>JARFOC010000261.1:0-27977 GCA_031763485.1 Osmoderma eremita | reverse complement strand
CATAAAAACTAAGGGTGATGGAGAAATTCTGAAAACATAATTGATTTCAGCATGCAAAAGTATATGGGAATCAGGTAATTTTGGTGCTTGGAACAAAAATCTTGGTAACAGTAGATATAGGAGATTTACTTCTGTGTGGCTATGAAGGTCGCTCTGGTGTGTTTAGTTCTTTAAACAAACAATTCACCAAACAATAGAATCAAACTAATTAATTAACTAAATAAGGAATAAAGGACATTGTAGTTGTAAGAAAAGTCTATTTTTTGTTTTCAATTTACATTTGATCGCTTTAGTTGTTCGCAGTTTTGAATCCCACGCTTGCAACAGGTGACCAATTTCCAATAATAGAGACGTACTCCCGCTAACGGTGAAAGCAGATACGAGCACCGTGCAAAGCTTCCATTGTGAGTTTTCGTTGCTTAAAGACGCCGCCTCAAAAGTAAAGATAATCGCGTAGACAGACGTAGCGCACTCAGATGAGAGATTGGTATCGTGGCGACATCTTTAATTGCGACCTGGAGCGACATGCGTACAGTTTTAATGAGAGAACCGTGATTATTGTCACGGCGTAGTATTTAAAATAGATTTTAATCGAGTTATGAACTCACACACAAAAACCTACCGGTGAACTCTAGTCGGTATCATCTCCTCGCCGTAACCCCATAATAAGCGTATTGTACTTGAGGACGGCCAGTGATTATCTTTCCTTTGTGCACGTCTAGGTGACGTTATTGACTTCGGTTAAATTGTGGCATTATCATCGGATGAAACTTCAATAGATGAGTACGGAGACGTTTCACTATTACAATGTAATGATTATCAAGAAGAATTTTTAAGAGAAATGTAAGAATTGCAAGTTTACAACATAAAAATGAGTTAACAATAACTTGACCAACTCGAAACAGCTTAGGAATTACGATAAAGTAATTCCTAAGTCATTCATGACTATACCCGCGGGAAGGTTTGAATAATTATTAATTAATCAACACCACGAAATGGTATATCTCCAACGATTAATCTTCATAAGCGAAGATGAGCGCGCAAAAACTTCCTCGTAAACATTATTACGAGCAGAAAAGATCGCACGAAAAAAAAAGGATTTTCCGGCGAATAAAGCATACGAAAAAAAGGTACCGACACAACGGCAACGTCAAACGCGGAGAGGTGAAAAATGAGGTACGGCATAGATACAAGATGTACATCGGAATGGAGATAAGTCATCGGCCGTCCGTTCTCGTAAAGCATAAATTTATGAAACGGCCCCAACAGATATTTCAGAAAATACATGTTGGAGAACAAGAACACTTCCCCGAGATGTTATTAATAATGAATATTTCGGGGCCCTCCCACGTCGAATATGTATCATGAGAGGGCAGGCGGCTTCGCTCACAAAGAAATGAACGTCGGCTTCGATAGTGGCCCCTAGAAGATCACAATACATAATCGAGCAGTTCGATCGCGTTGATTTTGCGAAGGCGGACTTTTACACTTTTACACTTTTACGAGGTATACTAAAATAATAATCTAACAAAATCATATCAATATTTTTATTAAAAAAAAAAAGGTGTTATTATTTGAGGAAACGCGTTGTCACCTTGGGAAAACTAATTATTCCACAATTGCTCTTCAGGGTTCATGTAATATAGTACTACAGGATACAAAGCTTTTCCTTTGATTTGTAGATAGATAAGCCCTAACGACTTTCAACACTAAAACTAGTCTTTTTGATGCTAAAAATTCTCAAATAGAAGGAAAATAATGAAAAAAAAATAGAGTTAACATATGTATGAATGAAGTAATTAGGGAATGGAAGCAAATAGCACCTATAGGAATTGCTATGAACAATACTACTTCCGTAAAGACAATACTATTTGCTGACGATCAAGTAATTCTAGCACAAACGGAGGATGATCTTCAACGTGCCCTCTTCACTCTTAACAACGTTGCAAAACATTGCAACCTGGAAATTTCATCTCAGAAAACCAAAGTTATGGCTTTTGTGGGGAAATATCCCATAATATCGAAAATCTATATAAACAACAGTTGTATTGAACAGGTTAGCCGCTTCAAGTACTTGTGGACAGGGATGTAGATAACAAACTGGTCACATACCAACGCATGTAAATAAAATCCAAACTGAAGAGATGAAATTTTTGAGATCAATAAGAGGAAACAACAGAACCGATCATATTCGCAATGAAAGAGTGAGAGAAGAGCTAAATATCTTTGCCATTAATGACAAGATTCAGGATTACAAAGCACGATGGGCGGAACATCTGGAGAGGTTACAGGACAGTCGGCTACCGAAGCTGGCAATGGCGTATAGGCCTAGAAGGAGAAGAGACGTGGGAAGACCTAGGACGAGCTGGAAGGCTAGGACGGAACAGGCCGCACGGCCAAACCCATGAAGATGATGATGATGATGAAAATAGAGTTAAAACGGATGAAGGAGGTTATCGAAACAAGCAAACTATTTTTTTGATATTTCAGCTCATCCGTGGACTCTTATGTCTATACCGTGCTTTTTTGTAACATTAAGCGACATAATAGGCAAACAGTTATACGTTAACGCGTCGTCAGTGTAGATTTTTGGCCAATGCAATTACGCCACTATCATTAATTTATTATCTCTGGCTAACACGTTTTAAAAGACATGAAAATGTTATATCTGCTACGAAACTGTTGAAATTTATTGCGAAAGTACGGAATTTGGTACGGAAATGTAATTTGTGTTGGCAAAACAGAGATATGAAGGAGTTGGTTATGTTCTTAAGAAAGAAAGTGCAAACTTTCAACAAGTACCTACGTCAATGACTAGTTTTAGTCGAACTTAAGTATTTTATACACAGTGGCAAACGGTAGACACTAAATTCCCTAAAGCACGATATACATTAAATACACCTTGTAATAAACGCAATAACACACAAAGTTAACTTAATAAAAAAGATTGTTACAAGCTTCTTTTTTATTTGCACACACAAGTACTCGAACTTATTCTTAACTTATGCTTATAGGAACTTTAAGAAACACAAATTTCAAACAAAAAGAAGCTTCGCTCATTATTAACCTTAAACAAACCATCTACAAATCCTATCGTGTCTCTTGGAGAAAAGCTCGTGCCCGGATATATCTTTGATGTTGTGCGAAAAAAGGTTTGCGCCGACGGGCGCGAAAGAATTAATAAATTTGACTTTAATGTCCTTCATTTAACGCTCGTCCATCTTGAAAGGGATGCTGTTGCGAACCGCCGCTCATTTAGTCCAAAGGAACTACCTCCAGAAAGCATACATCAGCGCGAAGATGAGAATCCTATACCGACGTTCCACGTCCCACAAGACATATACAGTTAATAATCGCCTATAAAGAAGCATCGCCCACGACGGTTTATTTTGTATTATAGAAGATCAAATCAAATAAAATCAACTGGAAACAAGAGGACCATTAATTATTGTTTTTATACGAAATGCTACTGTATCGTTAGTTCACATTCAATTAGCATAGAAAATGTTTGTTAAACAATATTAAAAACATATGCAATTGCTTCACAATACATATGCAACTGGTATTTTTGCACATACTCGTGAAAACTGCATCATCAAAGCTAAAACTACCAAATGAAATCTGTCAGCAAGTCGGCAAGTAAACATTCTATAGGAACAATAACAGGGTATATGACATAACGTTTATATCATACTTTTAAATTAAAGTCACGCAGTGCATAATATCTCGTCTGGTAGTAAGGGGATTAGCAAATACGAGGGATGTCCGGTTACTAAGGTACGTTTGCGCGACACACCGCCTACGTCACTCCGATCAGGTTGAAACTTGCACGTACATATATTAGATGTGCATGTGCACTGCATAGGTGGCTATTGTCATTGCCTTAGGTTCAATACAACGTGTGCAGTGACACAAATGCACAATGTCAGTTCCGATTGAAACATACTCTAACTTTGAAGTGCGAGCGGTCATTCGGTTTTTTTGCATGCAAATAATGAAACACCTACCGAAATTTATAAAAAAAAAATACTGAAGACTTACGGAGAAGGCGTTATGAGTCGAAAACAAGTTAGTGTTTGGTGTAAACAGTTCAAAAGTGGACGCAATGGATGAGAATCCAGACCTTGGCTCCTTATGATTTCCATTTGTTTGGGCCGTTGAAAGCTCATTTGTCGGGTAAAAGGTTTGAAGACGAAGACGAAGTTCAAGAAGAAGTACGGCAGTATTTTGCAAATTTGGATAGCACCTTTTACAAAGAGGGTTTACAGAAGCTTATGCCTCGCTGGGATAAGTGCCTTAACATTGGCGGCGATTATGTTGAAAAGTAGCTAACAATTCACGCTTTTACTTAGTGTATGTTTGATTTCTATAAAGTAAAGTCTGTCTGTAATTCACAACTGTAGCTTAGCAACCGGACATCCCTAATATATTTCTACTTATTTTTAAAAGTTCAAATGAAAATCATGACAGCAAAGCATTTCTGACACGATTGTGATGTCAGCATTATATAAATAATGTCTGCCAACGTTAGCGATCACATCCCAATTTATTTGTTAATATCGAATAGTATCGAGTCTCTAGTCATTTTTAGAAAAACCCTAACAAGGGTGTATGAACGAAGGCCACACAAAACGTGAATATTCGTTTATTTGTATAACACCGACGATATCATTTGTTGTTCACATTATACGCCAATTAGGGTAAGTTCCACTTATTTTAAAGGATAAGTACTTCAAAAATCGACGCTGGATGCGTTCAATAGTTAGCTGCTGGATTACGTAAAATAAAAACCAACCAATGGAGGCATACTCCAACTTATTAACGACGAATGAAACAAAAAAGCGTTTTCAGAAAAACGATATCGTTGAAATAACTTGAAGTTCAAGTGATAAATCCCAACATTTTCGACGCTGATGAACACACACTTCCAATATGGGTAGCAAAAGACAAGACGGGATCAAAGATAACACCAAGATCCTTAATCTCGTCGACCATAGTCAGTGGTTGATTTGCGTTCGTATACGCATATTGATAGGGATTGGTTTTCATCGTGAAAGACATTTAGTAACATTTTCCGATGTTAAGTCATAAATTATTATTGGTCGATCAACTGACTAGGGTGACAATATTATGTTGCAGGACTTCAGCATCCCGATGATCTACCACACTGCAGAATAAATTCACATCTGCCAAGCTGGGGCAAGATGGATCACTAATAAATAGATTAAAAGGGAGAGGGCCGAGATTAGAGCCTTAGAGCACTCCGCTCGTACACGGAAATGTATGGGACTGAAAGCCATTATGTAATACAAAGTTGAACCTATGTGTCAAATATGTATGGATCAATAGACGCAGTTTAAGAGAAAAAAACAAAGGAAGTTTATCTAAAGGAAGCTCATGATCAAAAATGTCAAACGTATACGAAAAATCCGTATATACGGTGTCCACTTGCCCTTGTCCATCGAGAACCTCCCTCACTGAAAATCCAAACCTTAAGGAATGTGCGCATCACATTTCCCAAAATATCACAAAAAAAGTATACTTCCTACAAGGGGTCAGTAAAAACTTAACAATGTATGTACATTAAATTACTTTTGTATAAAACTATTGTATAGGTGAATAATGATATTACATATGTAAATGATATATACAATCTTTTAACCAGAAATGTTAATCATATTTATGTAAGCAATTGTCGCTAAAAATAAGAATAAACGCTAAATAAACGTATTGAGGTAGAGTATGGTTTCATATTCAAACGGCCACCATAAAATCTATATTGGATTGTACACTGTATACCTTTTTTTAGGACGCTTTTTTATCAATTAATATGTATGTTACTTCTAATAAAACTAATCATAAGTTCAACATAAATATTATCTGTATTTTCAGAATTATAAACAATATTCGGCATCGCAACTTACGTGAGCCAACAGAATATTATACATTGCCATGCGATTGTTTTTTTGGATATGAAACCATGATCTACCTGAACATATGACGTTACCCAAAAACACGCGTATTATGCAATCTTTTGCAGAACAACTCACTATCGTCTTGAAGAAAAGATATTGTAATATGATTAATTAACCCATAGCCTATTACTCCCAATAAAAATTGTTTTTTTCAGTAATTAAAAGGAAAAAGTGTTTAGACGTAGTTGAATTCAGATTTTTGTTTTAAAGAATCCATAAATAAACCAGAATAAGTCGGATGTAAAAAAGAACCTAGTAACCATCACGGCCATTTAAATACTACCTTGAGTATGTACTGGGAACATTTACATAAACGACAAAATAAATTAACGGAACGTGAATTAAATCAACAACTCGTGATAAATAAAACAAGCATATGTGTTTTTACTGATATAGCCGGTCTGTAATTTTACACAATTACATGGGCAACCGCAAACTGGTAGGCGTGAAGTGTATCTTGTTTCGGTTTTTTAGCTGGGCGTTTTTTAACAAATGACGAATATTATTGCCAGCTGAAGGCGTAAAAATTGTAAATTTAGAGATTTAACAAGATAGCTAGAGACTGTCGTAGGCGACAGCAATGTTCCTTCAAAGAGCTGGTTCTCGATTTTAGATAAAATATTTATAGCTTGCCTCTTAATAAAATTACAAAACACCGAAAAAACTATGTATTTGCAAAACTCTTTTGTGCGATTAGAATTAATAAAAGGTTGGGCATTGCCAAATATTATATAAATATGTATGGTCAATGGTTAGTTAAATTGGCGAAACACAGATGTCGCCAATGCTCATATATTAGAATTATGCTAGTATTTCTTCATAACGAGGACAGCTACTATACGAGGGGATGCGAGCACCAACGAACCAGACGAATAACCAACACTAACAATACGTGAGTAGTATGTGTTTGGACGTACATATTTCTAAATTACGACTATTGGCAACATCTGTATTTCACCGATGGAACTAACCATTGACCACATATATATTTACATAATATTTGGTATTACATAAACGATGCGAACATAGCTATCATTATGAAGCAGAAAAACCACAGTATTGCACTTTTATCAATAGAAGAAAAAACAAAAATGAACTACTACTATCATACACCGCAATCGAATTGGTTTAAGTTGTCCTTCAGTATTTCCGCCAATTAAAATTCTTTAGAGGTGGCGAACCAGAGGCGTGCGCTTAATAGTGGGCTAATGAAATAAACAGTGTGTTATAATTTATAAAAACCTTGTGAAACTTTTAAGCAGTATTTTCACGTTTAAGATCGATTAAGTATTTGCAACATCTGGAATGTTTCCACAGTTGGTGCATCAAACCGAATTCGCCGCGAGTAAAACGTATTCTTATATGAAGAGACCAAATACGGTATTTACGGATTATTGATTGACGCTGCCGGCAAGGGATTTTATCGAACTTTGTTGGACATGTGTCGCCGCGTGCTTTTGCCATCTCTTGTTACGTCTAATAACAATTAATGTAGGTACTGACTGTGTTTTCTGTTGGGCTTAAAGGCCGTGATCCCTGGAAATTGGTTCCGTACGTTTCGTTAGCAAATACGGCAAGCATCTTGAGCGGCGAGAAAATACTCTTTGTCTAATGTCAAATTTGTGATAAGACGTTTGTTCAAACTATCATTTAAAGAGAAGATTTCAAATTGAATATATTCTCGCCTCTGAAGATGTTTGCCGTAGTTGCAAAGCAATTTTAATGGGCCATGACCCTTAAAAGCCCGGAAGAAAACACAGATACATTAAATACGGGTCGTGAAAGCCTATATAGCTTAATTAATTAACTCAATTAATCATCCATCATCAACAATCTCTGGTCATGAATTAATCTACTATTCATTTACACCATGCGAGCAACAAATCCCAAGAACCACGTGACCCGTCAATTTAGTAATTCTTTGTTTTATGGTTGATTTTGTTAGTTTGCAATATGGGTTGGCAATAATAACGCCATTAGCGTGCTAATCAGGTTAGTAACACAACAACCAAGCTTGACCAACTGATATAATTTAAGTTAGCGACATTTTCAGTCACGTGGCTCCCGGGATTTGTTATTCTCTCTGTACTAAACTTCTTGTTACATCCGGTTCTACATTTTCCCATAATTTTTTGATGTTCGATAGGATATAATTTTGTGTAAATGAGACGCTTTCATTAGGCATAGATTTTTTTTTGATTCTGCCACTTTTTAAACAAATTTCTAACTAAAATATTATATTGTATTAGATTTGTACCAAGTTTTGCAAACGATTTATGTAAAAATGAAAAACATGCGAAAAAGGCAACATTTACAGTCCTTACTTTGTAAATTGGGCTTCGAAGATTCTGTCTTAAGGTTAACCCCTCCCAAGTTTATAAAAGTATAGTCTGTGTACAGACATAACGATTTGATTCAATATGGTATTAAAAACCTTAATTCTAAAATTAAATTCAAGTTTAACTCACAAAATTGCCTATATACATTTAGCATTGCTATATTATATATTTATATATTATAACTTAAAAAGCCGTACCATAGACTTTATTTTCCGTAATTAATAAAATTAAGGTATGAATTGCTGGTTAATTAATTTAGTTTTTTGGGCAGCTATTACCCCTAAAAACTCACGAGCCGCCACTGTATTGGTATATATTTATATAGTCCAGTCGTACGGGCTCTTATGGAACTATTTGTATCACTTTCTAGCACAGAATTGACATATAGAACTATCTCACTTAGTACTGCACAATGTCAATATTTTCAAACAAATTGAATAGTGAAATTAGCTAAATCATTTACAGTCTTGTTTATCGCGTCATTATGCATTGTGTTTGTTTATTTATATGGTAGTATGTTCCATACTTCCATAGTTCTTACGATCTCTTGGTTTAATATTTACCGGTCACTTATAAAAACAAAAATACAGAATTTCCTCATAATAACCCTATCTATTTTAGTAAATTATTATAACAAATTAGCATCAGCAATACTTAAATTCATTTTTTCCACATTACAGAATGAGCAAGTTCTATAAATTTATTAAATTTTTATTTGTCATATTGCATTCTTGTATCTACCCCAAAAACACGTGCAACGCTGTGCGGGATTTCTATAAGGGTGTACCGTTCTCTAAAATGCGAATTGAGTATAAGTATACTGGCTTAAACATATAGCTTTTACAATTAGTCACACAATTATTCACATTTGCTGTACAATAAATTTAGCAAAATTATGTACAGGCAGCTCCAATCATAAAGTCGTGCGTCTGACAAGAGTATAACCGACCCCTTCACAGTAGTCATTACGTGAGGCACGCACATTATGATTGGAGGTGATAGTACTACGCCAAAACAGATTTATCCATAGTGGTAATTATCATGGATTTAATTGACATTTTGACAGACTTCTGGAGTGCTCGTTTGCATCGGGCAAGCAACTCCCATACCGTAGCAATATACAGTCATATAGAATAATTCTGAATAATCTTCTTTCGTGTTAATTAACACTAGTACACTTAAATATTTTGATAGTGCCGATCCTTAATGCATGGACATTGGAATGATATTTCATCCGTGCTGTTATCCATAATCTCATTTTTAAGTAGGCATTAATATCTGGTGCAGTGTTATTTTGTCAGGAATGGATTCGTAGTACGTGTTGTTTAAACATCTATCAATATTAACACATAAATAATTTTAAAGAACTGTAAATTTTCTGTATATTATATTACTGAAAACAAATTTAAATAAAAGCTAGGGAATCCGAATATAAACTACCTGCCAAGTGTACTACCTGGATGACTAGCTGTATGTTAAATTGCCTATACAGCAACACAACCAAACAAAATAAATTAACACATTTAAGCCTTCTTTTTATTTTAATTCAATCAACAGCAGTTTATCTTTACTTATAATATTGTCACATATTGATTATTATATTGTTGCTAAAATGTAAACTAGGATCTTTCTAAATTTATTTACTGGTATATTGACGTTATTTACGAACATGATATATGCAGTCATTTTCGTGAACATTTATGCAACAATTATACATTTTCAATATCTACGATGTGCTACATATGTTGTGTACAGTAAATAGCGGTGATAAACGTAATTATATACATGTTAGATCTTCTTTTATGAATTTGTATAGTAAACTAAGCTATTAAAAATTTTTGGATTAATATTTTATATTCTAATTCTGGAAGATATTTTTGGTGGCAATTTTCTGGTTAATTAAAGTATACTACAGTTGAATATGAATATGATCAAGATGTATGATCAAATGTATAAATAAGAAATAAATAAACTAATATTTGTTTTATAAGGAACAACTTTGTCATTATACAATTATCACTAGATGAGAAATATGTGAAAAACTAAATTCACTACATAGGACTAGCTCTCTAATATAATAGAAAAATAATATTTATATTTATTATATGAAAAATTATAATAAATATAGATCTTACTTTATTATGGAATGTACAAATATTACAGATGGTACATTAGATATTTTATATATGCATGTATATAATATAGCGTAAGTTATACAAAACCACTTTATCATAGCGACAAGATGTCTACAAAGTTGCGGCATTCATTAACAATTAGGATCCAATAAGGATGACGACATATCACAATAAAACTAAAATCACAGAATTAGGCTTACACATATAATAAATTAATAGTGTATGCAATTACTTAAATAAATATTTGTTTCATGTCTACAGAGTAATGCACTTGATTTACCTACCTATTATTATATTCCAAGACACGTTAAGTGATACATTCGATATCATTCATCTATTCTTTTATTGTACACTAAGTTCTAAATTTAGTAGATAAGTAAAAAATCATAGAAAATATAATATAAGCAATTAATATACAAAAAATAAGTCAAACTAAAGCATTTCAAATTTTTGTTTTCAATCGAAGATACAAATAAATGTGTAAACTTATTACTAATGATAAATAAATTACTAATATCTTACTGCAACAACTGTAAAATTTCAATAAACCTTCAGCTATTATCTAATCACAGACCTGAATAAATTTTGACTTCCCTAAAAAAATAGTTTTGTTACATTTAATACAAACATTTGTAGACATCCTGTTTACAAATAAACAAAACAGCGATAAAATTGTCATCATAAAACTTAAATACACTATAAATAAAACGAAATATGATTGAGTATTTAACACTCATAACAAAGTTCATATTTGCAGGGAAAATTTACTATATAAAGAACTATAGGAACACGTGTATTCTGGCAAAAAAAAAATGTAAGAAAGCACCACTTTGGCACAATACCTTATTACATACATACAAGCCGTTAATGTATGCGTATTTACAAATAAATTTGGGAAAGTTATAAGTCTAATGCAGAGCAACTTATAAAAAAATGATTCATTTTTAAAACAAATATTGATTTTACAAAAATAATATATACCTAGTATCAAATGTACTGCGGATTATCAAGTGAATCAACTCTGATAGTTACATCCTCTCTATTAAATAAACAAATGCTCTACATTATATATAAAATTCCAAACATGAACTTTGATATTTCTAGTGAATATTGCACTATAGTAAAAATATTACAATAACAGACACAAGCCAATAGAGAATTTTGTAATATATAATCTGTTTTATAACCACATTCAAATATTCGTAATAATAACATTTTCTTATAATTTATATCTTATGTCTGTTAGTGCTGGTTTTAACCCACATTAAAAAAAAAGGAGAAATCGCACAATCAGTATGCTTGTTTCTCAATATTATACTATACAAAACCAATACATACACGAAATAAATAGACTACAGGTCGCCAAATGGATCAAAACTAACTTCTTGCTTTGGAGGTTGCGCTGGAGGATTTCCTAATCTTGGACTTCCCAAAATTGGCTGTTGAACACCCATCGGATACATTATAGGAGCTCCTCCCATTGGCTGTCCCATTGGTCTATACATCGCTCCAGTTGTTGCAGCCATAGGTTGAGGTTGCCACCCAGCAGTTTGTTTTGGTTGATTCTTTGGTGAATTCCATTGGGCGTTTGGAGCTTTTCCAGAATCAATAGTAAGATTTTCAACTAATGAAGCCAAACTAGATTCTAAATCCCCAGTAAGGAGCTTCTGTGCCTGTTGTGATGTTTTTGGAGCCGGAGCAGTTTGTTGAGTCGCTAAAGGTTGGCTACTACTGGCAGGTACTATGGGATCAAAAACTGAAGGTTCATTAGTAGAAAATAAGCTACCACTTAAACTAGCAGTAGGGAAACCAGGCTGTGTTTGAGGTGTTAGAGATGGTTGAGTTGCGAATCCATTTGCCCATATATTTATGGATGCAGGAGCAGAAGTTGTTGGGGCAGTTGCTGAAAATATGTCTGTTGCATTTGTAGTACTATCAAATAAATTCCCATTTGTTGTTGCTGTTGGTGCTTGGGTAGTAGATTGGAACATATCAGCGAAAGGATTACCTAGCTGAAGTAAATCATCAATAGCTTTTGAGGGCTGATCTGAAGCTGGATTAGTCATAACAGGTTCAGTGCCAAATAAATCTAGAATCTGCTGATTTGATGGAGGTGCAGATTTAGTTGGTGAACTAAGAAATGGATTAGTACTGGTGGAATTAGGAGAACCTACACTTGCTTTATATTGATTTAAAGCTGCTTCTTCCTCTGCCACAGCTGCTTGTTTAACACATTCATCTATCTGACTATTTGCAGCGGTACCAAATGCATTACTAGTATTATTTAAAACTGACACACCCGATTTCAAGTTTTTCTGATTAGCAGCAGCTGTTGGGGTGTTTCCTTCTAAAGATGCTAAATGTTGTTCTAGTGCATCCAATAAACTATTAGGTGCTTTTGTTAAATCAGGTATATCGCCCTTGTCAATCCCTATGTTTTCAGCCACCTTAAGGAATTCACCAACTCTATCCATACGAATAAGAAATTTTTTATACAAATCGAGTGCCTCCCTGCATTGTTTTTTATTCATTTCAAAGTATTTTTCCAACAAATTAATAATACCATCATTATAACATGCGAATAACCGAATGAGATCCCTAAAGAGTAGCATAAAGCACATATTAATCACACCATTAGTGAGATCATTTGCGGTACAATCAAATTCTAATAGATGATCCAATTGATTTTGTAAAATCGGTAAAGTTTTTAGTAAATTTTCTGCATTCATAGTACGCAAAGTACCTTCCTCTTTGCCCCTCTTTACTTTGCAAAAGTCAAAAGCAACTGCTCGATAAGATAGAGCCTTTTCATTTAAATATTTAGCATACCTTCGTATAAATGGTGACATATCGTAGCCCGTTCTTGCTCCTACTGCACTTTGTACACCTGTTTTATCAACGAAATTCGACAATTGAAAAGATACATTACTTGACGCCAAATATTGTGTAAATCTTTCATTTCCATAACACATGATATGATGGGTAGTAATTAGTGATTTATACACAACAACCCAGCTAGTATTCTGTGATCGTTCTATTAATAGATTGGCCATTTGTGGAATTGATACATTCGGTTCGTTGGTACAATGTACTAAATAATCTAAATGTTTTTTCTTTGGGCCTAAAAGTTCTTCTGTGGTTGCCTTACAGACGGATTTGGCGAGGCCTTGTCCGGCCAAACTATGTTTAGCCGCTAATAAACGGTCATTTATTGTCTGTCCCGCCATCGTGGACTTCTTCTGTGAAACCAATTACAACCTCTTAAAAAGGAGAAACACTTTCTTTCACTCAACTACGTCCTCTAAACGATTGTTTAAAACAGAAATGAACGGGTCGATCACGACAACGAAAGCAGGCCGGCAAATCAATAAAATACACGGATTTAGTGTAGTGATCGCGCTGCCATCTATCAGGCACAAGGTGCTGTTATTGTTTGGCGCATTAATTACAAACATTAACACTTATTATTAAGTTCAATTTAAATACGCATTTCCAAGTTGTAAAACTATAACCTTTACCATCCTTATATATTTAATCAACAAAAAAACAAAGCCAAAGGTTATCTAAACGTTCATTCTCAATTGTTAAGGCACCAATTGTTATGCAAAATACTTGATTAAGAATTTTGCTGTAACATTACAGCTTAGATTTTAGGGTAAATGCTTTAAAAGATAAGAAAACCTAATTATTAGTAGTTATATAAAAAAATT
Organism: Osmoderma eremita; assembly: GCA_031763485.1. Lineage (NCBI taxonomy): Eukaryota > Metazoa > Arthropoda > Insecta > Coleoptera > Scarabaeidae > Osmoderma > Osmoderma eremita. Next base: position 13,818 of record JARFOC010000261.1, on the reverse strand, counting down.
TAAACTTGTATAGTTTTTGTTTAAAAGGTAAAGGGACATCAATTTCCATCAATAAATAATATTCTTCAGTTCACAGATATGGATTCAGTTTTGTTACATAAATATATTTATTAAGAAAATAGTGATATGTATACAAAGAGATCAAAAAGCAGAAAACAGTAAGCATCTTTTTTTTTTATCCCCAAAACCGAAAAAAATCATATTTACTGTGTATTTAAAGTGTGAAGATATTGCACTGGCTAATGTTATGCAGTCAATATAACATTATTTGAATATTATAGGGATTTTTCAAAATATTCTGCCAACTTCCTACTTTTTGATCACTCAATATATTATTGTTAGAAGTGTTACCTTCTGTAATTAGAAGGTTAAAGTTTATAATATACAGACTCATAAAATATTTAGCATAATTACATAAGCAACTACATATAACAAAAACAAAACGAAACAACTTACCATTGTCAATACATTTCGGAGGTATTTTAGGTGACCAAGTTCCATCAGATAAACATTTCTGTGTTGATGTCCCAGTCAGTATATAACCATTATTACAACTATAATGTAAACGCTCACCAATTCCAAATTCTCCATCAATTGCTAAATTCTCGCGTACATAATAACCGTTCTTTACTGATTCTGGTTGTTTGCACCCAACGAGCTCACAGTAACCATCTGAGCCAGACCATTTACCATCTTTGCAGACCCTATATTTACTCTCGGTAGGTAATAAATAATAACCAGGACTACAGGTATATGTGACCAATGTTCCTCTTTTGAACATATTATTTTCAGTCTTCTCGCCTTCAATTTGAATACCACCGTTCCATATATACGGAGGAGTGTTACACCTTGCCGCGCACATAGGTAAAAAACTCGAATTCCATTTACCATTTATGCACTGCATTTTAGCAGGACCAATTATGTCATACGATGCATGACAAGTAATATGTACAATGGTCACGTTACCATACACTAAAGAAACGTTACCATTGGCAATATTTAATTCCAGGCACGATATAGTTTCATTCATATTTATGGAAAATACAAAACTGTTTACTAACAAAACGGAAAACAAGGTTATAATCATTTTGATTATGTGATTCAACTAATGCACATATTTACTAAAGTTGCAATACATAAAGTTTTACTACACTTCCGTTCAAAACACATTTACTAATATTTAAATCGAACTTTTTCAGTGTAAAAGCATTGTTTTGACAGATGCAATTATCAGCTGTTCGAAAACGTTCAAGGTGAATCAGCGCCATGGCATGGATTTCTGAAACATTGTGAACTAATTTTAAAATATTAGGAGTACAGTACGGTCCCACCTAAATGCCGTGTCTGTATCTGGGCGCTTCACGTTGCAGTATATTTTATAGTGCATAAAATCCATTCCTAATTCGGTTTTAAAGAATCGATATTATTACCGATTACGTCATACTTCTACTATCCTGTTTTAAGATAAGAAATATGTATATTGTATTTTATGGTATCTATTTTGCAAAAATTTCGTATGTGATCCAATAAGACAAGAGAGTGACAAAAGCCCATACAGATGTCCCACAGAAAAGTCCCCAGGCGGGAGTATCTTTATCGAAATATCCAAAAAAGATCGGTTTTGTTTCCTGCGGGGACGTATGATAAGGGTCATTTTAAAAATCAAATGTCATCCACCTTTTGGGGGAATCCACCCTTAAAACGGGTTACCATTATGGGTAAAATGGGACCACTGAAAAGGTCATTCATATTTCTTTATGACGGTGTGCCTTTTTTGTACAATTTATTCACGTATTACATAAAAAAATTAAAAACAACTTACATTATTTAAAGATGTATATGAATGTCCATAATTAGATTATGTTTCAATGGTTTCAAATCAAATTTGCCGCTATTATTTTTAGTAACTTCAACATTAAAGCATGAAGTTCCCTACAACTTTGGATTACATTAATAGGTATTTTAATATCATTATGTTGAAGTTACTAAAAATAATTGCGGCAAATTTGAATTTTGTTATGTGGGAAAGGTATTAAGTGACATGCATGCTCATTGGATCTAAATCTGTTGAATTGCTTTTCGAGAGCTTTGTTAATAAATATGTGTATTTCAATAAAATATTTCATAACATAAATATATGCAAATATATTAGAATTAGCTGGGAATATTTAAATAACAATTTGAATGTAATAGATTTTTATAAATGTGATTCAGGCATAAAAAGAATAATATCGAATTAGTTTTGATTTGTTAGTTCATTATAAATACGACTAATTTTTAAAATTAAATAAACCTAATTAATAGCAGCAGTTAGGTGAGGTTTAAGTTAAAGTTTATCATAAAAAATATACCTAACATAAATCTGAACACAAAAAACAATGAACTCTTATTTAGTTCGTATGCATTATATACCATAGATTAGACTGATCACCAGAGATTAGTATAAACCCGATATAATTCAATTTCCTTCTTTGAGCACTTACCTTTTTTTAAATTTACTTTAGAATTGGTTAATCAGTTAGGAGAAGCAACAGCATTCAACAAACAATTCAGTAAATTAATTACCACGCGCAAACCCAACTTCATGGATGATAACCCCAACAAATTCCTATTCTCGCATATATTATTTCCATTTTACAATTACAGGAAGCTTATACAAATATATGTAAATACATACGATATAGCAAACATTTTATTGTATATGTCAAAATTGCTCCCATAAGCTTTTGCTCTATAAAATTTCCTCTAAATAGGTCGTGATCTCGTGATCTTGATATCGAAGACGAATACGTTACCATGACTACGAACTACAATCTCCGTCGTCAAGAAAATGAAGTTTTCCTCAAATCTCGATGCCGTGATTCCCAATTAGGGATAATAATTAACTGATATAACAAGCTGTATCTGGTTCCGACTTTTAATTTACTTTTTCGAAGACTTTTTGTTGCAAATGCCAACAAAGTTAATTAAAATCCGGGTAAAATATTTTATTGGGTTCCTATACCTACATATATTTTCTGGATATACCTATACCAGGATAAATAATATTCACATACATCAGTGTAATTTATATATTTTTTATAGATATAATGTATTCGATTATACAGATACAGCCACATATTTTGTATTTGCGTAATATAGTAGCAGGAGGTTATTGTCAATGGTGTGTAGGTTTATTGGAGATATTACTATTTATGTATTTATTAATATTTTAACGCACATAGCCATAGATACCATTTAAATTATTATATTTATGCCCTTTTAAACTGTATACCTTAAAACTAAACTAATTAATTGCTCGTATAAAAACCGTATTTACAAAATCTTTGTACATTATAAGCGTCAGTTTCTTCGTCCTTTTTAACGCACCCTAACAAGAGATCGTCGTCATCAGAAATCGATAGACATAAGTATTTATTTTATGTGGTGTATGTAAGCATAAAAAAATAAATACATGTGCAAAGGAAAAAAATATATACCGCCCCGTAAAGGATGCTCTATGCACCTATACTTAAATGTTTAATTCTGCATGGCAGTGGCAGCATTAACATTTGTTAACGTATTCCAAACATCAATTTTTCCTTAATTAGTTTTGGATGTCAATTCCTTTACCATTACTTTATAATAATCATGGGGCGACTCTATTTTTGCGTAAATATGCTTCCCTTGTTTATCCTTAAAGTCCTTATAGTTTATTTCTTTAACAGTTATGAAACCAATAGATTCTGCTATCTTTTGAGTGAAGAAGCTAGTTGCGTCCACTTTAATCAGCTGAAAAATGAGTTCGTATAACCATGCATAAATACATATCGCATTCAAGTTGCTAAAGTTGTAATAAGTGTTAATAAAGTTATTGCTAATTGTTCCTGCATACTAATCAATTTTAAGAGTGATGTCAAAATAAACAAGCAGTATGTGATTTACGAACGTGAAGAATTATTTGCAGAAAACTATAGAATAATACGTATTGGTTGTTTATAGTGTCATTCCTTTAGAAGAGAATATAAACTTTTATTTATATTTATAGATGCGTATAAAAGGTTAAACCACAAACCCTTACTTTAAATCCATTTGCGTCTGCCACGGACTCGCTGCGGACAAATAATTGCTTTGCAATTCCTCTACCCCTATATTTCGATTTAACGCACAATATTCTCAGTTCAAATATTTTGTCAACGTCGTATTTATTGAATAGGTCCGCTTCCTTATTTAAATTAAATAACAACCCGAATATCTGACGGTAGGCGATGTTGTCCACATTCTTCATCGATTCTAGGGCTACCTCAATATCTCCGCGTCGTGAAATACCATTTAGCGCGACGCCTCCTATCTGAAAAATGCATTTCATTAGTATGGCACACGTAGGCAGGTACTCGGTGAAGAATTTTCATTATTGCTGATGTCGTTGGAGTCTAAATGGTATAGGGGGACACTTTATTGTTCAGGGACATGCAAGCAAAGATATACAGGCAAACAATGAGATACGAAAGCGCACAGTATTGTTTACCCTAAAAAAGCTTGGAAAAATAATTAATTATAAATGCTTAATTTGCATTATAGAGGATGTATACGGAAAATTACTAACTTCACCAGTGTCTGGGTCGGTGGCCATTAGCGACAGTCCATCCTTCAAAGTAAGCGAGTCTTGGCTTTCTAGCGACTCGCAAGGTACATTCTTTTGGCAAAGACCTATGCCAACGTTTAACGGTTCGTCTGGAAAATTTTCTCTCAAAAATAAAATGACTTCTTCGAAGTGGGGCTCTGATATTACGTTAAAATCCATGCCTGAAAAATGGAAGGTATTGTTGGCTTTATAATATGATGGCGATAGAATGAACTCTTCTTTTTGTGTTGTCAGTAAATCAAAAGACGAAATGTCAGAGCAACGGTTGATGATCATTTCAACCTCATCATAATAAGAATTTCGTTTTTAAAAGTAAATAATAGAAGCATAGAAGTGACAATAAGCTCCTTTGAGATTATGCAGGGTGCGAAAAAAGTGCCACACATTGGCAGTAACTTTTGAAACATACGTGTGATGGAAAAAAATCATTATTAGGAACAGTTTCTTGGTAAATTATACATTATCGCATGAACTTCTATTCGTTCTTTTCAAACACATTTTCTTGCTTTGGTCGCCATCCTGATTTTTTCAAATGTAACATTATGCAGTCTCTTCTTCAATTAAAAAGGATGTAAGAACATTCTTAACATGAAACCATATTTTTCTCCAGTATTTTATTTGAAAGTTTTTCGAGGAATTGCGTTTGAAGTTCTTTTACTCTAACAATAATAGTTAAACTATTGAAGAAAATGTATAGCTTTTGAGTAACCGACTACCTTCCACCGAGTTAGTTTCGCCTCTGGCGTGGTTGACTTGCGGACCAACCTAGGTTTCTCTCTTCTCCTGAAGAAGCTCTAATAGGGCACGGCCCATACCCGGAAGAAGTTTGTCTTACTGACTCTGACGGTGGAAGCGTTCGTTTTCATGTACAATTAGTTTTCTATTATTTATAGATGTTTGCTTTAGGCTATTCCCTCCACCAGTATGATGATGATTTAGTTAATTACAGAGACCTACAGATGGATGCAATATCCCAACGTAAAGATCTATAAATTAAAAAAAATCTCATTGCAAACTTACGTGTTGCAACATTTTTTGCTTTTTCTTAATAGTATATTTCGGGAAGCGGCTGCACCTTAGTGCACCACATAATTAACTACAGTTAATTCTTTCTATCAAATTACTTGGTATTTTGCCGGATTAAACTAATGATTAGCGAGGTATAAGGGTGTAAGCAGACACATGTCACTGCAGAAGGAAAGAATATATCCATTATGGACAATTGGAATCATTACGTAACGTTACGAAGGAAATGTAAAAGAATGAATGATAACGACATAAATATTTTGGAAATTTGTTCGTCATTTAATGCTATTATCAAATTTATATTAGCTTTATTTTCAACCAACAGAGAAGTTCTTCCTTTTCGAGTTTCTCATTTCAGCCTTTGAAAAATATAAACAATTTCAAACACCGTCAAATTTTCTTCAAACATGATAGTCATCGCCAATTAAAAAATGATTTCTTTTTTACGTTTTAAAATTCATTTAGTTTAAAGTTTAAAAAAAATCAATTCAGGCCAAATGATTTTGCGGTCACATATTTGATAGTAATAATAAAAACTATGAACAACTTCTTATTTAAGAAATGAACATTTCTACAGCAATGCAATAAAGAGTTGACTCTCATTTCATATTCACAATTTAATTCTTAACGTTCATCTATATAAAGCGCGAACATATCTTTAATAAAAGCAAATATTTCTTTAATGAAATTCTTGACCTCACATAAACATATAAAATGAAAAAGCATTCTTAATAAATTTTATTTAATTGACTAAAAAAAATTCTTAAAAATCACAAACAGCAAAAATCGTAAAATTTTGTACCAACCTGATAAAACTACGTTGCAAAAGCTTTGTGTATTCGTAAGGTCGCCTCAGCAAATTGTCGTAATGACCCTTTTATGTTATCCTGCTGTAGTACCTTTCTAGGCGAGCTTTCGCTGTGTACTAAGCGCCGTTCTGGTCCTGTTGCTTCCACGGACGCCCGGGAAATAAATCCAGGTCCTGACTGCCTTTTTTTCTACTGATCTTTGATATATATTTTTCTTAAAGAGATTATTGGAAAGACTTGAAATACTTTAATAGTTTCTTATATTTAGTAAGACTACGTCTAAACTCCGTACGGCAAAAATAAACATTTTTCTCTTAAGCGTATATATATAGGATGTAATATTCAGAAAAAAGTTGTTGAACTGAATTGAGTGAACAAACCACATAATTTGTTGTCATATATTAAGCATTTGAAGTTCGATAGCACGGTCAAGAATTAAACAATGATTGACATTATTCCTATTTCGATAGTTATTGTCTATATCCAATACTTCATGAATTAAATGTTATAATTATTGCAAACTTTTATTATTATTATTGCGTATAATAACCTCTTGATGCAAGAGTATTGTGCCATAGAGCTTTAGTTGTTAAATGAGCTTTAGAAATCGTATACGTATCACGCAATTTTCATTTCGTACAGAGTACTAAATACGACCCTGTCTAGACAGACAATTTAAGCTCATAAATTCCAGCTGCAAACTTGTTAATATCTGTGCCGTAGGGAAAATCCAAATTTTCTTATTCCAAACCTATTTATCTCGTCCCATTGGCATCTGCGTGGATGTAATATTACAAAGTTTTTCCTATTCCTATAAACTTGATTTTCGTTTTTATATAATTACATAAATAGACTTTCATTTAGTTAATGTATTAGTGTGGGGCATTGTTAAATAAGACGTTCGTTTCGATATTGCTATAAGGTAGAAACGAAATAATATTGATTGAACTAATCAAATATTCATAAAGCTTATGTTCCATTTCAGGTAGTCGATACAAACGTATAAGGCCAATTTAATAGAAAGCGTATAAGTTTTTTTAACATTTCAAGAATATTGTAATGTCAAAGTAGTGTTTAGGAAATTAAAAAATATATGGTTAATTTCTGAGCAGAAAAATTTGTAATAAATAAAGAATTATAATACAATATATGTATATTTTGATTTTATATCAATATATTAAACCTAATAAAATTAGCTTATTTAAAATCTTTAAACAACTAATATTTTCAAACAAAATCAAAGCATTAAAGGAATACATCTCCGAGAATTCATGCTTCGAACTTAGGTCTTAGAATTTCATTTCCAATGCAGTGGTAAAAATGTAAATAGTCAATATATTTGAATTTAATTTGCCATCAGAACTACAAAAAAGCTGCAAATAATTGTTTTGTTGGGAAATAAATGAGGCTAACTTTCCCAAAAATTGTTTAATTTGTCAAATTAAGATTTTCTCTAAGCCCTTCTTTTAATGTTGTGTATAATTTTGAGTGTTGAATTCCTTCACGCAATTGCTCAAACAGTATTATACAGGATGGGACAGGGAAACATCCCTAACTTTGAAGGTGAATAAAAGAGAAACTAGAAAGGGCAGAACAAATTTATTCTTTTGTTTCCAAAAACCAATATTGGAAGTGTATTTCGTTAAGTTTTAAACAAAATAAAATGATGGCCTGCATTATCAATACATTGTTGTAGAGTTTCGCATCACCCTCTGAAGGATCTCTCCTGATATGCGACCTATTTCCAGGCGTATTGCTTCTTTTAAGGCTTGTATGCTGTAAGGGCGATGTTTGTACACCTCAGCTACGAAGTAGCCCCAGAGGAAGTATTCGTAGGGAGTTAAACCCGGCGAAGGCGCGGATCGTGAAATGTCACCGAAATTGGAGATCAAACGGCCGGATAAAATTTCCCTTCGAACACCCATTGAATTATTGGCTGTGTGGGCCGTGGCGCCATCCTGTTGGAACCAGACACGTCCCATTTTTAACTGTTCGAGATGTAGTGCAAAAAAATCTTGGATCATGACCACATGTCGTTCAGAAGTGATCACTGCTTCACTGCTGACTGCACACCAAACTATGTAAGGGCCTTTCTTGAATCTACCTAGGGTTAACATAACTCCAATAAGACATTTTCTGTTTTTTAACGCAACCGGAAAGATGGAAATGCGCCTCGTCGCTGAAAAAAATTCTTGCGTGGTCAGGTAGATTTTCAATCAATTTTTCATATGCTTGTATACGATTATTAAAATCCTGTTGTGACATTTCTTGAATAACGGCCATCTTATAAGGATGGGAATGAAGGTCAATGTGAAGAATTCGACGAACAGTACGGCTAGATAGGTTGAGGGGGATCGTGTACTTCCTAGCAGAGCGCTTAGGAGACCGCATTCGACTGGTCCTCTGTGCGCCAACTTACTTTTTCGCAACATTCCCATGTCTGCAGAAGTTATCCACCCAAGACAGAATCAATTTCGGATCGAGCACTGTATTTCGAGGAGAGATTTGGTAGCGAGTACGCATCCCACGTTGGACCGCAACGGTAGAGTTTTTTTTAGAAAGATAAGTTTTAACCGCAAAAGCACGTTGCTCCATAGATTTTGGCAACTGACAGGTCACAGATTTTAGGCTTCCCGAACTACTGCATCACTTAAGCCTATTCCCACCCTTCTACGATCTCAACTAACATTACAATGGCCTACTAAAGGATGTTTCCCTGCCCCACCCTGTACAATAATCATACTTTGTATGGATGTAGCGGCAATTTTGTTTCACTTTTAGTAAGTTTTTTAGATATAGGAGGGATGTCCGATTACTAAGGTACATTTGTGAATTACAGACAGACTGCTTTAATTATAGAAATCAAACATACACTAAGTAAAAGCGTTAGCGAAAACTGTTAGCTACTTTTCGACATAATCGCCGCCAATGTTAAGGCACCTGTCCCGGCGAGGCACAAGCTTCTGTAAACCCTCTTCGTAAAAGGTGCGATCTAAAATTGTTAAATACTGCTGTACTTCCTCTTGAACTTCGTCGTCGTCTTCAAGCCTTTTACCCGACAAATGAACTTTCAACTGTCCATACAAATGAAAAGCAAAAGGAGCCAGGTTTCGACTATGGGGCGGATGGACAATAACTTCCCAATTGTGTTTCTGAAGCCAGGCCTTCGTCCGATTTGAGGTGTGTGGTCTTGCATTGTCATGCAACAACCTGATTCCTTTCGTCAATCTTTCCCTTTTTTTCTGCCGAATGGCTTTGTGTAGTTTTTCGAGAATTTGATAATAAATATCGCTGTTGATTGTCGTTTTAGGTAGTAAAAAGTCTATGAACAAAATACCTTGCACATCCCAGAACACAGTTGCCATTGTCTTTTTTGCAGACGGCTGAACAATATTTTCGATGTTGGTGAACTCGGATGCTTCCACGTCGTCGAGTCTTTTTTTTGATTCGGGGGTATGGTGGTGTATCCTATTTTCGACTCCTGTAACTATAGACTCTAGAAATCCGTTTTCTTGATGATAGCGCGTTATAAACTCCATTGCCGCCGTCAATCGCTTTTGTGTTAATCGATCAACAGTTTTGGTACCCATTTCGCGGGCACTTTTCAACACTTAAGAATACGATTTCACTGAAAGAATTTTTAGCAATGCCAGTCAGTAGAGTAATTTCCCGTATTTTCAACCGACGATTTTCTCGAATCAGCTTGTCGACTTGCACATGTTGCACTGAACAGGCAATGACAATAGCCACCTATGCAGTGCATATCCACATCTAAAATGCGTGCAAGTTTCAACTTGATCGGAGCGACGTAGGCTGTGTGCCTTAGTAACCGGATATCCCTCGTATTTGAGCGAAGACGTGGCATTGCTTACTGTTTTACGACTTCCCTTTACAATAATTTTAGGTTTTCGCTTTTAGAGTAGATCTCTTTTAACTGGGTTAATGTCAAATTTTTTTAAACTTTAGTCATTCATTAAATCAATAATGTTAAATCACTTTTTCTGTATAACTTTTTCTTAATTTATATTACCAAATACTAAATATTTTGCTGTCCAATTGCGGAAGTAATTTGTTAATAGTAATCTATAACGCAGATATGCTATTACTAATTATAAACGAACCTATTTTTACTTTACTTGACAAATTAAATAATAATGCGTGCCATAAAATTTTAAATGTCGTCTGAGTAAAGAATAATTCTAGCCTAATGTTTACACCAGCTGTGTAGTCTCGAAAGTTTTGACTATTTAATTCCAGAAAAGGCAAATATATATATATATATATATATATTCCAAACGTCCTAACATTCTGATTTACATAATCGATAGTGCCATAGAAACACTCTACACACTTAATATTTTATTATTTCCTAATGAAAATGGTAAAGTGAAAATTATGATCAACTGATAAATGTTAGTGATATACCTATACACTGTAACTCCTTTAATAGGGAATTATATAGTTAATTCAATATACGATGCCTTTTTACAAAAAGTTGTCGGACGCGTTATTTTATTGATCGCCGATATTTTGAGTTATTTGACATTTCCGTGACGTCACTGTGTAAAATCCTAGCGTCATCGTCAATATTTTTTCGAATTAAGGAGTTACAGATTTAAAGAGTACTTTAAAACGTATATCTTCAGCGAATTTTATTTTACTAAAGCTAACCATTACAAAGATAGGTATGACAAAATGATCATTCTTGAAAAAAACAGAAGTTCTTCATGATTAATTATTTTTTTTAATTTCATAAAAGTGTTGCTTACTGTCCACTATACTTGTGCGCTAGTATACATTTGGTGTAAACCAGTGGTTACTCGACCAATAGGAGGCTCTGAGTGCAAAATTTTATCTAATAGAGTGCTTTGAATGAAAATTCTAGAACTCTGCATAGGGTATTTTAAATTTATACTGCAATCCCTTTAGTTGTTAGTAGTTCTTTAGGTTTTTACTTATTGTTTAATCATTATCGTAATTTTTATTATTATTGTGTATTTCGACTGTAAATATTGACGTGTCCCGAATTAATTATTATTTTGTTAACGCCCGTCGAGATAAAAGTGATGCATCGCCAGGTACCTGGACCCGACTGTACATTTTAGTGTAATGATATTCCTAATGGCTATGTTTTTGTTGAGTAGGGTAGATTAATGTTAGAGCGAATTGTTTGCCTTCAGAGTTTTTAGTCAACAAGTTGCTATGGTAGAAGTACGTGAAAAAATTATTATTAAAACTGGTTGGTGCGTTATTGTATTTGAAAAATAAGTGGATTTAACAATTTTAAGCGGCAGGAGTAATCCGAACAGTGTGTTTATGGCATTCTGTCTGGTAAGCAAAACAGTTATAATTCCAATTGTAAATATAACTTTCAGGAATATGTTAATCGAAACCGTCAATGCGTGTTTTTTGCGCAACTTGTGCGCTCACTTTCTGAACAGAATTATAGTTGGAAATAGAACATGTGCTACTTAAAAATCTGCACGGCAGAATGCATACACTTTTTGGCACATTTTGTGAATGACATTATGCGAAAAAAAGCTTATATAGAAGAACGGATAGAATTTTGGTTGGCACTATGCAAATTTTAAATATATGAGGTTTGGCGCGGTAATCTGTTTAGTTGAGTTCGCAGGCCACCAGAGGAATAGGCACACACTTTTAACGTGCCCCTTCTAACCTTACTATTATCTCTTCCCATGACCAATCACTAAAATTACAACATGAAGCTTCTCTGTTAGAAATATATTGTATATGTGCCCACGTACCCTGTGCCACGTACCTATACAACCAAATATACAACTGTTGGTAATGGTACAAACAACTCTAGCCATAATGTCGTGTCTGCCAGGAATATAAACGACCACTTTACGTTCAACTGTGACATTACTTATAGAACGTGAAGCGGTCGGTTACACTCATGTCAGACGCTCGACTCTATGGCTGGAGCTGATAGTACTGAGTGGTAATGTATAATAATATTAAGTGGCGTAACTATGCCCGCTACATTCAAAGTTAGATTAGATTGCCAGTTTTGTTCGTAAAAACATAGAAAATCGTAAAACTGTGTACATAGGCGTAAACATAATAAAAATATCTTACAAATGAGGTTTTATGTGAACGTACTTTTCATTTAAAATTTTGAAGATAACAACGCCATGTATCTTACGTTTTGAGTCCAGTGCATCGCGCTATAACCAAAATATCATAATTTGCTTCTAATTTCACCTCGTCTTTGTTTCGTTTCTCTGTCTCATTTCTTTCAAAAGTTACGAGGGGGGGGGGAACATAATTTACGTCCGCACTGTATATGTATAATAAAAGCCTGAGTATAAGAGAAGTACGACAATGATTTTCGCTCGGCAGTGTTTTGTTATTTTGTTTAATGTGCTCTTAAATTCACTTATTCAGTTATTAGTAACGACGTTTACTTAACAATTCACCACGTTTCAATTATAAGCTGCTATTTTAGCTAAACCATTTATTTATTTTTCTTTCATTAAGAATACTCTTTTCTCCAGTAAGAAAAATTAAAAAGAAATTCATTCCAGTTGCTCCCCGATAGAGAAGTTGCACATCACTTTCAAATTAAATACGGAGATAACGTTGGTTGTGGGACAGTAAGTAAGTATGTTATCTAGCTTTTCTAAATCTGGTTGTTTGTACCCACTGAAACATAAGAACGATAAATCACAAAAAGATTGCGACCACAACGTTTTAATTTACTATAGTAGAGAGGCAATCAATTTATCAGCTCAAAAAATCGCGGGGTTAGTTATGTTATACTGTACGCAATGCTCTAAAGAAGTTTTTCCTACAAATTGATGGAATCAAAATCTTTGCAAACGACAAATATATAACGGCTGCAATTCTGTAAAATTTCGTGGAAGATATATTATATACCGACGAAACTTCCTTTGTCTTACATGAACGTTATATTGCATGCTATTTGTCCATAAAAAATAAACACCTTATTAAGGGTGAACCCAACATCCAACAATGATAACTAAATAATGTGGCATTTTAGGTAATGGGATCCTTTTTCATATAAGAAACGCTCAAAGATACTTGCAATTGCATGGATTCATGCTCGCAGTGCTATTGCTGTGAGATGCTATTTGCGATGTATATTTCACAATTTACGCTATCTTTTAAAATATTACGCTAATTCTATAAAATACAAAATAGGATACGGTGGCTTGAAATAGTAAAAAATGAAAAATACCCTTACCACCTCGATGAGTGAAGAACTCCTGGATACGTATTTCGGCAACTAGGTTGCCAAGTGGTGTTCTGTGTGGTGCAAATCTCCCAGAGTGCGAGGTCTAACATTATCTTCCTTCGTAGTTTCTGCTGAGG
>JARFOC010000260.1:0-10169 GCA_031763485.1 Osmoderma eremita | reverse complement strand
CTAAACGCCCCGTCTCCACGGCAGCGACACGGACACTGAGCGACACCGCCACAAGTTCTGCAACTCGGTGTCGCGGGAGTGTACACACGTAGACACTCGATGTATACACTGAGTATCTGGTGTCGAGTGTCGTCGTGTGTACTAAGCATTACTGATTGTGCCTCGGATATTAATGGAAACTCTAATATTAAATTCAAATACCATAATTGTATATTTGGCAGTCCTGTGCGTATTTAATTAACCCTGATAATAAACAATTTGATGGCGACAGCGTCTCTGGCACACGAACCTAATACGATAGCAATGAATTTTGGAATCACCGCAAGATGGCGTAAAAGATCATGGCAGTACATATACATACGTATAGGTCGAGTGTAACTTTTCCTTCCTCTATGTAACTTTATAGATCTGCAACTTTAAAGATCTGTAAGAAATTCCTCAGAATAGGCTCATATACATACGTATGTATATGTTTTGTGAGACAAGTGTATTAACATACGATCGTACAATTACGTAAATATCGGGGACAGCTCCCACCGATATGTGTTGATAAAGAATCTACGTACTCGTGACTTAAATGCGCGAATGGATAATATTCACAGCACCGCAGTCTGAGATAGAACGCTGTAAATAAGCACGTAGCAGCAATCTGTGTGAATTTATGGTTTGGGAGAGCCAGGAAGGATAAGATACATTGTGAAAGGAACAAATACTTCGGTGGATACTGATTACGTCTAACGCATAAATGATTGAATTCGGTTTTAGTCCTGACCTACTTATACACGCCTTCTATTAGAGTTCTAGAGTCTATTGTATAAGGATAGGTAATTAATCCTGTATAGCACCGTAACACTGACTAACGAAAGCACTTTAACTGCATGATTATTATAAAGAGTACACAATCAAATATATTGGCAATCATCAAACACAGATGTGCAAGAGTGTATACCGCTCACCTCATCCACAACGCAAGAGGCCCCCTTCATAAACTTACTATTAAGAAGAACACGAGGATGAGAATACGCCCAACGTGCTCCACAGAAGGATTGATATAAAGTCAAAGACATACAGGAGCCACACGGATAGAGAAGAAACGAAGACCAACAAAACAGATTGAAGAAAATTTCGGGAAGGAAGAATATTAGCACAGGGTTAACCTCACTAAAGAAAATAGAACTACTGCTTCCATCTACCAAGGATTTACTACCTCAGCTGCAGAGGAAAGGCATATATGAACTAAAGTGCTATTGTGGAAAAAGCTACGTCGGACAGACAGGACACCGGCATCTAGTGCAGAGTGAAAGAACAGGAAAGGAACGTACAACTAGGACATACATTTTCCTAGCACCTATAGTTTTCCTGTATATGTATACGAGGTGTGTAAATTAAGTAATGAGACTGACAACGTAGCGTTTGATATGGCAACACGGGAAGCACGGGACATGGAGGGGCGACAAGTGGACATTGTAATACGCGTTCAGTGCAAGTTTCAACTCGATCAAGTCATTTGGTTGTCCGTTGTCGTTTTTTCCATGAACCCGGTTTTCGTAGCGCGTTATACAAATGAAAGACATTAATCGAGCAACGGTGTGCTATCAAGTTTTCCTTCATACTTGGGCAAAGTGCAACAGAAACCAAAAAAACTTCGGCAGGTCTACGGAGACAGTGTTTTGTCAAACGCCCAGGTTTTTCGGTGGTTTAAAGCATTTTCAGAAGGAAGAGAGTCGATGGGAGATGGACCACGCAGCGGAAGGCCTTCAACTGCAAGAACCGATGGCAATATCGACAAAATCCGCGATCTTGTGCGTTCAGATCATCGGTTAACGGTCAGAATCCCCGATCATTCATAGTCGCATTTGTCTGACACCACCGTTCATCAAGTTTTGACCAATGAATGAGAAAGATCTGCTCGTAAATGGTTCCAAAACACCTTTCGCAGAAACAAAAGGACACCGGAGAGAAAACTGTCTTAACTTTTTGGAATCGATTGAAAATAATGAAATTTTTTTGGAACGTGTCATTACTGGTGATGAGAGTTGGGTGTTCTAGTATAAATCGGAAACAGCACGCCAGAGCAAGGAATTGCACACTTTAGGCTCTCCAAATCCTAAGAAAACAAGAATCAGCAAATCAAAGATCAAGAGCATGCTGATTTGTTTCTTTGATAGCCGGGAATCGTTCACAAAGAGTTCATGCGTCGAGTCAGACAGATAATCAACATTTTTACCGAGAGGTTCTCGAAAGACTCCGAGGAAGGGTCATGCGTGTGACACCAAACATCAAGAACGATTCGATCCTGATCATGACAATGCGCCTTGTCACACAGCAATTTCCATAAACGTTTTTTGGCCAGTAAAATTATTTCTGTGGCTCCTCAGCCTCCTTATTCACCTAACTTGAGTTCTTGAGACTTTTTCCTCTTGCCAAGATTGAAAATTCATCTGAAGGGACATCATTTTGGGACACTCGAGAACATTCAAACGGCTGTAACCGAGTAGCTAAAGGCGATTTCAATATCCGAGTTCCAGCACTGCTATGAGAAATGGAAGAACCGTCTCCAACGCTGTGTGGCTTCCCAAGGGAGTTATTTTGAGGGACATAACGTTTAATTGTAATTATATTCAAATAAAAATATTTAAAAATATCAGTCTCATTGCTTAATTTACACACGTTGTAAGTTGACATCGATATTTTTTCTATACGAAACATGGGTATTACTGTGATTGGCCTAATAAATTTAAGATCAGTGCCTACATTCATTTCAGTTTGACAAAGTAAACAAAATGATTTATAAAATTCTATTTCCAAACAATGTTTTCAAGTACTGCACAAATAAGTCCAAAAGATATGGAGTTTTGAGGGTTATATTATCCAATACTTCTACTAATCTATTTATCTGTTTTCACAAACGCTGATCAGAAATGGCATAGGAGTTATGTCAAGGTTATATTGTGAAACATGAAAATCTAAGCAAAAATTGCTTAGATTTTCAATTGAAAATTTCTAGTTATAAACACTTGTAATGATAATTTGGAATTTGGAAATCCCCGATTTTGTCTGTGAAGGACACTTTTTAATTTTAATTAACTGCAAGTTGAATGTATATTTAAATATACACTTTGTTGAATTTGGAAAAGTATATGTTGCCGTGCGTTTATCATTTCGTCAGATTTAAAGCAAAATTTGTCAGTGGCTAATGACTTTCTTCTGATTAAAAATTATTAATGCCTTGGTACATAATTACATCATTAATACAATAGAAAAGAAAGATATGGATAAATTCGCCCTTGATATAAATTGTACGACCACCACCGTACATAGTGGTAGGGTTACTCATGTCCTTGACATTGAACGATCCTTTCCCTACCATCAACTTTCCAGCTAATAGCGATCGCGTCGTTAAACGAAGACACAATACCGCGATATTTCTCGCATAGTACGAGAAAATTTTGGCGCATGTGCCTAGCCCACCCGATACGGTGTTTTTTCACAATTTGCCAACTGCCCGACATCTCGTGATCTGAACTGAATAACAAACATTTCTTGACACATTAACGCGAATAAATTGTGCGTGGACGTTTTAAATAGTTTTGATACGTTTGATTTGTTTCCATTTACCATCTGTGCGACAATCAGTGTTTCAAGTGCCATTTTTTTTCTTTCGAGGATCTTAGTTAACAAATTATCAGATAAAGATCCATCTTAATGTCACCTAAAGCTGCCCTATGTAAACATACAAAAGAAGCTGTCCTTAATCCCCGTACGACTATATCCAAGTTGATAAGACTGCTGATGTTTGCGGTAGATATTTGGTGTTTTTAGCGATTATTTTGTTTAGGTTTAGTAAGCGTGGCCTTGAGAATATAAGCCGGTATTTACGATGCGAGTTTTGTTTTGTTGTGTTTCAATCACATCTGGCGAGCTCTATTTATACTTTTATTTACTTTTACGTTTGAACATATCTACATGTGTTCATATGTCCGACTGTTGTATATACCAGCGCTTATTCCCTGTTCTATGGATGTATTACGTATGTGTGTACTAGATACTGTGCAGAATTTGAATATACATAACGAATGAATTATTTACATATATTACCTTAAGATATTTCAAGAATATTTAGCT
Source organism: Osmoderma eremita (assembly GCA_031763485.1). Classification (NCBI taxonomy): domain Eukaryota; kingdom Metazoa; phylum Arthropoda; class Insecta; order Coleoptera; family Scarabaeidae; genus Osmoderma; species Osmoderma eremita. The sequence goes on along the minus strand of JARFOC010000260.1, from coordinate 6,044 downwards.
GTTGAACTTAATTTAGACTGGCTAAAACCTAACCTCACAAAATTTTCATTTGAATAAAAAAAGTCTATATAAATGTGATCTTAAAATATGTATTCTTATAAACATTCTTAGTTTTTCCAAGTGTAAAGTCTGAAGTAACTGCCACGCTACTACGTAGGTAAGCTTTATTTTTAACAGAATGTTATGGAATTTTCAAACCTATTTATTCTAGAAAAAATATTTACTACGTAATTCCACCAAAAAACCTATGGAGGACTGAAATAGTCATGAATTGTTTTAATAGTGTGTATTATAACCATTTTTCGTTAGCACTTCCAGCATAAGCTTGGGTAACGTTTCACGAAGTTTGTGGATATTAGCTTTACATTTCGCTATTCCTTACGACCGCACATTTTAGGTATTGTAGCAAATGTAATTATCTCCATATTCCAGGAACAGTTCTGAAAACTATTTAAATTTGGGCGCGGGCAACCCTATTTAATACGTTTATATTTTTGTTTGAGAAATAGAAATAGAGTTGAAACATATAATGTTTTGTGAATACTAACATCCCTCAGACCCGTCAAAATAATATCTTTTCTCATCAGGGGGAATTATTTTGTGCCACTGTTTTGCCACTGGATGTGTTAACATAATATGATCCAATTGATACTTTCCATAAGTAGTAATTTACGTTGAAGTTTTAATAAGATGTGGGGAAGACCCTATAGTTTTGTCACGGACTGTATGCTACTCAGAAAGTGGTAGTATTTCCAAATATTTATATAATTATTTATATTATTATATACGCGTTATGTAGTAAGATAAATTACATGTAAAAATGCGGTTTGTTATAAAATACAAATTACTTTATACATGTAAAATTACCAATATTCTGTAGGCTTGTCTTAGGAACCGCGAATTTCCTATGGAACAAATTTTATTATCCATCCTTCATAAAAGAAATTTCATCTTTACTAAGCGTATCAGAGAAATGTAAATAAATTTTGATTACCAATTTGAAAAGAAAAAGGTTTTCCACCTCCAAAGCTAAAAAAATGTAACAAACAAATTCGATGTGAGGGACGCCTACCCAGTTCCTACTAATTATATTATGTCTGCGGTTTCGATCTTTCTACATTCTTAACGTTTGAAAAAATTGGATGTATGTATCTACTATTAATCCAATGGTTCTTTACCCATGACGTCATAAATTTTGTACATCTGAATCAAGTCAATTCTTTAAAGTTAAGTACTGTACTAAAAATACTATCATAATGGGTGGTATTTCTAAGCTATTGACAATTGTAAATGTCAAAATGTTTACATGAAGTTTATAAAATTATAATCGGCTCACAAAAAGCACATGTTTTTACCGAGCTCGATTTAGAGATATCTGTTCGAGAGCAGAAATGAATACCACAAAAATCGGTATAGAACTTGTGAGTGCAGATATAATAATCGCTTGCGTTTCGATTGTAACACCTCGCACCTTATTAGATTAATTATGGAAACTACAGTTGACTGACAAGATTTGAGAAGAATTCACATGGTGTAAAATTTGATGATGAACAAATACATAGTAGCAACGAATTCTGGTAACTGGGCACCGATCTCCATTTTGAGAAATGCTATAAGGGATCGTCTATTTACTGGCCAGTCAGATATACGATTTTAACATGGCTTTATGGCAATATTAATATAGTGTATGTAGATAGTTCAGAGTGATGGAATGTGATGTATTATATGACATCTATAATTCGTTTTCGTTTTCTCATTATCTTTCTTGTTTTCATAATAAGTCAAAAGAAGAACAAAAATGCAATAATATATTCTTGGAGGTTTGAGAAAGTTTTAATAAAGTAAGATATTATCAACAAATATAAACATAAAAAAGCAAATTTTTTGCAAGTTCAATTGGTGATGAAATTACTAATGATTACTATCTTATTCAAGTATCATCTTATGTACAAATACAATTAGACATATACTTATACAACAATGCTCTACTTTATTTGCATCATAAAATATTTTGTGTTCTAAAAAAAATATAAAATAGATAACTCAAATATATATAATATACATTTACAAATATAACTTATTAAGTACAAATATAACTTTTTAAAGAATTTAATCAGATTTTTCCGTTTCCGAATCAGAATCTTCACCAACATTGATAATGACAGGTGTAACTTCTCCTTTTGCTAGAAAGTTTTCTCTGTCGTACCACTTCTGAATTAACTCATTTGTGTGTCGTACGCAATTGTTCCACACGTTAGCATCACAAATAGCCAGTGACTCCTTCCACATTTCCAGAACTTTATTATTACTATATCCATTTCTGCCGATATATGTATTATAATATGTTTTAGCCCTTGCCCAAATCAATTCTATAGCATTGAAATCGCAATGGTAAGATGGCAAACGCAAGACCTCATGGCCGTGTTCTCTCAATAAATTGTCAACCACATACTCTTTCCCCTTCTTATTTATCTTCAGCGAATATAACAGCTCAACATTAGTCATAGCAGGTGTAGGCTGAATATTATTTTCCTGTATACATTGCATAATTTAAGCTTTGCTAGATGCAGTTGTTGATGCTTAATTTTCTTGAACGCTATGGTACGGTGCGTTGTCTAAAACTATTAGTGATGGCTCATATAAATATGGTATTAGCTGAGTTTTCAACCATTCCCTAAATTTTGTGCTATTCATTTTACCATGATAGATATTCCATGGTTTGTGATTTTGATGCAAATAATAGGCTTGCACCTTCAACGAAGCCTTTTTCAGATCCAGCATGTACAACAACATACCTTTTACCATCGCAACCGCCAGGTTTTCGAACACTTTTGGTCGAATCATCCTGCCATGATCTTTTGTTACCTTCTTTTCAATATATCCAAGTCTCGTCAAGGAAAACTACTTCCCTAGGGTGCGAAGAATTTTTATTTTCTATATATTTTTTAGAAACCTACTTTTCATATAAGCAATTTCCAAGCACGTTAAAGCACGTCTATTATCATCTTTTTTATATTTGAACTCCAATTCTTTTAGCAGCGTGTACAAAGAAAACTTGCTCATATGCACAACTTCCTTCATCTGTAGTTCTAAATTCCATGATTTTGGAGAGTAACGTGTTTATCTAGAAGCAAAATACATGTAGCTATATATATAATTCATTACTATCTTTTTGTAATTACTTGCGATCCCTGTACATGTTATAGATAGTATTACTTCCATCTTTGTTGTGTCTGGCAAATCGCGAGTTTTTGGCTTTCAACAAGGCAGCATTCTTTACTTTACGCTGATTAATACAATATAGTTTATCTGGAAACTCCAACTCTAGAAATAAAGCATGAGATATACAGCCACAACGACAATCTAGTATTTGTATTATTATTTACATCTTGCAATGCAGTTATAGGTATAGGTCCTTCATTCTCCTTCTCCCGTTGAAAATACTTCTGTACATTCGGCACTAACTGCTGCGACTGCGAGTTTAACCTCTTAAGGTTCAGTGTCAATCACGCGACTGCAACGGCTATAGTCGCGCGGCTGTAAACGCGCAAGTCAAGCGACTTTGCATCAACAGGTGATTTACATTGAAATATACGAACGCGATATGTAAATCACTTGACACTGCAAAGTCGCTTGAGTCACACGTCTACAGCCGCGCGGCAATAGCCGTTGCAGTCGCGTGATTGACACTGCACCTTTACCTGGCATTCTTTACTAAAACAGCCTAATTATTGCATCTAAACTAAAAGGTATACAAGAAATAATTTACCCTCGCTTACCCAACAATACCAAAATTTCTTTAAAAAAAATAGATTTTTGAAAATAGAGAAAATCATAATAGTAAAATCACACAATAAATCTAAGGCCAAAAAGCTTAATGACAGAATAACGATTTTGATTAGCCCCGCAGCACGTTTAATAATACTATTATTCGGCTGTATTCCAACTCTTTTCAATTTCAATAACACGCAATATTAGTACTTCGATTGCTTGAACTAACGGCTAGAAGGCAAACGTTTCAAGTTGAATTTACTTTCTCTCTCTTGTATTAAACGGAAATTACAGGAAATGCATTGAATAACATATGAGTATTATTGCTGTATAAATCAATTACGCGTGGGTAAAGAACCATTGGACGTATAGTATGTATTCACGTTCGATGATATATAGGGCGGAAGCGATTAATCTGGTAATAAGAAACCACGATTTAGGTGGTCGACTATAGAAAGGCGAGACTTAATACCTGAGCGCCCGTCTACACGTTACTCGGATCACATTTATTCGCATTATAGTCGATGGGAGGAGCTTTAACAGTGTCATTGCATACTATGCTATACACACACATTACATTGGGGATATTCATAATAAAATTAAATCAAGTTGATTTTGTGAAAATAAATAAAAACTATTTTCTTGTATTATAACCAAATAAACCATTACTTCTAAACGATGCTGTAAAACAAAAACCATGCAGTGAGCAACAACTGTTTTAAATTTGCAAATAAAAAACAAATAACCGTAAAAATGCCATTATCGGCGCATGGTTTATTGCTAGAATCACCATACTAGCAAAAACAATGAAAGGGGTACAAACATTAAAGACGGACTCGAGTTTCTGCTTACCAGGCGTCATCAGCGTCTCTCCGAATGCTAAACCCACTTTCATCGCTACTGCGCCGCGAAGTTATTGCGAAATGTCCTAGCCACTTGCCTGCGTTACGACATACCCCATCTAGGGGACACCGGTCAAACACACAAGTCACTAGTTGCTAGTATGGTGATTCCAGCAATAAACCACGCGCCGATAATGGCATTTTTACGGTTAATTGTTTTTGGCATTTTTGATGTTTCTTAAAAAAACAAATAAACAATAATTCTTAATTGAAAATGTCTAATACAAGGTGTAATAAGTTTATTTTTTGAATTACCTAGACCTGCCGTGATCTCTAATGCTCGAACCGTATTTTGTATTGTTGCAATGCTTGAAATAGGCTTATTTGGAAATTTAACTGCATATAAATCACGAGTAACTTTTTACAACTTACCAGCATAGTATAGTTTTATTATTTGTATTTAATCTTCTAGATCATAGTAGTCAATTATTAACCCTTTCCATGCTCAAGATGAGTATAATCGCAACTGGCTTCAGTATATTCTCGTCAGCGATGATCTGCCACTGTGAAAGACTACGTGCTCTCTGACAAACTATAGAAACGACTAAGCTTTATATCCAGACCCAACCTAACCTTTCTGCTGTCCTCTACGGTGTACATGCGTATGACAAGTACAGCAGTTCGCATAATGCTTATTTTTGCACGGAATCTACTCTAACGAAGCTCATACGTTTATCCCAAGTTGTATACGAATTCCTATAGCCAGCTCGCGACCTTCCACGCTGTATGTACATATGTGAAATTTCTACTGATGCAAATTTCGATATATAAAGGTATATATTTATACAGATTAGATGTCAGCCTAGCTGCAAAAACACATGTATATACAGAAGCCCTATTCTGCAACTATAGCGATTAGCGATGTTACTATGCCATAGCGATAGGACGTATCCAATCTTTTAACTATTATGATTGGTGTCTCCCAACTTAGAATTCCCGTATCAGCGGTGCCGCGAACAGGTATATTTCCTCATTTTAATCTTTTTAATAACTGTCAAAGTAAATACACTTCCAGTTTATTTTACAATATATTTCCGCTCAATTCAATCCTATCCCATCTATTACTCCCAGTACCTGTGGCATTCCTGTTTCAGTTAAAAACCTAAAATAACTGATTGAAGTGCATTCTTGTTAAAGCTTATTCACGCAATACCTTTCTTTGGATTATCTTCGGTCTTCATTTGTTTGCCGAAATCTAATTGGATTTTTCATAAAATGCCATACAATTATGTTCGATACAGTTTTTATGCATCTACTAATTGTTGCTTGACTTACGGCATGTAACAAGTTGTATCCAATACCTTGTTGATAGCTTCCTGATGCAATAAGTGATAATGCTCAAAGAACCTGAAAGAAAAGTAAATATTAACA
>JARFOC010000258.1:328408-342643 GCA_031763485.1 Osmoderma eremita | reverse complement strand
CAAGAAAACTGTATTACGCGTATTAAAATAAAATCCCTCGTAACTTTTTGAGTATTCATATTAGGGCTTTTAAATTATATATTATATTGTCTTTCCAAATATTGAAAAATATACAGGGTGTTTAATTTAAAAAAATACTAAATTTCAAATTATCTTAAAAACGCATCATTCAATTGCTTTTTTCTCAATTGCACCTTAATCAACACTGAATCATTGCCAATTTAACCGAATCTGTAGCATTAATAATAAGAAAGTTAGCAATAGTGCCCCGAAATTTTTGAACACCCTGTATAGTTGCATATGCATCTATGCCGATTGAAAGTATGTGTGTTCCAGTGATGCCATTAAATAATATTACTAAAGAAAACAACGGAAGGATGCAATGGTAAGTTATCATTTAAACAAAATACTTTTATGAAAAGTTGATAACTCGGATACCGTTTATTATATCTTTAAAAACCATCTATCCCAAGAATTTTATATAAAATTTCGTGAAAAAAAACATATGGACTATGGACTTGCATGCCGTTTTTAACAAAACATAATTTTGATCAAAAAGAAAATGTATGTTATCGTAACCAATATATAATTATTACTAATGTCCTTCCTTATTCCCCTAAATGTTAGGTATGTCTATTCCCATATTTCTAATGAATTGATATCCTCTTTTTTATCTTTTACGAAATAAAATATGTATTTAACATGAAATCTTTGTTCGAGTATTAAAGGCAGCGTACATTTGCGTAAAACGAAAAACAACAGTAGCCGCGAATAATGGGCGTCGAGCAAAACGTATCATTAGTTCTTAGCATTTTATATTTAATTTATGACCCTGTACTTACTTTGGAAAGTAATGAAATAGTCGTTGCAGATATTTAAGGTAGATGGTGCTTTAGACAACTGTTAAATAGATTTTCTGAATGAATTCACTTTAGATATTAAACAAGTTTCCTGTACTTACCTACATATGAGGTTGATTTTCCATAGATGCTGGAACTCTAAATATTTACAGATATTGTGGTGATTTTGAACAGACTAAATTCATCAGACGTCGTTGAATAAAACGAATCGCAGAAAAGATACTGGCACAAATAACTGGCATGTAATACGATAGGAATTTATTATCTGATTCAGCTGAAAACCATAACGACGCACATTAATACTTCGAATGTGAAAAAAGACATTAACACGAATTACATTTAAAATATTTGGTTACATGTTTGTGAATTTGTTTTTCATAAGATTTGATTTGGTAACTAGTAGGTAATTACGACACACCAGAATTCTGTTAAATTTCAGGGTTAATATCACGACAAAATTTTAGCGTAGGTACTTAATTTACAATGAAGTTCATTGGAGAATATGTATATATACACACGGATGTGTATTACTGATACCTCAAAATATCATGTCAGGTCACAGTTTTGCGTAATGATTTATCTTATTGTGAATTGTAATTCAGTATAAAATTAAATATATGCACATAGTTTCATATCAAAGGTTATCATTGATTGTATGTTACTTTTTGTAAATTCTTGAGTATTGCTTATAGGATGGCTATAGATATATATTTTATATCTATCTACATTATTGTTATGCTGGAAATATAAGATGCAGAAACGAAGAAATTGGGGAAAAAGTATTTTAGGGACCAGTAAAAAAATTGAGATATTCCGAACGTTTCCAGAGATTGCATGTTTTTTTAATAGTGTTTATTTAGGAAAATAACATGTTCCTGTCCCAACCAACACACGGTCGTCATTACAGACAAAGCACGGTGATTTATAGTGTTAGGTTTTCGTCTCAAAAAGAGAAGTTGGTGATTGTTTAAAGAAACACAAAAAACCTACGGCACCAATAGGCACGACACCAATTTGTTCGTTATAGGAATTTCGTCGTACAAATTATGGTGGTACTTACTTCGAAGTCTATGTCCAGAAGTGCTGGCTAACGACTAGCTTCACGGGGAGATGGCCGTGGGTACTTCATCTAAACGGTACAGTAGAAGGTTGGCGCCACCTGCATTCTTACAGTTCTGGACTCGAGTCCGTAAGCGAGGGGAAAACAGTTGTAATGGGGGAAGTAAGGGATAATTCGACGAAAATAAAAGATCCATGCTGACAGTAAAATAATAGAGGTATATTGTCCGAAATTCGTCAAGGTCAATTTACAAATGCGTCGGCTTGAGACACTTTAGGTATCTCCAGCAATACGCCGGACACATAAATGTAAAATATACATAAATAAACACAACAATCGTCAATCGATCTATTTGATCGATGGACGGTACACATATACGAAATAAAACAGTAATATCTTATGGAATTACAGGTTATGTTGGTTCATAACCACGTAAAATATGACTAATGAGGAAAGTAATACGCAATCTTCACACAAACAACAAAATACATAAATAAACAGGCGCTCAAGTAAGATTACTACACACGTCGTTATATAAATAACTCAGGGAAAACTGCCTGAAACCGCATGACCATGTACAAAAATCCGTGACCGGACGTGTATGTGCCCTAGATTAAAATACAGTAGCGGATATCCGAGGTTCATCACATAGATCATACAATAAGTGCTACTACTTTATCGGTTCCTTCGTTAACCTTGTGACAAGATATGTACATGAAGCTAACATAAATGATTAATTAAAATTGACATTGAACTTACTTATGCAAAACTGTTCAATTATAAACATGAAACTACCAGAAACGTTAATTGAAATTGACGTGGAATTTACTTATGTTAAACCATTCAATTTTTAAAACTCAATTTCGTGACGTTAACTAAATGAAATGGTGTTAAATTTGTCGCTAACGGTCAAGTCTATATCTGATTTCTACCCGGTGTAGGTAGCGTAGTTGTGACGTCACAAATATATGCGCTGGCGTCGAGAAATACCCGGGGAAATCCCAGAGAGCAGGCTTCGCGGTAACGGATTAGCGTGGTGCCGGCCTGACAAAGGGGGAATTATATCCCTATTAGCCGCATTTAATTTTTTTTATTTTAGGCGGTGTTTCCGTCAATTGACACTTTATAAAATAAGTAAAAAAAACGAATAATGAAAAATATATATACACGTAAGGAAACAACGACTAAAAGTAAAATATGTTTTGTTACATTAAAATATACAACATCTCTTAAGACGTTCTTGACAGAATTCATATAAATCGGAGGTACACAAGCGGGTAAAATGTACTCACTCTAATAGAAATAGAAAAGAAAATGCGAGGATACTATTATCATTAGTCCGGCGGCATTTAAAGCGTTACAATAGTTAACATTGGCGTAGCTGTCACTGTGTGGATACGTGCGTTCGTTGTGGCAGCCTATACGAATATCAGATATACCGATATGATTTTAATTTGACGAAACAGGACAAAATAATCTTGATACAAACAATTTGTATGCAGAACCTATGGCGTAGCTGGAGATAAGCGGGCTCTGTATCATAAACTGCCCTATCTGCTATCCTGCTAGGGTATTATCAAATGAACGTATAAAAATAAGAACAAAACGAAGTATTATAATTAACAGCTCCTGATCTTGACCAGCTTTCAGACAAAGACCGCCATTGGACCAAACAATCCACAACAAAAAATATTCATAAATATTTTTACACGAAAACTTCACTTCTGGCATATATCAAAAATTTTAAATGTTGATTGTACATTTTTTTTTAAAGTATGACAGATTATATCTTCTGAATTATGAACATTGATGTCTCGAGTTAAATTTTGACACCTTTTTCAGTTTCTAACAAGTTAGCTGCTGAAGTTTAGCTATAATCTAATTCTAGAATAGATGTATTTTGGTCAATTTGAAAAATTCTGCCAGCAACAACTATCGACCGATCTCCATCACCCTTATATTTTCTAAAATATTTGATCTTAAAAGACCAAATTATTATTTATTTTGAACATAATTCCTTATGTAGTCACAGTCAATATGATTTTCGAAATTAGTTGTCTACTACAGTTGCTTTACAAAATGTGGTATCACATTCCATGACCCTATAAGGCTGTCGATTTTGTAAACCATCAAACTTTAATGTTTAAATCAAAGTACAGGGCGGGCCATAAAATTTTGCAAATAGCAAAACTTCGTAGGCACCTACTGCGAGTGGGTGTAGACGAGTGCTGAGGGCGACACATCAGTCCTGGGAATTTTAAATACGATGGAACGCATCACAAATGAAAAACGCGCTTTTTGTGTGTATAACAAAAGTCACGATTATTATGTTATAGCCGTACAGTACCCGCATTGGTTACAGTACGATATATGTTATGTCCTATAAATAGTGTCCATAGTTGTAACGTGCTTATTTTAATCCTGGTAAATATTGTTTATTTGTGGAAATCGGGGTTGCAACGCCATCTAGCGGTGGTAAATTAACGCGGTGATAAGCGATCAATAACGATTCCTATATCCGATGTTATCGATAAACGTAGTCACGTTGAACTCACCTTGATGGGGTCAATTTTAACGTTATCGTAATCGCAGCCGTTGACGTTAGAACTGTTGCTGAATTCTTGCGGAGAATTAGCTTTGATTATAGTTTGATTGTGAGTGAAATATTAATGGGAAATTCGCCCATATATTGGGAACAAAATAAGCAACAGTAATTAACTTGATTGGAAGAGTTATCACGTGGATGTACGTGGATTAATTTAACATCAACGTCGCGAAAACGTGCGAAGCCACACTACAACTAGGGCTTCTTTTCGTCTTCCTTCCTTTTTTTAGGTTCATTAATTATTAAAAGACAAGTATAATTATGTTAAACACGCTTTTAATTAGGATACCAGGTCCTGTTGCGAAGCTTTGGTGTTCTTTTTATCAGAAGTACCGTTGACACCGCCGATGTACGGGTACAAACCGATCCAGCCGGTGAAGCGTCTGGAGTTCGAAGGAAGGCGAAGCTCCAAGGAGAGATGCGCAGGGCTTCGAATAGGTCGGACTCAACTTTATTTTTACATTCTATAATTAGTTACTGATTTATTGTTGCGTTTTTTTTAACCTCGGCTTTCAGCTTATATTTGTAGGACTCAATGTAAAGTACGAGTGATCCACCTTGCTAGTTTAAAATTTGGCTACGAAGGGGTTTCACCCCGGAGGAGTCTGTGACACACTCATTCTCAATTTGTCCGGTTAAGTTCCATTTATGAATACATTTTATCTCGTTAGTTAAACCTGCTAACAAGCTATTTATATAATTAAACATAACCAATTTATATATATAGCGTCTTGTTTTTTTAAATATATATAATTATAACATCTGAGCGATAACTTTTCGGGGTGACCTGTCGCGGCTCTCCTGTGCCGTGAACCTTTTGAGGAAACTTAATTAACAGGAGTGGCGCCAAGTAATAAGAACCCAGCCGTCTCTATGACGCGGGCCGGGGCACCTCAAGAGAAGGGGCAGTTCATCTCGGTGAATGTTAAAGTTATTGTTGGCATAGTGTTAATTTTGTTAAATCGGTCAGGTAATTCGAACAAACAAGTTCCACCACAAACATGAAACAAGCATGCCGCTACATTTAAAGGCATAATCTGTCCTTCTTTTTTGAGGAAATAATGTTACTCTTAGTTCGGCTCAATATGTAAAAATGTTCCCAGAATCTTCAGCACGAGATCTACAAGAATTTAAAAGGTATGACGAGTGCGCGACCATGCCCGCGGTTAGAGAAATGTTCTCCAATAAATTGAATTCTCGTATAGGTTTCATGGTCTTCAAGGAGTCGGGATTTTACTCCCCCGTCCCTTTTTATGAGAGTATCTTAGAAATTGCGTATACAGTAATAAATCGGCAACAATGATCTAATTGAGACAAAATATTCGTGATGAGATAACAGCCATTCCATGCGTCATGTGTCAGCGCTTCTTTCAAAAGCTTACACACTCGGTTGCAAGAGTGCTGTAGGACTAGAGGTGCACCTTTTTATTTTTAAAAAGTAAACTCCCTAATATATTTATTAAATTAAATATAACCTAGATAAGGTACTTTATCTTATTATTTCAACCTTCCAGGGTATATATAAACGTAGGCGCACATGAGCGGTAAGGACATTCATTCTACGACTAACGCACAGGAGCATTCAACTTTAATGAAACTCACTTGGATCCACGGGCGCTGGATATATAATCCTATGTGCGAAACTAACTTGCAACACTTCACATTGCGTTACGTTAGAAACTTTGTTGCTACCGAAATCTAGCATATTTATATAATAATATGTACAGTAATAAAGTAACTATAATAAAGTAACTAGTAATTAAATTATTTAATGATCACAGTAAAAAGAAAAAAAAACTAGTATAAACATATTGACATGAATAACAATGAAGTTTTAAAATGTTTACATTTAGTAACGCTAAATATCATTTTAAGACAAAATAGTGTCTTGTGCAAAATAAATGTTGTTTTGCGTTTTGGGTCTTGTCACTTATTGTCTAGTATTTCATTAATGTTCGTTCTATACTTTATCCATATATATTAAAACAGTCTTTCTAAAGGTTATTAAACTTCAGTTTTATCACAATACGCGTAAGTAAACCCATATAATAAAATTATATGCTAAATTACACGACGCCAACGTTTGATAGGTTATTTATGGATATCGACAAATTTGTTTTCGAGAGAGAAACGTTTTCTGTTTCTGTGATACCCTACATTCTACACCATGGAAAATTCACCCCCTAAGAAGAGATCTCCAAAACATTCAATTCAAATTTAATGATATTTATTTTGTTGTTAATATCAAATAGGGGTAATGTCAAATAGTAATTTATCGGCCTTCATTCTCATGTGACACATGTATGGTGGTGTGAATCTGATTTTTCATGGCGGTGTTGCTTACTGCATCTGTTGGGCGATTCAACTATAGGCACGTCGTCCGGCTGCTGGCTGCTCAAAACCCCTGCAGCAGAATCCAGAAGGCAAGCGGCTGGTCTTTGGCGTCGATAAGGATGCGGTGGATCGGCAAATTTTCAAGGGCTAGAATTTAGGATTTTCCGTACTTGGAAACTTAACTGTTACGTTACAGAAGGCCTTGACCAAAGAAACAGAGGACGTGTCTATGAACATGCTCGACGGGGGACGCTCCTGAAGCCTCTGGCTGAAGTGCGGAAGTTAGTCTTCTGACTGGCTCCAGCGGGAAAGCGCGATTGCGGGGAAGCTCGAATGAGGCCGATGGGGAAAGCGGCCTGACTTAATTTTGTCTTGCTATGCTCCCTCACAGTCTACACATTATACAGATAAACCTACAACAGTGTGGGGCGGCTACCGCTACTTTACGTAGGCGTCTTAACAAGCAGCAGAACATTTCCCTAATCCAAGAACCTTGGTTTCTGAAATCCAGGATCTTTGGTCTGGACAACAACAAAGGTACCGTTTTTTTCGGGTACCCAAGAAAAACCACGGACATGTATGTCCCAAAACACATAAAGGCCCATCCTGAGTGGCAGGGATATTAAAACTGGCATGTACAGGGATGTACAAGGAGACCAAACAACAGTAGTACTTCAGTATATCAGTTTATCTGCTCAGTGACGGACCGGTGTCTTGCCAATAGCTGCAGGAGGTGGCTGACTACTGTGATAGCGAAAACAAACATTTAATCATAGGCTGCGACGTTACGTGCTGTGACGCACTACCTGACGTGGGGCAGTCATGACATCAACAATAGAGGTAGACTTCGAAGTGTGTTTAGTTCAACTACTAAATTTGACATACTTAATAGACGATGCGAACTCACGTTTGTCACCTCGCGATGCCAGACTGTTATTGACAATGTCAGATCATAGGTGGATCTGTGTTCAGATGTAACATACAAGCGTTCAAAGGCTCGGATACAGGAATCCGAGGAAAGGTCATCTTACGCGGAGCTTTTGCGCACGAACTTACGAAGCATGCGCCCATGTGGGAGCCCCCAAGTTGACCTCCGCCGGCTGGCCGCCGGGATGCGGTCATCGATTGTGGGCACCTACGAGGGCGTATGCCCAATGAAGGCCAAATCTGAGAAGAGTGAGACTCCATAGTGTAGTCAAGATCTCTCTAGATTAAGAGCCAAACTGGAAAAGTGTTTCAATAAAGCCAAAACATCCAGATCTGCAGAAGAGTGACAAGCCTATAAAATCCAACATAGGCAATATAAGGAGGTCCGTTGCAGCCAGATACGAGCTTCCAGGAACTACTGTGACTTCATCGAATAGGTTACGACGGCCTCCCAACTTAAGAGAATTCTGAGTAAAGACTCCAACTACTAACGTATTCTACTAAAACGAGAGGACGGCTCTTTTAAGTCGGACTTTCAAGAAATAGCCAAGATACTTATGGCCACTCACTTTTCGAGCAGTGTGGTGGCAGACGCATTGGCTTGGCAAGATCCACACCCATCGCCCACCACAGAGGACTAGATGGTGGCGGGGACGGTGGTCGAAGCACCCCGAATCATCTGGGCAATCAAAAGTTTCCAACCATACAACTCGCCTGGACTGGGTGGGGAGTCCCATAAGCCTGATCAGTTTTCTTCTGAACGCACTGGAACGGTTGAGGGACCGACATATAAGAGAAGTGGCGTTGCTTCGAAACTCACTTCATCCAAAAAGTATGTGTGGCCACGTTAGCCATTCGTTAGCTATTCGTGAGGGCGAAGTTCACGAAGTTGCACCTTCTTGAAGCTGCGAAGGACTGCATACCCCGTGTTAAAAGGATAAAGTCTGGTGGTGGGGAGAGGGCCGTAGGCCGCACGGACTTGGGCCCTTTGTGCTACCTCCTCCGTGTGTACTGTGTGACTTGTTACTGCCTCTCCACTCCGTGAGAGGGCAGCAGTGCTGATTTTTGCCCCAGCACTGAAGGATACCGGGAGAGGTACCGATCACCGGCTGCAACCGACTTTTTTTTTAGTCGATTGCCGCACGGAGATTCGAACCATCCACATCCAGGACGGATGCCTAGCGCTCTTACGACTGCGCTATTCCGGCATGTACTCCGTTTGCTGTCCTCAAACGATACCGTGTCAAATTTTAGCCCCACGTCGTACTATCACCAACGATCTCCATTTTCGCGGATGGATCGAAAACAACAACAGGGACTGGAGCAGGAATTTCTACTGCTATACTGCTCGAGTTCATACTCAGGTTTGGTTGGCTCGGGTATGTGGCGGTGGAACGACGCTGCCGAGGGAGGAGTGGTAGCACAAACAGTCCAATATGGGTGACCCAAGTGCCTGTGGCTTTTGCCACTCTCTCCATCTTTAAATTCAAAATAGTGGCAGTCTTTTCACTTTCATTTCCTTGTCCGGACGTTTGGGATTCAGTAATATTTATTTTCAGATATTCTATTTCTACAGGTTTCCCAATGATTTTTAAATCTGTCGACTAACCCTTGCGTGGTTTTACCGGCTTTTTTACAAATAGCGCGACACCCAAATTTGCCAACAACAGTTTTCTTAACTAAATATTCCCAAATATTCTTCTCTGCGTTTAATACGTCACACGTACACCATCGATCATCCGGATCGAAAGATTAACTACGGGGAAACGGCCCGGTTTTCTACTTTTATACGGTTCAGCGCGATTTCGACATATTCGTAAGATTATTAACTTGTAAAAACAAATACTTTATCAGTTTTTACTTATTTCAGATTGTTGCGCAATATTTTATGAGTTTCTTCATGACAATAAGATACTTACTATACTACTATAAAGTATCAATGCTTAAAAGAAATCAAAAACCTATTATTTTCATAAAAATCGATTTTTAGAATTCCTTTCAAAAAAATTATGACTTCTATAAAGCCTGGTTTATTCCATTTAAAAACTATTCTAAACATTACGATATCAATACCGGAAACTGCTTTACGATTATTGAAAAAAAAAGTATCATAATCAATAAGAAAAAATGTTTGTTAGTTAGCTTAGAATGAAAATATTTGTAAATTAATATTTGATATATTATATTTGATCACAACGTCACTGTCGATTTTTAAAATAACGCATAGGAATGGATCAAAACTTTTCTTAGCTGTCTAATCTTAAATTGTGGTGTCATTGCTATTAATTAGTGAATTTTATAGCTTAATTCGGGTTTTTGAATTTTTAGTGTTAATTTATTATTTATGTATATGTTCCGTGTGTATTTTGTTAATTATTTATTCAATTAAATATTTGATTATGTATTGAATTTGTTCTTATGTCTTATACTCTGTGAACTGTGATGGAGGTTGCAGCTTTACACAAATGTTTCCCAATACAGTACTGCCGGATATTTTTTGCGTCTATTACGAATATTTAGCTTAGATAAAAACGTATTTAAAATGAAGTGTGCGCAGAACAACATTATGTATTAGTAAAAGAATAGAAGTTAACGTTCTGGCTTATTTTGATGCTCATCATCATATCGACAAGTAGTTACTGAAATTCGTATAGCTTAATGAATTAATTACTGTGCAGGCAATTCTGAAAAAAAAACATAAATGGGTACCTTTCAAATATAATCTGCCGGGATAGCGCAGTGGTAAGAGCGCTAGACATCTGTAACGGATGTTGATGGTTCGAATCTCCGTTGCGGCAATCGATTTTTATAAAGATTGGTTGCAGCAAGGGTGGTCGGTACCTCTCCCGGTGCCCTTCAGTGTTGAGGATAAATCAACACTGCTGCCCTCTTACGGCGAGGAGAGGCAGTAACAAGCCATACAATTCACACACACACACAATACACATTTACACAAACCTAATGTAGTGATACAATAGCCCTCAAGGCCGCAGTGTTAAGTCTCTGCAATAGGATACAAACAAAAACAAACAACCTTTCAAATATCCATCAATGCAAAGTTTCCCAGAAATAGATTTTGAACAAAGAATAACGTTTTTCATGTTGTTTGTTGAAATCTTTGCAAATAATATGTAAAAATACATTCTATGAAGTGCCGAGACCGATTTTTCAAATTAAGGGATGTATGATATAAGGGACGTGCATTATTGGAATAATGTAAATCCTTTCATTGTGTCATCCACAGCGGCGTTTTAATTTTGTGTTTGGAATGTATTTATAAAAACAGAATTCTTGAACCATATTTCTATGAACGTTCGCCTACAGCAGAATGGTATATTGAAATTTTGGAAACCGCTCTGGAAGTCATAAAAGGTGTGAAAGATTGCAAAATATAAACCATTTTGTATTTTTTTAAGAAAACGGAAATGTATTCGAATGCTTGTTTTACAATATTTGTGAAAACGCAACAAAACTGTATCCGTGTATTAGCTCGTGCCGAGAAATTGTTGACGATGGATGATGAATTGAGGTTGTTGGATTTTGGTGATCCGACGTTTCGGCAGTTCGTCTACTGCAGACATTACGGTAGCTCTGATAAGAGCTATTGCTTCCCAAATCCATTATTACAACTTATTCGGCAAATACGACCAGATGAACAATTTTTAACAGCTTTACTGACTCGTGTGGGATTCGAACTCGGTCGCGAAATTTCGAATATTTTGCTAATCCAGCACACTAACCACTCGGCTGATTGGGGGATCAGAATTTAGTTACTTAATACTTATATTTAAGCTACAGGTATATGAGCAGAACGTGGTGCGCACTGGTACGCGTAGTGCTTGTTGCGCAGTGGTATGCGCAGGCCTTAATGCCCAGTAACATATGCCAATCTCTGTGCACGGTTATTATTAATTCTTTCCTCTGCTTTCCGGTATCGTGGTTGCCGATCTTCTGCTTATGCTGTCTTTAATCATTGGTAACCACTTTTGATTTCTATGCTTGGTGTGCGTATGGTATCAATCCGTGTATTAAACTAAAACCCCTTGTAACTTTTGTGTTATTAATTTTAAAGAAATGGTGTATTAAGGCTTTTACATCCGATATTATATTTTCCCTCAAAATATTGAAGAATAAACAGTGTTCGATTTTAAAAAAATACCAAATTTTCAATAATCACAAAAAACGATATTTTTGAACAGCCTGTATATTGCATGTGTAATCCCGATTACACATGGTTTATGTACTAGCAAGGGATCTATCAAAATACAACATATCAATGGTACTGCTTGTGATTCATACTTACGATTCACTCGTGTGACTATAGTAATCCTAGAAATGTTTATCTGCAAAGGGAATTGCAAACGGAATGCGAGGAAAAGTAAAAACAATTTCAACAAAAAGATTTTTTAAATGTTTTTCCTTATATATATATATATATTAAAAGAATTATTTTAGAACAAAATTAAACTGATAAGAGTTATTAATAACACGATCTACAAAACATTGCATTGATATTGCATAATTAATTATCTAAGTATTTGACTAAATTATATAAATAATCAACAATAGCACATAATTAATGAATATCCACAGAGTAAATTAACATTGGTCCAATTAATTGCATTGATTATAAAAGTCAATTCCTCAGCTCTTACTTATGTGCATAAAGAAATAAAATATTTAGAATTGTTTGATATGTACAAAAATGCACAATTTTCGTCTTATGTCCTAAAACGTTATCTCTCTATAAATAAACCAATACCACACATCAAAAGACATTTGTTAATAAAATTATTTAGTTCCGTTCATTTGATTTTTTTCTAAAAATAAATTTTTCATGTCGTCCAATGCCTCTTCTATTTTGTGGGCAAATCTATGACAGTCCTGCAACATACAAAATCTGTGTTGTATAGAAGATTAATCATAATTTCTTGATTGATTGGTGTATGTTTTATGATCAAATTTGTATGCTAGCGAGTATTCTAGGTCTAAGCTCAGTTATTAATTACTTATATTGATATTTTGTTAAATGTTTGTTTACTTACAGTTTCTTGGCTGCACTTTTTATTTGAAATATGGAAAAACAGAAGGTCTTCTCCTGCAATTATATAAGATACACCATATCCATCATCGGCAACTGGTCCGAAACCTCCGCCAGCAGAGATACAATTTGGATGTTTGTTGAGGTCCATACGACAGGTTTGCCCGTGCGGTGTTTGCGATGTAGATAATCTCCAAGGTTCACTTAATACCTTTTGCAAAAACGGTGATTCAACTTCCAGGTACCTAGCTACCACGTACAGACAAAACAGATGCCTATCTATGCCTTTGCCACACATTGCATCTTGGTAAGATTTCTATAATTAATATTTGAGTTTGCATTAGCTAATACTAGCTACTTAATTCTTTACCTGATGTTTTTCGCAAGCGATTCGCAATAATTTAATTTTCTCCTCAGCGGACAATTTTTTTCCTTCCATAGCTCTAACCCAAGCAGATGACTCAATTGTACAAGGTCTTACGGTTTCTGTTCTACCTTCCCTAAATAATCTTGTCATACTTGCTTCGTATGTCAGACTAAATTTCTTGGCATCTCTGAAATACGCTAACTGCAGCGCCATTTGAACGTAAGCATCCGGACTGATCCCGCACTTTTTCATGAATCCCTTACCGTAATGGTCATGCACGTAAATTCTGAGGTCCAAATCGTTAATTAATTTCAGTGCATTTTGTGTAGCTGTATCGATTTGTAATTGACCATCGGCTTTAATATCCCACTGAAGACGAATAGGATTAGGAGGGATCATTTCACATTCACCCTTAACATCACCATTCGGTTCATATCTGCATATTGATGTGAACATTGTTAAGTTCTCACGCAATAAATAAATATATTTGGGCGTTGTATGTATAGCTATGTACTATCGGCTTCAACCATTATGTCGTGCGTCTGTCAGGAGTGTAATTGACCTTCACGTTCAACTATGACATTACTATGACCTGACTATGGCACTACCTATAGAACGTGAACATACACTCCCGTCAGACCATGTCAGACGCACGACATGGTTGGATCTGATAGTATGTGCATATATTACACCCAAATAACAATGTTTTAGGTCAAGGAGATAACTTAATACTTTATGTTATGTATACCAGGTGTGGCATTTATGTGTATAAAAATGAACAGACTTGTTTAATAACTAATTTATATCTAATAAAGGTGTCAGTAAAACCGTGCTCAACATTATTATGGTATAATATACACTTGAGAGCAAAAAAATCGACTCAGACTGCACACTCGCAGTAAAATGTCTCAGACACAATAGTCAAAACTTAAATTCCATTTCTACTTTTAAAATCTTTAAGATTAAGATCATAGCTTCAAAATGACTGCACACTCTTTTACTTCTTTTACTTATACTTTTTTCTTATACTTCTTTTACACT
>JARFOC010000258.1:301680-313213 GCA_031763485.1 Osmoderma eremita | reverse complement strand
CGCCCTCTCGAACAATGCTAACGTGACCGCGCACCGCCCCCGCCGCATCCAGAAGACCGCCAGCCCGTAATCTTATGGCCATCCTAAGTGCCACCTCCTCCATGAAGAGATCCAGTGGTGGAACACATAGGAGGGCTTCCATTGCCGCCGTACGGGTGGTTCGCATTGCGCCCGTTACGCTGAGACATGCAACGCGTTGTACATGTGTCAGGTCGTTTCTGGCGGCCACTTTCTATGCAAGGGTCCTAGAGCAGATTATTTCTACACGGGTCGGAGGAGATCTGGTTTCTCTGGAGATTGATACTCCTCCCTTCCTCCTTTTTCATCCCGGCGTGGAATAGGCATTGGCGGAGTTAAAATGGAAGTACTACCAATTTAGTAAATCCAAAAGTGTTTGCTTCAAACTACTTCTTAGTTACTCTGAATTTACTTATTTATTTATTTTATTTCAGAGTAAAACATTATCATTATCAAGCGCGTGTAGTGAAACAAGTATCGTCGAAAGTATAATTGAAGAGGAACAGGATAAGGTGGACACCAAAGATTACCAGGAAGACAGCTCTAAAGATAAGGTCAAAGGCTCCCTGTTCTTCCATTATATGCTGGCGGGAGGTAATGTCTTCGTCATTTCTGTCGTATTCCTCCTCTACGCTTTAGCGCAAGCGGCTGCCAGTGGCGTAGATTACTTCGTCAGCTTCTGGACCAACATAGAAGAACAACGTCACGCCCAACAACGCAATTGGACACTGTCCAACGGGAACGAAACGGTAGAGGCGTTGGTGGCGCCGGATAACTTGTTACCCACAGATTTGTGCATCTTCATTTATTCCGGTTTGATAATAGCCTTGTTCGTGGTAGCCTTAACTAGATCGATGCTATTCTATAAGGTGGCCATGGTCGCATCGGAGAATCTGCATAATAACATGTTCATGAACGTGATATACACAAGCATGAGGTTTTTCGACTTGAACCCCAGCGGTAGGATCTTGAATCGGTTCTCGAAAGACATAGGCGCCATCGACGAGTTGCTTCCGAAGGCTATATTAGACGCTGGACAGGTAAGTCGCTCTATTGTACAATACATTGCGTAAAACACACAATGCTTCTATTATTTTGGTATCGAGTGCACCCAATGTCACTTTTATTTTCCGCTAGGTCAGAGCTCTGGGATAATACCAAAAGGAATGAAAGCATTTTAACTCTATCCTTTGATTTGATGCACCAAGTATATAGTTACACCTTATATTATTTTCTTTTCCTTTGCAGATCATCTTGTTAATGTTGGGCTCCTTGATTTTGGTAGCAGTTGTTAATTATATGTTTTTGATACCGGTTGCTGTTATTGCATGTGTATTTTTGTTTTTGAGAATTGTTTTCTTGCGATCTTCAAAGAATATCAAGAGGTTAGAGGGCATGAGTAAGTTTCGTTTTTCTTTGCACACACAATATTTATAAATACGTCTTCTCGATCATTCTTTTCATTCACATGACTATTACATCATAAGTACTGACCGGCAGTTTTAAATTTCGTTCTTCCACTACATCCCCATTGCCACTTGAAACATCTACATATGATATTGGTTGTTTCACCCCACACTATATTTACCTAGAGATACCCAAGAGCCCTCCTTAGCCGCTTAACTGTAGTGGGGATTTAGTGGTGTAGGTATTTCTACGTTCGCAACCTGAAACCGGCTAATTATTATAAGTTTAAGGCCCAAATTTTGTCACGTCAGTGAAAAGTTTAACCAGATGACCTATTGAAAAGTAGTTCATAGCTTCATATACATATCTATGCTACTTATTTTATATCCACTAGTTTATTGACGCCAATGTATTGACGTATTAAAATCATATTTTAGTGCGAAGTCCAGTTTTTACTCACTTAAATGCCACCCTCCAAGGTTTAACGACTATCAGAGCCTATGGAGCGCAAGACATTCTCAAATTAGAATTCGACAAGCATCAAGATGTGCACACTAGCGCTTGGTACATGTATATCACTGCCAGTTCAGCATTCGGCTTCTATTTGGACTTGCTATGCTTTATCTTCACTGCGTTGGTGACATTCAGTTTCCTTACAATAGCAGAAGGTAAGTTCGGTACTCTATTGTTAATATATAAAAAATATGTCCGTAAAGTTATTTTGAACATCCACCAGTAAAGATCCAGTGATTTATCGAGCGATTGTCAGGTTATCAGTAGTACCACTTATTGGTATTGCTACTGATAAATATCTGTATGAAGTTGCTAATCCTAAAAGCTAAATGGAATGGAGATTAGGATTTGTAGAACTTTGTAGGTTCCACCCCATGCTAAGTTTTCTTTTAGATTCTCTAAGTAGTCATCCAAAACGAAAACTCTTTAAATAATAAACATCACTATTGATACATAGTTAAGACCAAAAACTTGATTAACTAATCTTTGCATTTTTCCATCTATTTATCCCTAAAAATCCCTTATTCAGAATGAAGTTGTATCTATTGATTCTACCTAAGGCAATGCACTAAAATTAATGTCCATCAGGTCTGTTGGCCGGCCAGGTGGGTTTAGCAATAACCCAGTCAACAGCTTTAACAGGATTAGTTCAGTGGGGTATGAGACAGTCAGCAGAAGTGGCCAACCAGCTCATGTCGGTCGAAAGGGCGCTCGAATACAGCACCCTTCCTGAAGAGCAGCAGCCTATTGCTCCTAAGAAGCCGCCTAAAGAATGGCCCCAGCAAGGACGGTTACTTTTCAGGAATATGGGACTAAAGTACTCGGATGATGCGCCATTAGTTTTAAAGGGCCTAAACCTTGCTGTAGAACCAAAGGAAAAGGTATACATCCATCATCGACTGTCACGTTTGAATACGAGTTCCTAATTCTTGATATTTCAGGTCGGTATAGTAGGACGCACGGGTGCCGGAAAGTCATCCCTGATTGCAGCCATGTTCCGTTTAGCCAAAGTCGAAGGCGACATAGATATTGACGGCATAGACACTGCGGAATTGAATCTTCAGTTCCTGCGTAGTAAAATTTCGATTATACCGCAAGATCCCGTGCTATTTTCTGGAACTTTGAGATACAATCTCGATCCCTTCGATGAGTATTCTGATGCTCAACTTTACAGGGCTTTAGACGAGGTAATTTCCTATTATAAAAACGATTCTGGTGGAGAAATAATAAATTTTATTGTTTTTGTCGTCTAGGTTGAATTGAAAGATCCTGCTAATATAATTAATAAATTAGAGAATAGAGTCATGGACAGAGGAAAGAATTATAGCGTAGGGCAAAGGCAACTTATTTGTTTAGCACGTGCCATCGTCAGAAATAATAAAGTCCTAATGTTGGATGAAGCAACGGCGAATGTTGATCCACAGTAAGTTGTTTTTCAAAATCTTTTGCTAATGCATAAGCTGACCGTATTTATACTTCGTAGAACTGATGTCTTGATTCAGAAAACAATCCGTCAAAAATTCGCCGACTGTACCGTCTTAACAGTTGCTCATCGTCTAAACACTATCATGGATTCGGATAAAGTTCTAGTCATGGATGCTGGAACTATGTTAGAGTATGACCATCCGCACAACCTGCTCCAGGATACCAATAGCTGTTTCTATAAAATGGTGAACGAGTCTGGAAAGGGAGAGAAACACCAACTTGAAAACATCGCCAGGCAGAGCTTCGAGTTGAGGTTCACGAAGATTTCTTAATCATATCGAGAATTAGGAATGGAGATTTTAATTATTTTCGTTTGTCAGTATCCTTATTAATTGTTATCTGTGATGTATTTTTTCTTCTTTCTTCTTCAGTACTTATAGTGCAAAATAAGTATGATTTATCATGTGTAATATTAGTTAGTGTGTACTTAGTTTTATTCGCAGCTGATTATATTTTAATTTCTTGTACAGATTTTATACGTTTCACACGAATCCTCCTTTATTATAATTTACCGTTGAAGATACAGACAATTTCTATTGTTTTATCGCTTTTACTTTGTTTTTCTCTGAAAATGGAAGGCTGTGCCATTTGCCTTTTGCGATATAGCCAAAGTTTTCCTTCTTATTTCTAATAAAAATAAATCCTAGTATAATAAATAAGATAAGGCGAAGACGGAGAGTATTCGAATGAAGAAAGATCTCGTTGTGACGAATTTTTATCGATTACTATAGCGGAAATTTATAAATGGTTCTACATAGATCGTAATAGATAATATATTTTTAGGAATAAGTATTAAAATTTGTGAGATAATATTGTATATTTAAATATGTATTTATATAAAATAAGTATTGAGAAGTCCATAAATAAAATCGAGAGAAAGGGAGAAACACGTATTTTTAAATTAGAGTTTTATTTGAACCAAAATATTTACAAATTCCTATTAACGATTTGGAAATTTCAATTTCCCGCCATTTCCAAACTGTTTATAATGGACAGTTTTTTGTATTTGACACAAAAAAGGTATAAATTGGATATTGCGAGTATTAAAAAGTTACGTCAAACCATTTCCACCACAAAATAGGAGTCGTACTACAACTGGAAAAAAATTCTAAATTATAGCGACTATATTTAATGTTCAGTTTCTTAAAGTATTTTCCGTTTTCATAATTAAATATCTTCGGTTAACCGTAGAAACGCCATTATATGCGCATGGTTTATTGCTGGAATCACCATATTAGTAAACGCAATGAAAGGGGTACAAGCATTAAAGACGGACACGAGTTTCTGCCTACCACGCGTCATCAGCGCCTCTCCGAATGCGAAACCTACTTTCATCGCTAATGCATCGCGAAGTCATTGCAAATGTCCCAGCCATTTGCCTGCGTCACGACATACCCCCATCTAGGGGACACCGGCCAAACACACAAGCCACCGAGACAAATGCCGAGCTAGATGAAGTGTACTGGCTCTGTTGCATTTGTCTTGGTGGCTTGTGGCCCATAATAATCTTTAATAAGAATATTATGCCGTGATATGCAGTTATATTGTTAGATAACCAGGAAAATTACATCTTGCTAAGAACTAAAATCAATTTCACAGGAATGATGATTATCAGCTGATTATGTTTGAAGCATTTTGTTTTGTTTGGAAAAAAAAACATAGCGCGTTGCCACGCCAACTGGGTTTTGTGACGACACACTAATGGGGTCAATTGTCGTGGGGCACGTGGTGGCAACAGCGCCTGAGTATATATGAATGAATCAGTCATAACTGGAGTTGCTCACTAGCGCCAACGGGCAGTGGCGGAGATTCTAGGCACATTAAAACAATAGTAACATAGTGCAGTATAAAATATCTCACAAAGAGAAGCGTGGATCTATCACATTACACAATGCACAATTCAATAACCAGAAAATCACACATAAATGTAGCCGCGGTTTATGTATTTACAGATATTTGCATGGAATCTCTCTAACCGTAAATCTCTAAATACGTCGTTACAGTATTATGTAACTCTACAGATCCGTAACCTTACCGATCTGTAAGAAATTGCACAGAATTGGCCCTTAAGTATCCGAAAAATATTCATATATTTGTAAACATTCCTATCTCAAATCTTTACGGTTGTTTCAATACTTAAAGCAGAAACTCGTTCCTGTTGGCGTATATATGGGCGAAAAAGTCAAGCAGATTTCTTACCACATGTTTTGATAACCGAAATATAAATAAATAATCTATGACAATGTAACCCCGTCATGCCGAATGTAGTGTTTTCTCCTATTTTGTGCAGATGCTTCTAGATTTTCAAAATTTTCTATTGCTGCAAACATTACTACTTCCACCAAACGTGCCAGTATTATTTAAACCCAGGAGGAAACCATAAACTTTTGAGAAAAAAAAAACACCTAAATGTGGCTGAATTGTAAACAAATAGCACCATGAATTCGCATACGATTTTGGTTGTCGAATGGTTGTTACCGGTAATAGTTGAGTTGAGTGATAGTGCCAAATTTATTATACGGTAGAAGGCTTGTGAGATATTAAGAAAAAATTGAAGACGGTCAAAAACTGTTTCTAGTACATATTTTTATGGAAAATATAATAAAGGTATTTAGAAATCCATGGTGCTCTTTATTTTCGATATATATACAAATTTGCAATTTTCTTAAGTGGAAGTCATAGTAGGCCATGGTGCCATTAAAATGCTTATTTTGTTCTGAATTGATGTACGTTTGATATAGCTGTCTCTTTTATATCTTGATTTGTAGTGAAATAAGCAATTATTATTTCTTGTAATTCATAAGTAGGCATTGACTAACAAACACGGGAAACAAACAGATGTAGTTACCAAAAATTAAAAGCTGCGTGAGAAGAAATTCTGAAAATGTATATCAACCAAGAAAAGAATATGTTTTTGCTATTGTGCTAGCAATCGAAATAGCATTGAAGCTAGTAACATGTATCACCAACATGGAAAGAAGGCAGCATATGAGGTTATTTCCTAAGCTGGAAAATAATTTAATTGAATATGAAGGCTTTAGTAAATCATGGACAGTAGAAAAAAAAATTAAACCTGAAGACGAGGAAAAGGTATTAGCGTATGTAAATTACAAACTAACAAACATCTAGACTTAAAATTTCAAGCGAGTACGCAGTTTCCACAGAAAAAGCTTGCTTAGTTCTTAAGCAAAGTAAATACAAGCCATTTAAATGTAGCATTAGCTATGCTCACGACCAAGGCAGGACTTTATTGTTTGGTAGATGGTTCCCGAGAGAAACACATAATAATCGGCAGTTATCTGATTCAATTTTACTTAGCAATTAAACGGAATTTACAAATAATGCTATTTTAATTGAAACAATAATGTTTATTGGTCTAAAATTGGTCCTCACCTTATTGCCAAAATGCGAGATCAATATATTTTCTCTGTAAACGTGTGGCGTTTTTTAGTATAAAATTTTAGGATCATATTTTTATGAAAACATTTTAAATGGCGAACGATATTTATACTTTTTACCTAATGAACTGGAAGTCATGTTAGATGAAATACCACTAAATTTAAGGCAATATTTAAAATACTTCCAGCACAATGGTGCTGGCTCATATTTGCCGAGCCGTGTAATTCGGAACGCTTTCCTAAATGGATTGGCAACGGAGGCACAATTCTCTGGCCAGCAAGATCTCCATACATTACATGTCTAGACTTTCCTTTATGGGGTGCCGCAAAAAAATAAAGTATACATCAATAAATCTAACATCCAGGATTTAAAGATTAGTATTAGTGGCGGCAATAGACCGCACAGTTTACAGATGGTTTAAATTGAAATTGGACGAAATGCATATACTTACATACCAATGGAGGACATTGGTTTAGTTCATTGTTTTCTAAATTATAATAAGTAATAATTCCTCCTAATTTCACTACAAATCAAAATATAAAAGAGATAGCTGTATCAAACGCTATACCAATGAAATCAGAAAAAAAAAAATAAGTATTTTTAATGACTTCATGGATGACTAACCATACGACTTCCATTTATAAAAGTACAAGTTTGTATTCTATCTCAAAAACAAAGAACGCTATTCCATTATTGGATTTTACATGAAAATATGTACTACAAAAAGTTTTCATCTTTATTCTATTATGTTATGAAAATTTGACACCAGCATCCACTATCACTCTAATTTCTAACCAACTTTGTCCATTTAACCGATTCTGTAACTTTAATATTAAGAAAGTTACCCTTATAGGGAGATATAAAATGGGCAGCCTGTGTACTGATAAAAAGATAAAAGTTTTTTTGTCTTGTAATGAATGAGCTTAACATGTATTTAGATATTGGTATAGATTTCGTGTACAAACTTTTTTTAATCTTCAACTATCACTTTCTGTCTAGTTGCTAGAAACATAGTTACTACTCTAAAATTTTACGCCATTCTGGATGTTTGAGTTTATGTAACATGTTTTAAAGTCACTATCAGTTACTACAACTAACAATGATATAAACAGGTGCATAAAATTCCCTTATCATAGATTACAATGCCCGATAACAATACCTCACATTAACAATTTTTTTCAAACAAGATTAGTGGGTCAATTGTCAAGTCATGTCCTTCATTATCATTTATCAATACGGATAATAAACTTTAATTATGACACAATTTCTTCTAATGATAATTGTATGGTTCGATTTAGAATTACTAATCATTTAAGCAGTATCCACAGCATCTTTTTCTCTTATTAAAAGGAAATGAAGCCTTGTTCGATGTACCCTTTGTTGGAAGCAATGAGCAAAATTAATGGGCTCCAAAGTTTAGTGATAAATTTAGTGATAAAAAAATGGTACAAAATATCGGTGCTATTGAGATAAATAAACATTTGAAATTAGAGACCTCAATATTAAAAGGAAGATAAATCTATTTATAGAATTTCGTAGGAATCATAGGAAAATGAAGTTATAAAAGTCTATTAAGTATTATATCAATGCATACATTTCACAGTTGTGGTATGCAGCTGTGCGATGCCGAGCTTTGAATCGTGTAAACCGTTTTCTCTTGAGATATGTGATGAACTATTCACTTCATAAGCTCTCAGCAAGCTCGCTCCTGTCATCTTTGGGGGTTGAGTTTCTTTCTAAACTCAAAAGTCTATCGAAGAATCTCAATTTTAAGTTCTTGCCCTAATATAGCTAAAGTTCAGTTATTATCGATTGGACACAATAAGTAATCCTGGTAAGTCATAAGATTATTGAATGATAAGATTCTTTGAAAGATGATATGCAATTTAGTGTAGCGATATTTCATTTTACCAAAAACATATCGGCGATAGTTCGAATTCGATGACTCTATTATAGCACGCAAAAAATTGAACACATAAAGTGATTCTGTAAAATTTGAAATGGATGCACAGAATCAGTGGCGGCGTTAGGGGTGGGTGGTCGCCCATATAAAACTCTTCTCATTGAACTCGCCCAGCCAAGGCTACGGTTGCAACAATCGATTGAAAATATTGATTGAAGGTATTCGCTGAGGATAACGTTATGGATCACGCTATCGAATTGGCGCAGTATTTTGAACGATGCTGTATTTTGTCACTCCTGTAAATTCTTTTCCATACAAGGTGAATCCAAGAGTGGCTGATGGATGCAAAAATTGGAAGGAACATAAGGAAAAAATTCTGCTTTCAAGAAGAAGGACCTTCGTCATCAGTTTAAAAATGCTATGGCAGTTATATAAAAATAGTCAAAAAACGGCAATCAGTAGCTGCAGAAATAAGTACTGATCAAAACGGTGTATTAAAGAGAATCGCGAATGAAAACCGTTATCCGTAGCATGCTTTATTTAGCAACACAAGGTCTAGCCCTATGAAGCCATAGTGAATTGATTCTAAGTGAAAACAAAGGAATTTTTTTAGAGCTGTTAGATCTAGTGTCTCAAGGTGTCATATTGTCAAATAGAATAAAGAAAGGCCCCAGCAATCGTTGCATATTAGTGACACATTAATTACCCAAGCAAAATAGTTGAATAAACGTTTAATTTTGGTTTATACCACTAGTATAGTTGATGGCAACGTGTAATAAAAGATAATGGGGGGATGTAGGTTGAAATGCAGTTTACAATATACCATTTATTAACGTGTATGGTATCTGTTTAAAAGACGTCGAAAAAAACTCTCAAATTACGGTAAAAGGCACAGTTTCTTATATTCATTTTGTAGCTGCTGCGTACTGCTATGATGTGATGCAGCAGAACGAAAAAGTAATTCTAAGTAGGAAAATAAACAATGAATCTTACTAAATTAAACAAAGGAAAAATAAACTCTACAATTATACGAAGCAAATGGAAATTCTAACAATCTTACTTTATGGACGATTCTAAAATAGCCCCATGCGCGGATAAACAATAGCCGAGTCTATCGTAAAACTCCCGCCTCACTACCTCGAGATTTCTAGGGGTTATTGTCGAAAAAATTCTCAATAGTTCTACTTGCAGCTGCTGCAAGCTCGCTACTCTTGCAAAACTGTAAAGATTTTGTTTGATTGGTCAGGTGATCGAGGTGGGCATTTTATCGTACCCTTCCCGGCAATAATTTCTAAAAACTCCATTGCTAATCTGGTGTTATGCGCGGGACAACCGTCTTGCATAAACCAAATTGCATCAAAATCGGGGTCAAGTCGGGAATAATTTACGTTCGCAGCTAATCCAAATATTTCATTGCATTCAAATTGCCGTCGATAACAAATGGTCCTATAACGATATCACCCAAGATACCCGCCCAAACGTTAAGTTTTTCGGTGTACTGAGTTCTTACATTACGGACCAGATGTTAATTTTCTCCAGACCAATATCGCACGAGTGAGGGATTATACTTGCCATGACGTGGAAAGAAGGACTCGTCGGAAAACAGAATATTTTTTTATAAAATATTCGTGTTCGTTAGCCCTTTTCACCACGGACGCACGAAACTCCATTCTTGCAAAATTGTCCTCGGGAAAAATCTCCTGCACTTTTGAACTTTATAACTTTTGTATTTATTGCGTTTCAGAATACGTTCCACTGTACTTCTACTGGCACCGATTTCCTCTGCAATTTGCCGGCTAGAGCAAGGTTTACCCATTTCAATCAACAACCATACCCTCACTTTTCTCTTCTCCCGTTCGGGAGGTATTAGAGGGATTTGAGGCTGTTCGTCTATTTGTTCGCATTTACGACAATTCCCGACCACGTAGCCAAATTTCCTAAACGCTGTCGATCCTTTTAATCGTCGAATGCGTAGGAATAGGACGATCCACGTACTCTAGATCGACCGTGCTATGGTAGGAATTTCAAGCAAAATACCATGTTATGATTTATATCTTCTCTGCGGTTGTATACACTAACATATCCGAAATCGACGATCACTTCTTAGAACCTTGCGTGCGCATAGATAGATACAAAATGGTTCAGATAGGCGTGCTGTGTTACGGCGTTGCGCGCTACGAGGCTGGCTGGCGATGATAAATGCAATATATCTCGCACCCCGGTGAGAGCTGAGCATACGTGTATATACTTTTGCTTGATACGTTTATTAAATATACCACAACCATAGTACATCGTACTTGGAAAGTGTACGAGGCATTTTTTGACTTGAAAAATATCTTGTTTCTCTTACGATTCATTAAAAAAAAAGGTATGTCAGGGTGAAATCGACACAAATTGCTGTGTGGCTCACACTTGTAATGATGCCAATGTAATGAGCGGAAATATTTAATCTTTCAGGAATCTCATAAACTATGTAATATTTCAATAATAGTACCCTCACCAAGGGCAAGTTGTGAAAGATCCTTTAGCACTCTGCAAAGACTGGAACACTATTTGCATCCCTGGGTCGATTATTGGATCTAGGTGTTTTGTACATAAGAAACGTATTGTGAAAATTTCAGGGTTGAAAAAAGTGCTAAACGTATTTTTTAATATTCTTGTCAACTTTACGAATGTTTATTTATTCTTATTAATTCTAATTTAAAATTTGCACTTTAAATTTTCCGGATTAGTAAAGATAGCAAGGACTGTGGAGCAGCACGATAAACACACTGTTCGGATTACTCCTCCCGCACAAGTATTAAATTA
>JARFOC010000258.1:267980-301580 GCA_031763485.1 Osmoderma eremita | reverse complement strand
GAGAATGGGAATCCACGTATTCCCGAAACACGTGTCGTCCCGAATTAATTTAATACTTGTGCGGGAGGAGTAATCCGGACAGTGTGTTTTTCCGGATTGTCGGTTAACTTAAATTTTTTTCGAACAGTTCTGGACAGCCGAATCGCGTGAGGTATAGTTGGCTGTATATGCTCAGTGCACCCTCAAAATTTCAGCTCGCCATACCCTCTGGTTCGGTCTCTACGCTCCTCCAAAATTCCTGGAATATATTGTTGCGCTTTTATTCTTCATCCTATATACTTATTGGCCTTCATTAAATTATAATAAAAATACCCCTACCCAATGGTCATTCGCCGAACTTAAAAAAATCTAAAGCCGTCACTGCACAGAATATCTAACAGCTGTTTGTATTTATAGAATAATCTTTTGTTTGTCCTCCAAAAGTTGTTTAAAAGTTTCGCGCTAAATAACACATCACGTACATCATTACACACTGAATAACATATGTAGAGAACACAGCTTACCACATTGCATTAACGTAAATCAATAACATCTTTTTGATAGGAGACAAGCAAACATTTAATTTATTTTATATAAGTTATGACACCCATTTAAAGTTAATGATATACCATTTTAGCATATATGTAACTGAATAATGCAATTGTAAAACCGAAGTCATTCAACATGATTTTTCTCTTCGCCATTGCGTTAGTATAGAAAGACGATTGAGAATAGGCAGTGTAATGATGATAAGACAAAAAAGTTTCATTAACGATATCTGCGATGATATCTCTTCTACATACAGTTTTTACGAGTGACGCGGGCAATTGCGGTAATCCAGATAAGTCAATTTAATATAAAATCGACAGAAGCTAACGCGGAAACAACATTGCTGTTCAAATGGTGTGTGGTGAGAGTGTTTGAATATTATTGGAATAGCAAAAGCGTACGGTGGCGGAGTTTCTAAGTGGTGTTAAAACTTGATCAGCCTGCACGAACATGGATCCGGGTTTTCCGGTAACGCAAGAGTATCCACGGAAGAAGGCCAATATATTCTCAAAGGCCACTTTCACGTAGGTTCTACATTATTTTTCAAGAGATGTATGCGCTTATTTAAGATTGTGTAATATTTAGGTGGATGGCTAAATATTTTTATAAAGGAGTTAAGAAGGGGATAGATAGTGACGACCTATTCAAAACATCAAGAGGAGATAGTTCGGAGTTTTTAGGTGATAAACTACAGACGAATTGGGAGAGGGAGTTGGCTAAATCTAGGGAAACTGGAAAAGCACCGAGTTTGTTGAAAGCGTTGGTTAGAACTTTTATATGGCGATACATGGTTTACGGAGTGATACTCTTCTTACAACTTGTTCCATTGAGGTAAGTAGTATTGAGTAAATAGAAAAGACTAAAGCATTCCGAATAAACTTTTCTTTGCTATATGCCGGAGTATCTCAGTGGGTGAGGAAAATTAACAATTAACTGATCATAAACTCGTGTAAAATGAAGTGTATTTTATTTAAAACAAATTGATACTGCCTTAGGAAGGATATCATTGATTTCACTCAATCTAGTCTTGTTTTGAGCATTTATACTGATGATAAATTGAAATGGAACAGTAAAGTTTGCAAGGACTGTGTGGCAGCGCAATAAACACACTGTTCGGATTACTACTCCCGCACAAAATGTTAATTAATTCGGGACACGTGTTCCGGGAATCCCGAAACACGTGTCCGAATCATTTTAATACAGTTTGGGAGTATGAGTCCTAACAGCGTGTTAATATTGAAGTGGAACCTCATATTGATTACGTCTGTGGTAGGGTCAGTGGAGCTACGATCTTAGAGTGTCGAAATCAGTTACTAATGTTCCTACTTTGATGGCAGTATACCACGCATACGTAGAATCCATTGTGAGATACTGTATTGCATTTTGGGGTTAGATGAATGTTTAATTTTAATTTTTAAAAATTAACAACTTTTTGAGGAAAATGCAAGAACGCGTGAATATATCACAAGTAATAGAAACGATTACAACATACGATTACGTAAATTATTTATCGAAAACTGAAAAGAGTATAGGCTATAGCTGTATTAGATTCTTCAACAAACTTGATGTACTCCATTGTTTGCAGAAATAAAGAAGTACTATTAATATGATAAAATTTTAAAAATTGAAGGTTTGATTGAAAATTGAAGAATGCCATAGTCATCTTCATTAATTTCGTAATGATGAATCTTTGCCAAAAACTATATTTAAAACCTATATTTATATCAGATGCAGTAGCCATTCTTCTTGTAGTCAGCATCCGATTACACTGGTTAACAAAATTGCAGATTCATTTTGTCCCACAAGGTAAAGTGGGTTAACTTGGTAATACTTTTTACATTTATTTCATATCTGTTTTCAGAATTTCTATCAGGCAGGGTTTCAGAGTGACAAAGCAATGAAATTTTGTAAAAATATGTCTATAAATCATGAAAAAATGACGTACAAAATGATATATTTACTTGGAAAATGTGCTGAAACATCAGAAACATCTCTCTTCAGCGTCCAGCAATAGTTTGCCAACATAGCAGGGGCTCCATTTACCTTGGTATTATCAGCACTGTTATCGTCGCTTAGTATAATGTTTCGTGGAGGTTTAGGTACAGGTAATTCTGGACTGTGAGGTATTGGTCTCAGTGCAGATGGAATATTAGGATATTTTACAGTATGTTTGGATTTAGAAGTCACTTATGTTTGTTAGACAAAAATAACAGTCGCTAATATCATCTGATGGTTCCCTCCAAATCAGTTTGAACGCACCACAACGCAACCCTCTTTAAAACGTTAAGAACGTCAGCGTATATGTTCATTCACCGAGCTCTAGCTGACAACTGAAATAACAAGAGATGCTATCTACGAATGGGAAAAGCAGGTCTCTTAACACGTCAAGACATGTTCAAACATTAACCATTGCATGCTGCTTGATCAGTTCCGAGCTCTAGCCGACAAGTGAAATAACGTCAAGACATGCTGTGTGTGCATGCATATTTTAGGTGGATAAGCGATTATTCTGGAACATAAAAATTAAGGGTGATGGAGAAATTCTGAAAACATAAATGATTTCAGCATGCACAAGTATATGGGAATCAGGCATTTTTGTGCTTGAGACTAAAATCTTGTTGACCAGTGTTATCAGCAATATGCCTCAGAACCGTCACTTTCCCTACATCAGTCCTTATAACCGTATTTGAAACATTGCATCAATCGCATTTCCCGAAATTTTGTCATACACCTCCTAACGATATGCTTATCTGGATGTAACAGTTTAAACAAACAATTCGGTTGCTCCATCAAGACAATTATTTTGCGCCAAAAATAAAATCAACTAATTCTATACTTTCTGCAATTAAGTATCATATTTTCAAAATTAGTTGCAAATTTACATTAGTGGTCCATACAATTACGTATAAGGGATTAGATATGTATAAAGTTGTTCTTGCTACTGTTTGCTTTTTTAATTCTTTTTTGATTATTTTTATATGTGTGTTTGTCACAATTTCTCGAGTCATTGTGACGAAAAATTCGCACCATGCGCTATCTCAAACAATATCAATTCATGATGATAATATGAATGACTCTGCCCATCTTATGTTATCTGATAAAAGTACATATTTGCAATTGTATAAAATACAATTGTTTAGAACTTAGCGTCAAGGTAAACGAATAATATGTATGTGTATTACTACACAATAAAAGTTGGAAATCAAATACTATAAACCCGTTATATACCCGTTAAATTGCATGCTTGTCTTACCAAATTAAAGTAAACGTATTACTAATTATTCAATTTATTGGGAGTAGTGATCGGACAGCCCCACACTTAGAGAAGAATGTAGAAAATTATATTGTAATTGTAAATATCTGTATTATACTTTGTGATACATATAGTGCAATTTGTAGTAAAAGTTAACACAATCGCATTTTATCCTAATGAAGTGATAGAACGAAATACCATTCCTGATAGTAAATATTAGTGATGGGCGATGATTATTCGAACGATTGTTCGAACAAACATTCATTTAAATATCGTTGGAGCGATTGTAGAGTAGTCTCAATCTGTCAAAATTCAAAATAGTGTCTGCGTCTGAATTTGAGGAAGTCGGTCGAATCTTTACCTTGTTTTGTGTTATTTTTTTAATTACTATTATCCAATTTATATTAATAGGAGTCTTTTTCAAGAGAGTTTTCATCATTCCCTTCTAGAGAGTTAGTTATTCGATCAACCAACATACTTAGGGGAAACTGTTGTACCTTGATAATAGTGTATCTTGAAACACTTGATGTTATGGCAACATGTATCGCTTCCTAGTGGCGGTTTTACTATATAGATTTGCGCGTGCATCATCAGTATATTTTTGTCGCTGTACCATACCGTTTTTGGTCTCTAAACTAGGCGAGTTTCCCTTGAATATGAAAAGTGAAATATTGGCTTACATCTTTTAGACGGCAAAACGGAAACATTCTTTCTTTTCGTAACTGTAATTAGGAGTCTATTGTGGTTTATTCAGTACGTTTATAGATTATAAACATTATTCTGCAGAGAGTATTTAAACGTTTTATAAAATGGCGTCGGCTCTTGCACCTTGAAACACTACCGGTTGTATACTTTGAGACACTTCTTCTCCTTACACAAGTTTCTCTCCTCACACAAGTCACCGCTTACAGCCACTAGATGTTAGCGTATTTGGCCCGTTTAAAACTTTTTACCATCAAGGTTTGGATACATGGCATATTAACAATAACGGAAAGCCACTCTTTATAATATTGCCGAAGTAATAGGAACTGCTTTCCGTCGAGCGATAAAAAATAAAATACCGATATCTATCCTTTAGATAAGGAAATCTTCGGTGAAGATCAGTTCTTACCTTCTTTTGTAACTGATAGGCCAATAGCTGAGACTGAAGACAAAGTTGTTGCAGGACATTCATCAAAACCAAATGAAGTTATAATAGATAATGAAGACGAAGCTATCGCAGGACCGTCATTAAGTTGAAGTTAAATTCCCCAAGCTGTCTGATTTTGCGCTCAAGTTCATATCTCCACAAGGAATTAGGCCGTTTCCAAAGGCAACAACTCGGAGGAAAAGAGAAAGAGCCAGTGGAAACACAAAAATATTAACTGATAGGCTAGAGAGGGAAGAACTTCTACGAAAAAAAGTAAGCCAAACAGGAAAAGAGAGAAAAGAAAGATAGAAAGTTGTTTGAACAAAAACGATAGCAGGTAACTAAAACGTTGTTTAGGAGACGCGTCAGCAGCAGCAGCAGTGACGAAGAAGTTTTCTACGAGGAAAAAAGCGGCGTCGAAGGAAAGGCGCTTGATGATATATTGTTAGCCTCCTCAGACAATGAAGACGTAGAATCACCAACACTAGACGACTTTGCAGTTGGAGATTTTGTGTTAGTTCATTTTAAAGGAAAAACTGAAGTGGTTTATTGTGTAGGTTGTATAGAAGATTGCCTTTCTATAACTGAATTTTCCGTACGTTTTCCACGGAAAACATCACCTCAGACATTTCATTATCCATCTGTGCCAGATGTAGCAACTGCCGATGTTGGAGACATAGTAGCAAAGCAATCCTGCATAAACACAGGCGGCATTGCAAGAACAAACAATCTCAAAACATTTAAGTTTCCATTTTAGAAGTTTATCACCACATAATGTATGTGGAAACTGTATTTTCTTTCTTGAAATTTAGTAAAATGTTTGTTTTTTGGCTAACATTAAGTCTACTTATTTACAATGTTTCGAGGTACAACACTAAGTGTTTAAGTACATGAACATTGTGGTACCTTGGAACAATGTTGGACTTCCCCAAAAAAGATCTATAGATTTTAGTTTTCAAACGAAGTGTATGAAAATAAAATATAACCCTAACAAGCGTATCAACAATACTCTTGGACTAAGTCAAAGATCTTGAATTTTTAATTTTTCAAAATGAAAAACTAAAAAGTGTTTCAAGGTACAACAGTTTCCCCTACACACGTTTACTAATTTGGTAAATAACGGCATGTTTGTGTTCAATACATTTTACATACTGCTTCTAGGTTTATAAATATGTTTCTGAAAAGTTGCAACGTGGCTTTAGTATATAGGAATTGCCTTCCAAGTTTAAAAAACATTTCTGATTTTTGTTTTCAGAATATTTCAACCCCAAGTCTTGGGATATCTGCTACGACTTTTCAATGGACTTGAAGACGTGGAAGATCCTTACTTAGCAAAATTCATGACCGGCTTAGTCCTGGTGTTAATAGTAATTTTAGGCGCTTTCATTCAGCACCACATAAATTTTGCTCAACAAGCTGTCGGAATGAGAATTCGAGTGTCCCTTTCTACGCTAGTGTATAGAAAAGTAATTATGAAGAATCAAAATTTTAATTCCACATTTTGACATTCCTTTTGTGTCTGTCTAGATGTTAAGACTTAACAAGCAATCCCTCGGAGAAACGGCTGCTGGAAAAATGGTCAATCTACTAGCTAACGATGTAGTTAGATTTGATTTTATAACGATAGCTTTACATTACTTCTGGATAGCTCCTATACAGGTGATAGTTGTGGCATACTTTATATGGGATGCCGTAGGTATAGCGTCCTTGGCCGGAATTCTAGGCTTGATAATATTCACTTTACCAATCCAAAGTAAGTCATATTATACAAAATGTTCCAAATATCCAATCCCAACTTTTGATACCCTTTTTAGTAATCATGGGAAAGTTAGCATCGAAACTGCGCGGGAAAGTGGCTGTTAGAACCGATTACAGAGTACGTCTTATGAATGAGATCATATCTGGAATCCAAGTCATAAAAATGTACGCATGGGAGAAGCCTTTCGAGAAACTCGTCAGCATGGCTCGTCTAAGCGAAGTGCAAAAAGTTAGAAGCGCCAATTATGTTCGCGCAGTTTTCCTAAGTTCGATGGTCTTCATAGAACGCACAACAGTTTATCTTACGTTAATAACTTTTGTACTCCTGGATAATCCACTAACGTCAGATATCACGTACACCATAAATCCTTACTTCAGTTTACTCCAAATGGCGCTCGCAATATTTATACCGTTCGCTATCCAAATGACAGCTGAGTGTCTCGTGTCCATCAGGCGTTTATCAGAGTTCCTCCTCCTAGACGAAGTGAAGGAATCTAACATTGTAAGGACCGATGACAAGGTTATAGAAGTCAAAGGTGTCGACGCAAAATGGACCGAGGAGTCAGGAATATTGAAGAACATAAACTTTGTTGTACCGGCGGGAAAATTGTGCGCTCTCATAGGCCCAGTGGGTTCTGGTAAGACTTCTACCCTTCAACTGCTTTTGGGAGAACTACCAACAGAAGCTGGTGAAATTAGAATAGGCGGCAAGGTATCATATGCCTCGCAAGAACCTTGGCTGTTCGGATCTTCTGTTCGCGGCAATATCCTATTCGGGCAAGAATTCGACAAGAAGAAATACAATCGCGTTGTTGAAGCATGCTCTTTGGAGAAGGATTTTAGCCAATTCCCTCATGGTGATTCCACTTTGGTTGGTGAAAAAGGTGTATCTCTTAGTGGAGGGCAAAGGGCCCGTATTAATCTAGCCAGGGCTATATATAGAGATGCAGATTTGTATTTTTTGGACGACCCATTATCAGCTGTCGACGCCCACGTGGGCAAGCATCTATTCGAGGAGTGCGTCAAAGGTTATTTGCATGGAAAAACTAGGATTTTAGTAACGCATCAATTGCAATACCTAAAAGCAGCTGACATAATCATTGTCTTTAACAACGTAAATTAGAAACACAAAATGATTTGGTCAAATTCAAACTATCGTGTTTTTATAGGGACGAATTGAAGCACAAGGAACGTTTGACGAACTATCCAAGTCAAATACCGATTTCACTAAGATTTTAATAGCAGCTGACGAGACTATCGAAAAACCAAATGAGCAGAATAAGACGAGTGGGAAGAAAGCGATGTTGAGACAAGAATCTGTCGCATCAGTTGCAGTAAGTAATTTTTTTAATGACGGCAGTCTTTTCTAGCATTCATTAACAATTTATGTTAATAGAGCGTGGAATCGACCGATAAGAAAGAAGTTAAAGCAGCTCAAGAAGAAGTCATCATTCCTAGGAAATCAGTATTATGGGATTATGCAGCTGCCTCTGGAAATATATGTGTCCTTGTAACTCTATTTTTAATAATCGCGATCGTGCAAGTAATAGTTAGTGGTAATGACTATTTCGTCGGTTGGTGGTAAGTTTTCTTGATATTGCTTCATTGTTACTTTTCTCAAAAACTTTTTGAGGGTTAAGCAGAAGCTTTGACCTGATCTTTGACTGACTTTTTTCTACCTCTTTATTTTTTAATCATTCGTTCTTTTAATTTCAGGACAGAGCAGGAAGAAAATAGATACTTCGCCTCGCTTATAGACAGCGACACCCCTATATATTCCTTCATAAAAAATGTAGAGAACAGGATGATTCGCGCAATCAAAAATTTGTTTCACACGCCAACCCATCCGCCTATTCATCGAGAACTCTCAGAAGCTTTAGACGACAGTTACATCGACACCCATACAGCAATTTATATCTACACCGGATTAATTGTTGGTATTATAGTTCTGACGGTATTCAGGTCATATATATTCTTTAGATGCGCGAGCAATGCTTCGAAAAATTTGCACGCACAAATGTTCAGTTCTCTACTTAAGGCGCCGATGAGATTCTTCGATACCAACCCCAGCGGTCGGGTGTTGAACAGGTTTTCTAAGGATACTGGAGCTATGGATGAAACTCTACCGAGAACCTTAAATGAGGCTCTTACTGTAAGGGCAAAGTAGCCCTGCGTTTCGTGTGTTGGCAGTTAAAATTTATATATTTTTAGGTCATGCTTTCTTTGGTTGGATCAATAGTTTTGATTTGTGTCGCAAACTATTGGATGAGTATACCAATTGTTGTAATACTGATAATATTTTACTTTTTACGAGGATGGTATTTAGCCACCGCTAAGAGTATCAAGCATGTTGAAGGCATAGGTAAGTCTAGGTGTAATTTTTGCAAAACAAAACTAAGTTTTGCATGTATTCGACAGCTAAGAGTCCTGTCTTCTCCTTACTAAACTCAACATTAAGCGGCATTTCGACAATCAGAGCTTCAGATTTTCAAAACGATCTCATGAGAGAATTTGATGGTCATCAGAACGTTCACACTTCAGCTTGGTTGCTTTCGATGAGCTGCATGTCTTCCTTTGGATTGTGGTTAGATCTCTTATGTGGAATATTCTTTGCTGTAATCGTTTTTGGTTTTGTGATATTCAGCGAAAGTAAGTCAGATCTCTCTCCTGATCACATTTATCACTTGCTAAGAATCGTTCTTCAATTGCAGCTATGGAAATTAGTGGTGCTATGGCAGGTTTGGCCATATCCCAAACATTAACACTGTCCTTCATGCTCCAGCACGGAATGAGGCAAACTGCAGAGGTCGTGAATCAATTAACGAGCGTAGAACGTGTTATGACGTACACCAATTTGGAACAAGAAGGACCTTTTGATTCTCCAAAAGGTAAAAGAGAATTGAGCAATAATAATCCTTAAATTATTTAACTAATTTACTACTTTTCTGTGGTACACAGATAAAAAACCGGCTGTAGAATGGCCGGGGAAAGGCAAAATCCACTTCAAAAACATGTCTCTACGTTACAACGTTGAGGAAGAACCTGTTCTAAAGAATTTGGACGTCCAAATCTTATCTGGTGAAAAAGTAAGTTGTTTATTTCTTCCAACGTTGAACATCAAATTACAACACTTAGCAGAATTTAAAAGCACTCGAAGTTGCCATCCCTCAGCAGTAACGTATACCAGTAGCGTTACTGCTGAAGATGGAAATTTCGTGGCCGAAATACGTATTCAGTTTGTACAGATTTATGCGATTTAAGACGAGTCTAACAAATTACAACTTGGTGCTCTTACAGATTGGTATAGTTGGTCGTACAGGTGCTGGAAAGTCCTCCTTAATATCAGCACTATTCAGGCTAGCCCCACTTGAAGGTACAATAACCATAGATGACTTAGACACCCAACGTATTGGACTGCATGATGTCAGAACGAAGATTTCTATCATCCCACAAGAACCGGTATTATTTTCAGCTCCAATGCGTTATAATTTGGACCCGTTCAACGAGTACGGTGACCAAGCATTATGGGGCGCTCTGGCCGAAGTAGAACTGAAGGAGGCGGTATCCTCTTTAGATTATAAAGTGACGGAGGGTGGAGGCAATTTTAGCGTTGGCCAAAGACAATTGATTTGTCTAGCGAGGGCTATCATAAGGAATAACAAGATATTAGTGCTGGATGAGGCTACTGCTAATGTTGATCCAAGGTACCTATGCAAACATTATTATCAAACTTTAATTAATAAT
The DNA here is from genome assembly GCA_031763485.1 of Osmoderma eremita. Taxonomy (NCBI): domain Eukaryota; kingdom Metazoa; phylum Arthropoda; class Insecta; order Coleoptera; family Scarabaeidae; genus Osmoderma; species Osmoderma eremita. Next base: position 291,168 of record JARFOC010000258.1, on the reverse strand, counting down.
TACATTTACTACATCCTTTAATAGGACAGATGGGTTGATTCAAGCTACTATAAGGAGGAAATTCAAGCACTGCACTGTTTTGACCATAGCTCACCGTCTCAACACCATTATGGATTCAGATAAAGTACTGGTTATGGATGGTGGTCGTGTTGCTGAGTTTGATCATCCGCACATATTACTGCAAAATCCCGAAGGGAAATTTACGAAATTGCTTATGGAAACTGGGCCTTCTATGACGGCAACTTTACGTGATATAGCAAGAAAGAGTTACGACGATAACTACTATGTAAGCGATGAGAAGAAGAAGGACTTGTAAATAGTATTTATTTTAATTTGTTATTACTTCCATTTGTATATATGTAGCTAAATATTTTATTTATATTTATTTTTGTAAGGAATTAAAATTATTTGATTTTTAATTATGACAATTTTGATACTAAGGAATTCCTACCAAACGGAAGAGATCCATTTTATACATAATACAGGATGTCCATTTTCTATCTCCGTATATGGGTAACATTCTTAATATTAAAGATACAGAATCGCTTAAATGGACTGAGTTGCTCAGAAAATAGAGTAATAATTGATGCTAGTGTCATTTGTTATGCAGTGCAAGGTTTGTAAGATGTTCAAGAAAAATTGAAAACTTCCAAAAACTTCAACGTTAAATATGTTCACAACCCCTAAAGATAATATAAAGGTGAAAACTGTTTCTAGTATAGTTTTTTTATATAGAAGAAGTCATAGTAGGCCATGGTGTCATTTAAATGCTTACTTTTTTCTGATTTTATTGCTATAACATTTGGTATAGCTATCTGTTAGATTTTGATTTGCAGTGAAATAATTAATTAATTATGTAATTGATTATGTGCCTAATTATTAGAAACAGTAATTCTAATAATTAGGCACATAATCAACTAGGCTTTGAAAATATTTTATTATGGAAAAAATAATAAAAGATTAAAGAAGGAATATGTAAAAAAAATCAAAATAAAAAAACGACAAAAACATAAGGGAGTAAACAAAAGCAAACAACGTCATTGTAACCTAATTAGATAAGTGTTCAAAAGGTCCTCTATTAGTACGTATACACATTTCGCACCTCCTCAGTACTTCAGTTTGAACCCTCTCTAAACTGTGAGGCCTTATTGCCGCCATAATACTAATCTTTAAATCCTGGATGCTGTTAGGTTATGAATAAACCTAACAGCATCCAGGATTTATACTTTACTATAGGTATACTTTATTTTTAATTGAATATCTCACAAACCTTGAGCTGGATAACAAATGTAACACTAGCATCAACTATAACTCTATTTTCTGAGCAACTTTCTTCATTTAGCCGATTTTGTATCTGTATACACATATATGTATATACACAGTATATGAATGTCCTTGAGTTTGTAAGCAAAAAATACTCGACACTCCCTATGTTAAAACTAGACTTCCGTATAAACTTTGCTATTCATAGACAAAGTTCTGGTTTGGGGAAATTTTCATGTGTAATATACGTACACCTCACTTAGATAACTGATAAACGTGGTTAACCAGGCGATTATAGATAAATATTGCTGCGAACATTCCAATAGCTTCGTAGCGCCTATAACTTTATAACGTCCTCAATTTTTTTTTGATAACTTATCCGCGTAATATGACGCGTCAATGGTGATAGACTCTTTATAAAGCGTCATCAGTAAATCAGGAAATCATTCTCGATATGTGATTTTTTAACGACCATTCGAAGATGAATACTTGAATTGTGCGGTCTGGATTTTTCGTTCGATCAATGTGTGCGCTTCTCGCTTGCGTCAAAGCGGCCAAAATAAATAAAAGAGAGATCCAAGAGTATACGAGATGGATCCGGGTTTTCAAGTGACCAAGGAGTATCCTCGGAAAAAGGCAAATGTTTTTTCCATGCTCACTTTTACGTAAGTCTTATTCAAACTCACTGACAATGTCAATGTGTCACTGGTGCCAATCTTGATAGTTAAGTATTAGCGGGTGCTAAAGTAATCGAAAATCTTTTCCCGTAAAGATGGATGGTGAAATATTTCTACAAAGGTGTCAAGAGGGGTATAGATACTACGGACCTTTTCAAAACGGCTAAATATGATGACTCTGAAGTCATTGGAGATAGACTGCAGAGAAATTGGCAGAAGCAGATAGCAAAGGCGAACGGTACTCACAAAAAACCGAGTTTACTGAGGGCTATAGCCGCCACTTTTCTACCACAATACATGGTATTTGGTGTAATTCTGTTTATTCAATTTGTAGGAATAAGGTAAGTTCTTGTTAACAATACTTGTTTATGTTTTCGACGACAAATTTTCTTACATAATATTTCCTAATCTTGAAAATAAGAATAGTATTTTAAAATAGCACTACCTACTTCTGTTTATCTTATGACAGTTGAAAGTGCTCGGAGTGTCCTATAGATAAAATAGTATATGACAATTCAAAGTAAACATACATTAACCACTTAAAGAGATTTAGACCAATACCAAACACAATCACAACCAATTTGATATATAAAAGCATTAGTAACCATTTCACATAACATTTTCGTAGTACAAACAATACTAAATACCCAACACACAGTTGTCCGCGAAATAATCCGCTGAATCCGCTGAATATTTAAGCACAAAGACTTTTTTCCTCAATAATTGTTTCTATTCGATCAAAAATTGACGCATACCAGCGATTTTATAGAAAAATTCCTGATTGTTAAATATTCATGATTCCTTTTTCTTTCTACGTTTTGTTTTTGTACCTAAGATATCTTTGAAAGCTAATTTTTCGAAAACTAAAGCATCGATTTTCAAAAAGTTGTACATCGTTGTATTGCAAATTTCATAAGCTTTTAAACGAGGTATAACTCAATCTCTAATACAATTTAAAAAATTTGGGGCTTCGGCTAGGGGAGTTGAAGATATAAAGACCATTTCTTCTCTAAAGGTTATCGACCGTCGATCAGAAGTCGTCGTGTCACGAGATTTTGTCAAAGAAATCTTGATTCCCTAATGTCACAATGATTGTTTAAATAATCGAGTCAATCCGACCAACTTTTGGATGGGAGATTAAAAACCATGACTTGGAATACTATACGTATTGTTCATTGTTTATCTCGTAACTTATAAACATATTTAATTGGATTAAAACACATCTGCCGTATTAGAGAATAAAGATACGAGTGAGTTGATAGTATTTTAAAATCTGCTTATTAATGCAATTGTTATCAGTCGCTACTATCATTTATGCCACATCAGTAATATGTAAATACAAAATTATATGCAATTATTTTTATGAATTACTGATAGATGGTTACACAGTGAGCACGTAAAGGCTGGAATAAATTCATTTAAAATTCAGGTGTTTTTTTTCGAATTACTGTATAAATGATGCTGTTTTGTCCCAATGCCGCAAAATTATGGACGGAGCAACGTTTTTCAGACGCAACAGCATTAAATTTTATGAGATTACTTTATGAACATACTGAGATTGAGTCAAAAAATTACACCTGATCATACTTTATCCTAATGTTAACACCCTCTAAGTTTTTCCCAGCTCTCTCTTTCAACATGTCTTCATTGAAAAGCATTTCCCGATTCAGAAGATTTATTATTATAACCAATATACAAAAATGACTTGCTCCTTCAACACATTACGGTGTAAACATGTCCTATTACAGATCTTTTCAACCGCAAGTGTTAGGGTTCCTGTTACGTCTCTTTATTGGTTCAGAAGAGGCGGTAGGACATATCGAAAACACAGAGCTTGCGAAATACTTAACCGGGCTGGTTCTGGTACTCCTCGTCCTCATCAGCGCGTTTCTAATGCACCACACGAGTCTTGGGCAGCAATTAGTTGGTATGCGAGTTAGGATTGCAGTTTCAACTTTGGTCTATAGAAAGGTAAGAAGTATTATGACGGCAAATATATCATTTGCAGGATTAAAGACCTTATAAACATGTAAAATCGAATTTCTATTAAGGATCTAATAGCTTCATCCTTTAATCTTGTAGATGTTGAAACTCAGTAAGCAATCCTTGGGAGAAACTGCGGCTGGAAAAGTGGTTAATTTACTGGCTAATGATGTAATGAGATTCGATTTCGCTGCCATAGCTTTGCATTATTTCTGGATAACGCCATTTCTGGTTATCACAGTCGCGATTTTGATGTGGGATACAGTAGGAGTGTCAGCACTTTCTGGAATCCTGAGCATGCTCTTCCTTACTTTACCCGTACAAGGTAAGTTTTCCGGGCAATGAAAGAGAAACGTTAATTTCTGAATTTAATTCCCTTACGTAACGTCCAAAAATGATATCGTAATCATTTCATTTGCAGTGCTCATGGGTAAATTGTCTTCGAAATTTCGGGGAAAAGTCGCTACAAGAACCGACTACAGGGTCCGCTTAATGAACGAAATCATATCAGGCATCCAAGTCATCAAAATGTACGCCTGGGAAAAACCATTTGAGAAATTAGTAAGCATGTCCCGTCTGAAAGAAATCAAGATGGTCAGGAACGCCAACTACGTTCGCGCCGTATTCCTAAGCTCCATGGTGTTCATAGAAAGAACCACACTTTTCCTGACTCTAGTAACTTTCGTCCTCACCGGAAACCCTCTCACATCGGACATCACTTACATGCTAACACCGTACTTTAATTTGCTGCAAATGGGTCTAGCGATCTTCCTACCCTTAGCCATACAGATGACGGCGGAGTGTTTGGTATCAATAAGACGCTTGAGTGAATTTTTATTGTTGGACGAAGTAAAAGAATCGAACATTACGAGAACCTCAGATCAATTTATCGAAGTGCATCAAGTGAATGCTAAATGGACTGAAGAATCTGGATCCTTGAATGATATCTCGTTTAAAGTCGCTCCTGGAAAATTGTGCGCCCTAATTGGTCCCGTGGGCGCGGGAAAAACTTCCACACTTCAACTGCTCCTAGGAGAACTGCCGACGGACACTGGGCATATAAATTTGGGCGGAACAATATCTTATTGCTCTCAAGAACCTTGGTTGTTCGGTTCCACGGTTAAAGGCAATATTCTGTTTGGAAAAGATTACGACAAGGATTTATACAATCAGGTAGTCAAGGTATGCGCGTTGGAAAAGGATTTTAAGCAATTCCCATACGGGGACGCGTCTTTAGTTGGGGAAAGAGGTGTATCACTTAGTGGGGGACAAAGGGCTAGAATCAACCTAGCCAGAGCAGTTTATAGGCAGGCCGATATTTATCTGTTGGATGATCCGCTTTCCGCGGTCGATACCCACGTTGGTAAGCATCTATTTGAGGAGTGCATCATGGGTTTCTTAGGGACGAAGACTAGGATTTTGGTAACGCACCAGCTGCAATATTTGAAAAGGGCCGACGTTATCGTCGTGTTTAACAATGTAAGACAGCGTTTTCTTAATTTAAAACTGTCGAATTTATATATTTTCTATATATTTTAGGGAAGAATAGAAGCCCAAGGAACCTTCGACGAGCTATCAAGAGCAAATACAGATTTCACCAAGATGCTCATAGCAGCAGATGAGACAGTAGAAGAAAATGTTCCAGACGAAAATATTAAGGTTAATGGAGTGTTGAGACAAGAATCAGTGGCGTCTGTGGTAAATGTTATTCTCAATTTAAAGTAGCAAACCTTCTAGCAATTACTTACTTTTAGAGTCAAAGTGAAGGTAAAGAGAAGGAGGCAAGGAGAAACGAAGAGGAGATTATAATTCCAGTCAAGTCGGTGTTATGGGATTACATAGCAGCAGCTGGTAGTATATTTGTAATTGTGGTACTACTTCTCATAATACTTGCCAGCCAAGGCGCAGCCAGTGGTACTGATTTCTTCGCAATGTGGTGGTAAGTTAAAATAATAATTATTTGTAAAAGAATTTGTTCCTAAAGCGAAAGCCAATATAGGGTGCTGGTTCTTGATTCTCTTTTCTGTTGCAATATTTCTAAAACTTTCAGTTAAGTCATAACCAAATTCTATTTCAAGGACTGAGCAAGAGGAAGGCAGACATTTCGCTTCGCTAGAGAGCCCTACCAATGTAATGTACAATATGATGGCTACAATGGCAAACAAAGTTTTCTACCTATACACTAGCTTTCTTGGCTATATACCCTCTGAAACTCACATCGATCATTCCACCAGAGTAGCAGAAGACGAATTCTTTGATACCTATACAGCAATCTACATTTATAGTGGTCTCATAGTGGGGCTAATAACTCTTACAATATTCAGATCATTCCTATTCTTCCGATGCGCCAGCAATTCCTCCAAAAATCTGCACGCAAAAATGTTCAGTTGCTTGCTGAAGACGCCAATGAGATTTTTCGATACCAATCCTAGCGGAAGGATCCTGAATAGATTTTCGAAAGACACCGGAGCCATGGATGAAAGTCTGCCGAGAATATTAAGTGAGGCAGTACAGGTAATAAAAGATAACTCTGAAGATATCCAAAGGGCTTTCTTACGCCCAAATCTTTTAGATTATGCTGACTATTATCGGTGCAATAATTCTGATTAGTATAGCCAACTTCTGGATGGTGATACCTATTGTTGTGTTATTGGTGATATTTTATTTTATGAGAATTATGTACATGCTCACAGCAAAAAGTATCAAGCATGTTGAAGGCATAGGTAAGATAAGGTAAGGAAGTATTTTGGAACTTTATAAAAATGGTTTTTCTGCTTTCAAATCAGCGAAAAGTCCTGTATTTTCGTTACTGAATTCCACGCTGGGAGGAATATCAACGATCAGAGCTGCAGGTTACCAGCAAGATCTAGTAAAAGAGTTTGATAAACATCAGGTGAGTATATCTACTTTTTAATTTATTCAATTTATTATTTTAAGAAACCATTTTAGTAGTATATTTTCTTTTCGTTTCTTCAGAATGTCCATACATCAGCTTGGATTTTGACCATAACATGCATGACCTCTTTTGGTTTATGGTTGGATTTGTTGTGCACAGTTTTCGTGGCTGTAGTTGTCGTAAGTTTTGTAATACTCAGTGAATGTAAGCGCTCAGTTACTGCAAATTAAAAAAGTTTTTCTATCATAAATGTTTCTTCCCATGTGAGCAGCTGTTGGAGTTAGCGGTGCTATAGCTGGACTGGCAATTTCTCAATCGCTCTCCTTGGCCGGAATGCTCCAATATGGCATGAGACAAACAGCTGAGGTAGTAAATCAATTGATAAGCGTAGAACGTGTCATGACCTATACCCAATTAGATCAAGAAGGCCCATTTGATACACCCAAAGGTAAGAAATATTTAATCAAAATTATGTAAGAATTAATTTCATGTCAAAATATCTAGATAATAAACCACCCACCGAATGGCCGAAGAGGGGCAAGATAGATTTCAAAGATATGTCTTTGCGTTATGCCGCTGAGGAGGAACCCGTACTAAAGCATCTTAACATCAAAATTTCGCCTGCTGAAAAGGTAAGGCAATATCTCCATACGTCTAACTTATCTATTTTACGGCACTATGGGTTTTAGATCGGTATAGTAGGACGTACAGGCGCTGGGAAGTCCTCGTTGATATCGGCGTTGTTCAGACTAGCTCCGCTGGAGGGATCCATTGACGTCGACGATTTGGACACGCAGCAAATTGGACTGAACGATGTCAGGTCAAAGATTTCCATCATACCGCAAGAGCCGGTACTTTTCTCAGCTCCCATGCGATACAATTTAGATCCCTTCAACGAATTCGGTGACCAAGACTTGTGGGCAGCTCTGGCGGAGGTTGAACTGAAGGAAGCAGTACCCTCATTGGATTATAACGTGAGTGAAGGCGGAAGCAACTTCAGCGTCGGACAAAGACAATTAATCTGTTTAGCCAGGGCTATTATAAGGAAGAATAGAATATTAGTCTTAGATGAGGCTACCGCCAATGTTGATCCAAGGTACAATTCCCCATCTGTTGTAGATTTTGCATGTGTTTCCATTATTTCCATTGTTGTGCTAGCTCACCTCTATGGTATCAATGTGGAGATTATTTTATAGGCAGTTGACAGTAATGTTATACCTCTGCAGTTCTCACACACTTTCTTATGCACTCTTATAATTTTCCCACTCTTCACAGTTTCCTTATTAGTTTAAGTAATTCTTTCAAAAGTTCTTCCTCACCATATTTTACTAACTCCCTCTTTTCCTGGTACCTTTCCTTTTTTAATTCTACCAATTATTTCTCTTACTTTTTCTCTATTTGGCTTTTTTCTTCTCCCTGTCCCTTCCCTCTATATTCTTGTATACCTTCTATATCTATCCTACATCTTTTTAGCTCATTTGCTAATATATTAATACACATTAATATCTATATTTATTTACTGAACAGGACAGATGGGTTGATTCAAGCGACGATTAGAAGGAAATTCAAAGACTGTACAGTGTTGACAATAGCTCATCGTCTCAACACGATCATGGATTCGGATAAAGTGCTGGTTATGGACACAGGACTTGTAGCTGAATACGATGAACCGCATGTGCTACTTCAAAATCCGGAAGGTTACTTTGCCAAATTAGTAGCGGAGACTGGACCTGCAATGTCTGCTACACTGCGCGAGGTGGCCAGAAGAAGTTACTACGAAAGACACGAAATAAGTAGAGTGTAAATTATGCTCGCGATTAAATCGGGAATGGAAGCGTTTACTATTTACAATAATTAACGTGTGTAATAATTTATTTTTTATATACGAGATACTAGTCCTCTTATAATAATTTATGTAAGAAATGTATTATTTAAATAAATTATTTTCTCCTTGAGTTATTTGTGCTTTTTATTCCCAGACTGCTTTTTTTTTCGTCCACTTATCAATGAAGATACCTGCTGATTTGATCCATAAATTATTGATAATAACATGACTAGCTATAGAAAAGCATTTACCTTTAGATGAATTTAATTGATATTATATTATGTCCAGACGTGTTAACGATCATGCAATTTATATAGATAGATAAGATACTAAAACACAAAATAGAATGGATGTCACAAAAATTAAGATTATTAACATCCAGAAAAAGACACGTGATAAAAAGGTGATATAGAAACGTTCACGTTATAAACGGATTTGAGTGTTACACTACAATATCTATTATCATACAAAATAAACGTTTATTTCCCAATTATGACCGAATTATTCTATAGAAACTATTTATAATCCTTATATATATTTAGTATCTTATCATATTACAACCAGTATGCTTCAGAGCAACACCTTCAGTCTAACGATCATATTGGTATTAAACTTAGGCAGAAATACATGGAAGCTCCAATAGAAACCCCACTGGAAAATCCAAAGATAAAGGCTAACATTTTTTCGAAATTGTTTTTCTGGTAAATATAACTGAATATCAAGAAGAGATTAATGTTCCTGTTTCTGATTTGCAGCTGGATGTTTGGTGTATTTCATACGGGTATTAAGCGGGTTATAACCATCAAGGACCTATTTAAATCTTTGAAAACTGACGAGTCGGAATTACTTGGGAATAAACTAGAAAATAATTGGAAAATTGAGATCGCAAAGGCTTTGAAAGAAGGTAGACGACCAAGTCTCCTAAAGGCTGTGTCCAAAACGTTTTTATTCCATTACATGTTGTACGGCGCTTTCATGGTTATCCATAATGGCATAAAGTAAGCAAAACTGGGCTTTTGCTCAAAGGGATCTAACACCAAGCATAGGGTATTGAAGAAAGGCTTTTCAGGATTTTCATACCGGTAGTCCTAAGTTATCTTCTCCAATTGTTCAATGGTAAATTGCAAGTGCAAGATCCCCAAATGGAAAAATATGTATCAGGTACGATTTTGGTGATCCTAATGGTAGTTGCTATTCTATTTTACCATCACAACAACTACGGGCAAAAATGTATAGGAATGCGTGTCAGAATAGCAGTATCAACTTTAATTTATAGGAAGGTAGGATTGTACGGTAATGTAGATATGTAAAAGTTACAAATCAAAACAAAACTTTTCTGGGAAGATTCTAAAACTCGATCAAAAATCTTTGGGCAACGCCACAGCGGGAAAAGTGGTGAATTTACTATCGAATGATGTTCAACGTTTTGATTACGCTGCTACTGCATTGCACCATTTCTGGTTATCTCCACTCCAAGTTGGTGTCATAACTTATTTGCTATGGAGAGAGGTAGCTTTAGCCTCATTAACAGGAATTTTAAGCATGCTATTGATTACACTTCCAATCCAAGGTAAAATACTTAATTTATGAATTATAGCATCAACTCGACTTTTTTAAAGCATTGTTGGGGAGAGAAACGTCAAAATATCGCCAAAAAGTAGCAATACGAACAGATTTGAGAGTACGTCTAATGAATGAAGTCATATCCGGTATCAAAGTCATAAAAATGTACGCTTGGGAAAAGCCGTTTGGAGAAATAATTAAATACGCGAGATTGGACGAAGTCAAGATGGTAAAAATAACCAACTACATTCGCGGCGTTTTCCTCAGCTGGACAGTGTTCATGGAAAGGACTACATTAGCGATAACTCTCATAGTTTTCGTGCTGATGGGTAACGGTCTAACTTCAGATGTAGTCTTCGCGTCCCAACAGTATTTTAACCTCTTGCAACAAGTCCTAGCGGGCTTTCTTCCATTAGCCATACAAATGGGTGCAGAAGTTTTAGTATCGATAAAGAGATTGGAAGAATTTTTACTCCTGGAAGAAACTTCGTCTCAAAATTTATTTAAGACGACAGATAAATCGATAACAGTAGACAATGTCGATGCTGCATGGAGCGAAGATTCTGAAACTTTGCATAAAATAACCATTAAAGTACCGCCAGGAAAATTGTGCGTCATAACAGGATCCGTGGGTTCAGGAAAGAGCTCAATACTGCAATTATTCCTCGGAGAATTAGCGATAAGTTCTGGTGAAGTAAGCTTAGGTGGTTCTGCAAGCTATTCCTCCCAAGAACCGTGGTTATTTGCCGGTACAGTAAAAGAAAATATCTTATTTGGAACGGAATACGATAAAAACCGATATAAGGAAGTTTTAAATGTATGTGCCTTAGAAAAAGATTTGTTGAGTTTTCCCAAAGGTGACTCAACCAACGTTGGTGAGAAAGGCGTGTCATTGAGCGGTGGTCAAAGGGCAAGAATCAATTTAGCAAGGGCTATTTACAAGCGAAGAGATATTTACCTATTGGACGATCCGTTATCCGCGGTTGATGCCCATGTTGGCAAGCATTTATTCGAAGAATGTATAATAAAATACTTAGGACCGAATACCAGACTTTTAGTCACACATCAGTTGCAGTATTTAGAATATGCGGACCATATAATTGTTTTAAACAACGTAAGTGCTTAAAGAATTTATATAATAATATGTTTTATATACCTGAGATGTTAGGGCAAAGTCGAAGCATGTGGGACTATTGAAGATCTTAGAAAATCATCTGTAAACTACATGGATATACTGCAGAACACTATAGAAGAAAATGATGACATTTTGGTCAACACCAAACAAAGGTCTACGCCAAAAAGCTCACGCAGAAATGGCCATGAACTCAGCAAGGTTGCATCCGTAAGTAATACATATAAGTATAATTACTGAAGAATAACTTTGTGCCATTTCAGAATCATAACGATAATGATAATGAAATTGAAGAAAAAATGTATGCTGGAAATGAAGTAACACACGCTAAGTCTTCTGCTTTTAGAAACTACATAAAGGCAACTGGTAGCGTCCCTATACTATTTTTAACAAGCTCAGTATTGCTTTTAAGTCAAATAGCATGCAGTGGTGCTGATTATTGGGTTACTTATTGGTAAGTATTTTGTACACCTACAGCAATAATTTTATGACGAAAAGAATGTATTTAGGACGCGCTATGAAGAAAGAAAACAACGAATCCCAATTACAAACATTCTGACACCTTCCATCATGTTAGAGTTTATAAGAAATCTTAACGACTCATTCACATATACAGCAATATACATTTACTCGGGCCTGATAGTAGCGATCATAGTTCTAGCCGTTTTAAGATCATATTTATTCTTTAGATCGACCAGTAGAGCTTCCCAAACATTGCACGGAGGAATGCTAAACACCATACTGAAAGCTCCAATGATATTCTTCGATACAAACCCTAGCGGTAGGGTGTTGAATAGGTTTTCGAAGGACACAGGAGCCATGGACGAAATTTTACCCAGAGTCTTAAACGAAAGCATTCAGGTTTGACCAATAAACTTTGAAATAAGTTCTGTTTAAGTTATTTACTAAATTACGGTACATGTAGACTATATTGGTAATGGTAGGGTCAATCACTATGATTGTTATAGCAAATTATTGGATTATCATAATCACAATAACGTTGGTAATCATTTTCGCCGTTTTGAGAAAGTGGTTCCTTTCCACGGCCAAGAGTATCAAGCATGTTGAAGCAAGAAGTATGTGATCAACATGACTTTCTTTATCTACTTACTCTGTTCATTTACTAGCAAAAAGTCCGGTGTTTTCCACATTAAATTCAACCTTAAACGGATTGTGTACCATCAGAGCTAATAACGCTGAAGCAATCCTTATTAAACAATTTGATGGACATCAGGTAAGTGTTGCCTTAAAAAAATATTACCAAAAGACAAAATATATTCCCCTTAATCTTAATCTTAATCTTAATCTTAATCTTCACAGAACGTGCATACCTCCGCTTGGTTCATGTTAAGCTCATATATGACTGCTTTTGGACTGTGGTTGGATATGATCTTTGTAATTCTCTTTGCTGGTATTGTATACATCTTTATTGTGATCAGTGAAGGTATGTTATCACCAATCTAAGCTAAGTTTACCAAGAAATAAATAGAAGTAGCTTTATGTCGCTAATCTAACGCCAAGAATCAATCATATCTCTTATTTCGGTAGCTCTAACCCTTTACAAGATATATAATTAGATCTAGTTATTTTTGATCAAAAATAATAACTTAAAATTCCAAAAAGGTCATCAATAAATTAAGATAACTAAAACGTGTGTGTAACACGAAGCGAATGCATTGGTGCACAGCCAAACACGGCGGCTTTAACAATTTTAGAAAAATAAATAGACGCAAATAAATATATAGACGCAATAACTTCGATATAACTTAAAAAGACCTTAAAAATAAACGTTAAGTCAATGTTTCTATATGTACCACCTGGATGTCTTACATATCAAAAGATAAATACAAATTTTAAAAAATTAGATGGTGATAACAACGGAGCTATGTTTGGTCTTGCAATAACTCAAGCCATAGGTTTAACGGGAATGGTACAATATGGTATCACTCAAATAGCGGAAGTTATAAACCAAATGACCAGTGTTGAGAGAATTCTTCAATATACGAACACTACGCAGGAAGGTCCCTTTGAAACACCAAAAGGTAAAAGACACTGGTTTCTGCATCTCCACACAAAAAGCCTGTATACCTTAATTTATACAAATTTTCCAGAACATCAACTAAAACTAGATTGGCCGAGTAATGGGAAAATTATATTCAAAGATGTTTCCTTACGCTACAAGATGGGATCTGAACCAATTCTTAAGAAACTAAATTTCAGTATTGAACCTGGAGAGAAAGTTAATATATCTAATCAAGAACAAACGTATTTCTATAAACGTGCTCCATTTCAATACATTTCAGATAGGAATTGTAGGCAGGACTGGTGCAGGAAAATCGTCTTTAATATCCGCTTTGTTTAGATTAGCCCATTTGGAGGGGATCATAACGATAGACTCTATAGACACTGGACTGTTGGGCCTGCACGACCTCCGTTCCAAAATTTCGATTATACCTCAAGAACCGATATTATTCTCAGCGAGTATGCGTCATAACTTGGATCCGTTTAATGAATATAGTGACGGCGATCTTTGGAACGCTTTAGAAGAAGTTGGTGGATCCTTTAAAATATCGCGTATCCCCTCTTAATTCTTAAAAATATTTAGGTCGAAATGCGCAACACTATATCGTCTTTGGAATATAAAGTGGCGGAAGGTGGTAATAATTTTAGTGTTGGCCAAAGACAACTGATCTGTTTAGCTAGAGCTATTATTAGGAAAAATAAAATTTTAATTCTGGATGAGGCAACAGCAAATGTAGACCCCAGGTATCAACATTATAAAATTACCTATAAGTTCCAATTCTAATAATTACTCCCTTATTGTTTCTCCCTAATAGAACCGACGGTTTAATACAAGCTACTATTAGAAGAAGATTTAAACATTGTACAGTGTTAACTATCGCTCATCGTTTAAATACTATTATGGATTCTGATAGAATTATTGTTATGGATGCAGGCAGTATAGTTGAATATGATCGTACCTACCTTTTATTTCAAAATCCCAACGGCCATTTTACGAAGCTGTTGATGGAAGCTGGACCAAACATGTTTATTCCTTTGAGAAAAATTGCAGAGGATGCATACAATTCCCGAATCAACACTTAATCGTACATATTTAAAATAGTTTAGTAGAAATAATTCAAGTAAAAGCAATAAGAACGAAGAATGCCACTATAGCAGAGAAAAAAGAACTCCATTCTTTACTTAATACATATGTATCTTAATCCTTCTGTACGATAATTGTAAATGTTAAGAGCTAAATATACATTATTTTATTAGTACTTCCGCTTTTATATTCTTTATTTTAGTTGCAAAAATTAGTTGCTACAGATTCTACAATTTGTAGCAAATGTAGAAAATTGTTTTCAATTTGGGAAAATATGCATTGACAATGTTGGCTATGCTGACTGCAGTCTTCATTATTGTAATCGTTTGTTTTGTGGGGGTTGTGATGAACTATATTCAACATAACCTAAAATTGTTTAATTATTTCTTTGTATAACACAAAAATCATGTGTTGAGAACTACACACTAATTAATGTTATGGCTAGAAACAATGAGAGTGATCTATACGGCACGTCATTTTCAGCAGAATCCATCAAGGTAATCGCAGAAAGTATAGGTATAGGATGTTTACCAGACGACGCCGCCAAGGAATTGGCGGACGATATTTCGTTTCGCGTTAAACACATCATACAAGACGCCGCTAAGTTTATGCAGCATGCGAAACGTACAAAATTAATGAATGTTGACATTGATAATGCGTTGAAGCTTAAAAATTTAGAAGTATGTATCACTACACTACTAGTCTCGTAGCATAGATATTATTGAAAAAAGCGAATTTGCAGCCACAGTATGGATTTCACTCTTCTGAGTCGCTACCATTTAGATTTGCATCTGGGGGTGGTAGGGAATTGCATTTTATTGAGGAAAAGGAGGTTGACTTGAATGATCTAGTCCAGAACATGAATACAAAAGTACCTCTTGAAGTTACTTTACGAAGCCATTGGCTATGTATCGATGGCATCCAGCCAACTATACCTGAGAATCCACCCCCTGTCGCTAAAGAAGTACAGAAAGTAAATATGTCGAAATGAAAATTTCAAATTCATAATGAATAATTATAATTTTAGTTGGAATCAGTGGAACCGATTAAGGTTAATAAACCTAACAAGGAAGCCTCGGGAAAACCAACAACAGGAAAACAGAAGTTGAGGAATGTTGAAACTGTACAAATTAAACAATTGGCTACGCATGAATTATCTGTGGAACAGCAATTGTACTATAAAGAAATAACGGAAGCATGTGTCGGTTCGGATGAAGGAAGACGAGCTGTGAGTTAGGTTAAAATTAAGTAAAACTGATTTATCACGAACATATTTTATAGGAGGCGCTGCAAAGTTTAGCATCTGATCCTGGATTGCATGAAATGTTACCTAGGATGTGTACGTTTATTATCGAAGGTGTGCGAGTGAATGTAGTACAAAATAATTTAGCGTTGTTGATATATTTGATGCGTATGGTGAAAGCTTTGTTAGATAATCAATCATTGTACCTAGAAAAATATGTAAGTAGTCCCTTTTTTAAATTTTCTCAATATTTATTCATGTTTATAGTTGCACGAATTGATACCTTCGGTTACGACATGCATAGTATCGAAACAACTGTGCATGCGACCAGAATTAGATAATCATTGGGCGTTGAGAGACTTTGCTTCTCGCTTGATGGCTCAGATCTGCAAGAATTTTAATACGTCTACGAATAATATACAAACGAGAGTGACGAGGATGTTTATCAATGCCATACAGCAGGGGGATAAGTTAGCTTTATCATCGTTATATGGTGCTTTGGAAGGGTTGTCTGAACTTGGTGCAGAAGTTGTAAAAACATTTATTTTGCCTAGGACGAAATGTATGGGTGAGTTCAATTGCTATTTCTGTTAGTTATAATGTCATTTGTCTTTATATTAATAATTTGCTCTACAGGCCGTGAGGCCTAGGGCTAATAAAATACTAATATTAGGAACTTTCTTGGAGTGCTCTATGAACTACATTTCTCCATTTTCCTCTATTCCCTATCATCTCCTTCCAATTTCCTAGTTTAATTTTTCTTAGATCTTCCACTTTATTGATCTATCTCTCTCTAACTAACTTTGGTAACCTTTCTCTGCTTGGTCTTTCTACATGCTCCAGCCATCTTATTCTTTGGACTTTGGCAAATGCTATGATATTGGGGCTTCCATATGTTTCTTCTACTCCTAGATTTGTGCATCTTCTCCATCCTTCCTTGGTTGTTACTCCTCTCCCTTTTTTGTTTTTCCCATAACCATATATATATTTCATTTTATTCTGATTTGATATCTCCTTCTTCCATATTAGTTTTATCGTTTCAGTAAGTGTCTTCTGCAATTTTTCCCCACCCATTTTTAGCATTTCCGATGTTGTATTACTTTCTTTATGGTTTTTATTACTTCTTTTACTTCCTCATATGATGGCTCTTCTATCCTACTGCTGCCCTCTTCCTGTGAACATTGATCCCCTTGTCCTTCCGTTTCCCCATCGCTTAGTAACTTCTTAAAGTAGTCTCTTCATGTTTCAAGTATTTCACCTTGTTCTGCTGTTAATGCACCTTCGTTGTCCTTTAAGTAGCTTTTCCTGAGACAGTATCCTTTCTCTATATTTTTTTTTCCTCCTTCATATACTCTTTTCTTTTTTCTTTGTAGTTTAATACACTGCTGCCATTTCGATTTATTAGCAGCATTACCTCTAGCTTTCTCTTTTTTTTCGCCGTTCTTTCACACTCTTTATGATGCCAGTCCTTTATTTTCGTTTGCTTTGTTTTTGCTAAAATTACCATTTGGCTTGTGTCTGTTATTGCCCGTCTTAATTGGGCCCAGGTGTCATCAATTTCCCCCATAAATGCAATTTCTCTTTATTTTGTATTTTTATAGGTGCCAGAATCGAACCACATCTTGAAGGATCGCTAGTTTCAAATCTTGATAAGATAGCTGCCGGACACATAAAGTCTCTGTTGGTAAAAGTATTAGCCCCCGTCATCAAGAATTTACGTAATCCACCCGATTATATAGAAGAATATAAAGCCGAATACGGATACCTAGGTCCTGCTCTGCAAAATGCTGTTATGAAAGCCAGGGCTCAACCAGCAACAACAACAACCAACTCCTCTAACGTTACAAATAATACAATAACGTGTGCAGGTCCCAACATATCAAGAACAATTACAGCAACACCGGGATTAATGCAACAGCAACAGGTAAGTATGGCATAAATATCTCAATTACAATCACTTTACCTTCACACTTGTATACTTATTTTAGACTGTTTCGACACCAGGTAGGACAATCGTAATGAATCAAACCGGTCGTGTATCGACCCCGACTGGAAATCAGAAGATCGTGTTCTTAACGCAAAGACCACAAACACCCAGCAACGCTCAACAACAGAACCAACAAAACAATTCCAATCAACAAAATACCGTAGTGAAATTTGTTTCTAATGCGAATACGACAAATACACAAAAACTAGTGACGACACAGCAGAAATTAGTGGTGGTGTGTATGCCGAGTTCGAGTCCTACAAATGTGTCGACAGTCAACACTCAGAGTAGCGGAACCTTGTTAAGTGCCGGACTGAATCAATCTAACCAGCAGTCGATATCTCTCATCTCGAAACAGAATTTCGTACAACAGCAACAGATGAAAATGGTAAAGAACGAACTTATGGATATCGACGAAGATATGTCACCGCATTTTATGTTGAAAGATTGAGTTGTGTTAGTTTTCATGATACATTTTTGAATTTTTTTAAATCCAAGTTCAGATCATTATATTTTTAGATTGTGTACTGTAGGTTTTCTTTTTTTTTTATGTAAAATGAATTAATTTTGTTTCGTTATTTATAGGTGGTTTTCTAATATTATATTTAATACAAAATAAAACATTTATATTTTACTTGCTTTTATTTCCTTCTTGTTAATAGTGTTTTGTCTAAACTTTTATAAATATATAATAGTAAGTGCACTTAAACTTTTGAGTTTTGAATATAACATGAAATATATGCACATTAATCTCAACTAAAAGCCATGTGACGAAAATTTTTAATTGGCATTACTGAGGAATTAGCGATAATGGTAGCGCGAATTCGACATTCGTGAGATAGGTTATAATACTATTTACGTATAAAATTTGTTTAAAAAATCTTGTGATTGCCACCAAAAATTGAAAATGTGTGGGGCACTTAACGTTAAAATTGTGTGTCTGTCCATCTGCTGATTTGCGAACCCAACTAAACAGACTATCCCACCAAATCTCATATATTTCAAACTTGACAGGATGCATAATTCCATACATAATTTTATTCATGCTATACAAACCTTTTTTCGCTTAATGTGCCAAAAAGTGTGCAAATTTAAGTACAATCCTTGTGTATATAAATATGTATATTGTATATATAAATGGAAATGTTATGAAAGCATAATAAGGAAAATAAGATAAATTAATAACCAATTACAGAATCAACAAGTTTTGAAAATAGTTTAGCCTCCGGCAAAATAACTGATGTATCACACAATTGCTAGACTAAAGACACATTAATATTAAACGCATAAATCTTATATTTGGAAACACGATACGCCGAGGATTTTGTACCAACCGCCATCTTGCGGAAACTATCACGAATTGAAGGCGGGAAAGTTATCGTAATGCAATTAGAGGGATTATAAACAATTCTATTCTATTCTTACCTTGAGTCTTCTTTTAGGTCGCGTCGAATAATCTCAGATTGAGGCTGTAACAATATCAAAATATTTTATTAAAATTTTGATATGAAAATATCGATCCCAAATATGAATCCCCCGAACGAAAACGATCAAGCCTGGGCGAAACCGAACATACTTTTGAGGCGGTTATTTGAAATTGAAAAATAAAGAAATGAAATCGTTGTCATGTTATAATAAGATGTAATTACTAACAAAGATTATGGATTAAATACTTACATGAAAATCATGCGATGCGTTTCTAAATTTGGAAATCTTCAATTCTCTATATGTATATTTACACATAGCGGATAGGAAAACAAAAATCGTAACGAAATTATCACTACTAGCACGAGGACGGATTATTTTTCAAATTCACAACGCGAATCGCGGCAATTTCGCACTACAATCACATATCTGCATAATTAAAAACCCGACGCGTAGCTTTTCTTAACCGCCGCCATTTTCCGAGAACGAGAACTATAATATCCAGTGATTCAAACTCAACTACTTTATGTGTATACGTATAGGCAACATACGAACTACGAAAGTACCAAAAAAATTGTCAATACGAATATCAACGCGCAAAAACTACGGAAACCCTACATTAAAGTAAGGGCAAATACATATAAAGAAGATAAAAGCCTTTACCTGGAATCTTTTTCGATATACAAAATTTAGATATCTTAAGTGGCAAATATTCTTAGGTATATTGAATGGGAAAATTAGAAATTGACACATTATCAGTTTACGATACTAATTGGACACTACAGAGTTAAATTTAAGTTAAAAAATACCCCTTACCACCTTGTTGAATAAAGAACTCTGAATACGCATTTCGGCAACTAAGTTGCCATCCTCAGCAGAAAAACCACAAAGGAAAAAGGTAATGTTAAGCGTATCACCCCGAGAACAAACCTGTTCCTAGAACGACACTATCAAACATGTTTGATAGTGTCGTTCTAGGAACAGGTTTGTTTTATTTATTTTAAAATAATAATCTATTATAATATACCCGTTTCTTCGTGAAAATGGAAGTAGTTTATATGTGCATTTATATCGCTACCATTATTGAAAAAAAATTCATTTGATATAAACAGCAGAACTGATAAAACGTCTTCACTAATTCCTTTACCCATGGTTTTATTATTAAATTTATACTTTAGTCAAAGGTTTGTGCTTGTAACTAACACATATAAAACATAACGAGAAAACCGATATAACCCCAAAAAGTTTAATCCATGCGTTTTAAACGCGAACGCACCCTAAGTGAAGCACTTGTTATCCGCCGTGAAGTTATTCTACACATTATAACCTTACGTACTATCTACTTGCTTGAACGGCGTATATACGAACTTCGATTAAGTTCGGCTGACAATACGAGCCACTAACGTACTGTATATTTATGCGATGTGGAGTGTTTTTAAATATTATTAGGTGTGAGTGATGTGCCGTAGTTCAAAAGACGAGTCTACTCTGCAACAATGACGAAAATACATTTATCAAATATCGCAGAAAATATTTTCAATTGTACTCTTGAGTGAATTCCATAGAATGGAATAAGGAGCGAAAATATGAGACCACGCAATTGACTGAGAGCTATTGGATATCGAGAAGACGATGGAAAGGAGTCGCAGAAAATGAAGTGGATACTCCAAACACTCCAACGATTCCTGCGGAGAATGTTCGGCACAACATAAAACCAATCTGTTCCTCTCGGTCACACCCCCGGAGTACGTATTGCGAGCTTGGCTGAATAAAATTGATCCCGCTTAATTAAAAGAAACATCCTTCGTAAATTCGGTAACAAAAATGAGAAAACTTGCGTATCGTATCTCCTTAAGGGAAAAGTAAGTAACGTAATGATTTTTATGGTAACGGTTGAGCAAGTATGTTTATATTTACTTTGCGTTTAATGTTACGAGTTTTAAATCAGGAACATTCCGGCGAGGAATACCGCAAACGAAGCGTCCCGCTAACGTTTATAGATAACGCGCGGTGCGACTACGAGAATTTCCGCCGCGAAGCTCATTACGACGGGTATTATTCTAGCATTAGCGGTGCTACTGGCAACTGCACTGGCCGGGTTGTTCCGACGAAAATGTTCCTCCGCGGTGAATTTATGCATTGGCGGGGATAATTATGCGGTAGTTCCGGTAATGGTGGGACCATGAAACGCGTGAGTCGTGTGAAAGGGAATTTTTAATCGCTACTGCAATAACAGGATAGAGAACAAAAGAAAGGCCTGAGTTTGAACTTGGTTTTGCAAAAGCCCTTTCCTATGCAAATCATAAAGTTGCAGTCAAAATATTGTTTCGAAAAAAGATTATTCTATGTAACGACTTGGCGAAAAACGGCTCTGCGTAAAATATATTTGGCAATTGGAAGTCCGTGGGTGCGGATTCTGAACTAAGGGTTTTTAAATATCTTGCAAACTAAATTTCTGCACTTTTGGGATACGTATGTAACAAATTGGGCAAATATAATGGTTTGGTAATACTCACACTAGGGAAGAATGTCAGCATAATATCAGAACTTATGCAAAGGGCTCTGAAATCTGTGGAAGGGTGATGCAAAAAGGAAATCCTTAGGGTAAATCCTACCAAAGTGGCCACAATCCCCTTCACAAAGAAGGGTAAATTTAAGTTGCCTAAAGCCGCTTATTCTCTATAATGAAATAATATAGGTGACGCAATAAACTAAATATCCAGGCACAACACTAGATTCCAAACTCACCTGGACTATGCATTTGGATAGAATGATAAACAAATGTAAAATGGCAATCATGATGAGTCGCGAAGAATAGGGCAATCATGGGGACTTAACCCAAGCGTGACACATTGGTTCTATACTGTAGTACCCATGATTACCTATGGCTATCTAATTTGGTGACCAGAGACAAATCACAGGCAAACAATAGCCAAACCAATAGGAGTTCAAAGATTGGCATACCTCTACATTACAGGTGCAGTAAGAAGCACACCGACTGCAGCCATGAAGACCATGCTTAACCTACCCCCTCTTGATACCTAAATCAGAGGGGAGGCAATAATGGGAGCATATAGGCTAACGTGCAATGGTAATTCGAAGGCTGGAAATATCTCAGGACATGTCAAAATAATGAGGGTTATTGAAAATGCCCTGTTAGATATGAGCCGCGACTCGATGATCCCTAAACCTTCCTGTAACAAACCCTTCGAAGTCATGACAGACTGGGAGGGATGGAGAGGAAGACTGAAACGAATATCGCAGCACAGGTTCGGAGGCAGGGGTATGCAGGTCGAGCTCGGAGCGACTGCCTGCAAGACCTTCAAAACCTAGCGAAACACAATACACTTAAGTTGTTGTGGGTGCCGGGGCAAAAGGGGATCGGCACTGACCAGGCGGACCGGCTAGCAAGTAGGAGATCCGAAATGACCTTCACTATACATGAGACAGGTCTCGGAGTCACAAGAGCTGCTGGGCGTAGTGCAGTAACTGAGTGGGTGATTGTGCAACACTGGCACCATGTAGCAGGACAGAAACACAGCGAACAGATGATGAGGAAATCATCACAACATTTGGCGGCATCCCTGAAGAGGTACACCAGTGGACAGACCCCTACAAAGACAAAATATGTGGCTTTAGGGAAGAGAAGGGATACCTAGTGCATGCAAATTTATAGAAAAATTGCTGAACAATAATATCTATGCTCTTTCGTACTGAAACGAATGAACTCATTTGTGCCACGAATAAATTCAAGATAGGATTGTACCTTCCTGGTTCCGTCCACAAGCACTAAAATGTATGTCCGGACTCCAACATACATATTTTCTAAGACGGCCACGAAGCAGAATAAGGATATATTCATTTGAATGTATTAACATTATTTATTTTATTTTATTAACAATTTGCATGTAAATTCCCCAAATTAAAATTTATTGCTCTAAAGACCATAATTTACATATTGCATATAAAACAAATAATTCTTTAAAGAACCTTTTAGGAAATGCCAAAGACAAAATTGAGGTACATCAGAAATCAGGGATTTATGAAATAGATTGTAAAGAATGTAATATTAAATATATTGGGCAAAC
>JARFOC010000258.1:234425-263637 GCA_031763485.1 Osmoderma eremita | reverse complement strand
GTATACCATACCTATTAAAACTCACTGATAAAGTTGCATACGAAGTATTTTATAATGCGGCCCTCCAAACCGTATTTGTTTTAAGCGGCCCTTGGAGCACTTGCAGTTGGACAGCCCTGATTTACACCATTAAGGTCGGAGAGCATAAGATAGCATACATACAGTTTCTTTTAAGATTTCCTTGCTAAAATCTGTTAGAGTCTGCTTGATACATTCCGACATATCCACGCTTCATGATTTTGGCGACCTTCAATCTTAATTACATCCAAAACCTAATTCTAATAGCCATATTCCACAGCCAATAGAAGTTTTCAAATCACTGACGTACTATTGATTCTCACTGCTAACTAATAAATAAGGTTTGTTACCCGTAACTTCCGAAAAAAACATTCGGTTTTTTTCACTCCACACAAATAAAATTTCACTTCTAATTTTTTCGCGGTGTCACTTCAAACCGGTGAGTTGCGTGAACATGGGAACGACACCTATACCCATTCATGTCATCTGGCCATTCGGTGGTTGGTTGTAATTGCAGACGAACCTGTCGCCCTTTTGGTCGACCGAGCGCCGTTAATGAATCGTGAAAAGCTATTATGCCCCGCTGTGTACCTTTCGGAAGGATTCCGACCTGTCAGAGCGGTTAAGAGTTTGTCACCGTGCTGAAGAGATGCCACCGTAAACCAATAAAAGCGCAGCGAGGTCTGTCGTTTGTGGCAACATGCAATAGGGAAGCGGAATGCGAATTTTTTCGGTTATGTGGCGGGGATGCGTATTAAATCAATATTTTGACGTCACACACAAGATGACCTCAGTAAAGATGAAATGAAGGATTCGAATAGGTCAAATATTTTCTACAGACAGAACAGAGCACTGTTTTGATTTACAGATCTTCTCCACCTTACTTAGATAACTTTGTGGAATGTAATAGACGCTACATTCCAGAATTTACATTATATAAATCCTGTCTTTTAGTTAACCAACATGGAAATATCGAATAAGACAAATACTTTACAATCATCTCCATTTAAAACGGTGACTTCAACTGCAAATTTACAATCAATGGTTAATCAAAATTAATTATTGAGCATTTTATTTTGTAATCTTCCACACGTGATGCACACCAAACGCAACTTCGATTATAAGAACCTTCCGATCTTAGCATTTGCAGCGTCAGATTTTGAAACAAATGCCAAATTTCACGCCTTACACCAAAGCAATGACATCAATTCCTACACACACGCGCGCACCTTATTATGAAGCACACTAATTAACTAAGTTAATCGAAGCCATTTTGATGTGACTTAATCCATATTAATGAGCAGGCCGAGGGCTGTAGCACGTCTGATCGATTGCCAATAAATCAGGTGGGGACGCAACGACCCTAGCGGAGCAGATGTGCAAGTAATCACACGGAGTAACCCTCGCTCCTATCTGTGGTGAGGTAATGAAGTTCTCGCAGTTAGGATACGCGGAAAATACGTTTGCAACGATGATCCCATTCGCGTAGGAGGCAAGCAGTGTTGATTAGTTTTAAGTCTGAAGTTGTAAATTAATTGGGAATTTGATATGAATGAGAATTTAATTAACTTAATGCTTACACACATATATGTAGGTTGCTTACGCTGCATCTTAAAATCGTCATACCTGTATATCTATACACATAGACCATCTTTTTTAATTCTCATAAAAGTGGTAAGCTACCGTGTGCTGTGTGATGCATTTCGTCTGTACGTTTCCCTATGTAGTAATGTTTGACTTTAAAATTAAGCAATTCTTCTCGACCAGATCTCGCCTTGTACATATACAAAGTGAACGTAAAACCGTCTCCTTTATAGTCCTCGCAGGACCAACAACCCCGCACAAAGGAGCAGAATCCGGTTAGGTTGTGAAACTTAATGCAATGGTAAAAGAACGAAGAATAATGCCAGACAGGGGAACATAAAATAATTTAAAAGTAAACAAAGTAAAGGTGTATCTCCCTCCACTACGCGAGTAACGTTAAAATGTTTTATAGCGGCATTTATCTTCCAGGCGAAAGAGAATGAGTAACCTGCGCGCGGATGGGGCGAAATAGAGATGATAAAAGTGAAATTATCCTATATGCACATAGAGCAACATACACAGAAACGACAGCGTATTAGCTTTGTGAAAATAGGAGTTGAAATACAAACGCGTTTGTTGATGTCACGTCTTTATTGTGCATAGAGGTAACGAATTTGTAATTTGAATGGGGCAAAGGCTGCAGCTAGAAAAACGATGGTTTTATCTACTAATTTGTAGGATGACTGGCAATTTATTTTTCATTACATTTACAAAATGTAAGAAAAAATGTAGTGTTTTTCCACGGTATTTGCACAACTGAATTTTTATTTTACGAAAGCAGCAGTGGGACTCTGTGTAGTATCTTGTTAATATATATATTTACTCAAATTTAACATATTGACAAAAACGAGAAAGTTGTATTGTATAATTACTTTTTAGTTTAGTCTGACAAAGCCAGTACGTGCAACAATTGTTAATGTGTATTTATAAATTTGTGTAGTTTTAACATTTTATGTTTTATATTTAATAAAAGAAAATCAAAAGTGTTTTAATATTACTTGCTGGGTAATGTAAAATAATACAATATCATTACATATACATATACTTAAAATTAAGAATACATATGTCTATATAAACACTTAAAGCTTTGCATTTTTTTGGTGATATTGGGGAATAGTCACAGATAATTGGGAACAGAAATAATATAGTTTTTTCTTACTATATATCAATATGTGTAATAACAAGTTCACCAAAAAGGAATATATCCACATTACATATGTAATTATAATTTATTTAAAAAAAGGTAATTATACGTAATAATAATCTCAAGATGCAATAGGAAAATAACACAAATACTACATATTTTAACTGAAACCTTTTTTTTTCATATGGAACACAGATGTTTTCAACTTTGCAATTTAAATTTTTGAGATTTTATGACAAGTATTATAAAATGCTTTGAACGACCGTGCTTTCCCGTTGTCTATCTCCTTCTTACTCGCTTAAAAAATGCCGTAACGAGAGTTTCTCTCTTCAAGGCGACACATCTTTGGCTGTCGCTTTGAAGTCGAGAGTGTCGCTATGGTGGGGGAAGCAAAGTCGACAGTAGAATCGTTCACAGAGTACCAATTAGTATCGACATGCGGCAAGAGTCGACGTCGATAATACACAGAGACCAACTGCAGTAATTTGTGATAATCTGGCACACTGCAGGAGTCTCACCTAGGATCATTTATGTTTATAATACATACATGTATCGACAGCTTCTTAAAATATATAAGCAAACCAATAAGCTCGAGTTTATTTTAAGTGAGGTAAGGAGTGATCCGGTACAGTGTGTTTATTCACTACTGTCAGACATCTTTTTAGGTTAGAGTCCGAAATATTTTGACACAAATGTTAAGAGATTTAGTGCTACGACCACTAGGAAAATATTATTTTGTGTAGACAAATTTTAACCAATCACCAACGGTATTTTATGCAGTGGCGGCTCGTCGGGGCGGCGTGTAGGCATTACTGCAGGCCCTCAGATAATATATGAAAATTTCGAGACATCGTTTAAAGTTAATATATTTTTTATTTATTTTTATAATAAATGTTCAGTGTTTGTGTCTACTGCTGCCTGCCCATTAAAATACTCACGAGCCGCCGCTGCTTTTATGTTAAAGATGATAGATAACATGGTTTAACACAATATGTGTAATAGCTTGGTTTATTTGGCCTTCTGAATGTTTTAGCTTTCCGAACATCGAAAAGAAAGATCAGAAATAAAGTAAATGAAAGATTAATTAAGATAATAAGATTAAACTTTATTCTTGCATCTCGAAATGAAGTTGTGGAAATATCTTCGAAGAAATTATAAAAAATCATAAAGCTAAATGAAGTCAAGAAGTAGTTTCAGGGCAATAGTGCTCAGAAATTGTTCCCGGTACTACACTTCTTAAAGAAATCGGATTTGTTGTAGTCGCTCTAACACCTTAAAGCCGATGTTTCACGGCACATCGTCCATAAAAATGACATAATCGATACACCCCATCCCAGTCTCTCAATACCACGAAAATCACTCCTCGATTTGTTCCTTTGTAACACCATTCCATCATCTCGCACAGAGCTACCATTTCCCCCACCAACTCACCTTAGACCTGCCCACGTACACAAAGCCATATTTCCGCATGATTTGATCACTAATGGAGGACTAATGTGCACTATATCGTAGTGCGCCGAGTCGCCGCTGTAATGTCAATAGAGTGACTTTTTTGCGTTATTCCTTATCGCGCGCGCAAAAGACACAACCCGAAGGCCCACAACTATACACCTCTTCGTCTTCATCTTCGTCCGACTGCGGGAGCATACGCGACAGATAGAGGAAGACACCAACATCACCGCTAACATCGGTGAATGCCAGCGGTGAACGGCGGCGCTATGATCTCGTGACCTTCACCGGCACCGATCTGTTTTCCGGGCGATGCTCGTCCCACTCCCCGCCGGCGATGCCCGATCCTCTCGCACCCCGACGACCCACCTGATTCCCTATTCAGTCAACGTCGGATATCGAGGCTAAAGAAAGGAGTTATGGAGTCGGTAAACTGCTTTGAAAATTTATACTGCCGATAAATGTTCCAGTATATAGAATGATACAAAACCAAAAAAAGGAAACTGAACTGTTTCACCTGTTTTCAAGACAATCAATAAATTTTTGCAAGGGAAAATTGAGAATTGCAACAAATGCAATCCTTAACATTAAAATCTTTTTTGAAAACATGTATATCAAACTTTTGTATACCAATACCATTTTTGGAAACTTAGAAGCTGCCTTAACTGTGCCAACACTGACATTTTCTACTTATTAGCCATTTTAAACCCATAAAACCTCGTAATACTAATTTTTAGGCACTTAAAACCTGTCTTAACTGCGCTAATACCGACATTCTCTACATTTTCGCCGTTTCAAACCCGTACCTCTTAATATTCGCGATTTATCTCGGCAGATTCCGGCTACCAAAGCTGTTTCCGCAACACGGAAATCGATGACCTTTCACTTGGGCGCATTACTTATCTCTCTCTCTACGAACTGAAATTTATGCGAGCGGAACTTCCTAAAATTGACAAACACACATAATCAATCACGTTTCGTTTGACATTTATCACCCGTATTGTAATTCATTCTTCTATATATGGACATGTTCTTTGCGAAACAATATCTGTGTATCTTTCAGGATAGATAAGGATGTTGTAATAGTGACATTAGATAATTTTCTTTGGTTTAAAAAGTAATGTCATAAAAACCAGTTGCTTAAAATAAATGAACGCATCAACTAGCATCTCCAATTGGAGAAAATGATGCAAAGCTAGGTGTATCTAGGCAACAATAACAGATCAAACGAGATTGATACCTCAAAATATTTGATACAAAACATAAAATCTTGGACATCGTACAGTACAACAAAGCACTTCAAACCATTAATCTGTGCTATGAAATTGTCCAAGCTAATATTATTGTTGGCTTAGGAAAGTTTTAGCTGCACCCCAATGTATTTTTAACGTTCTAAATGCACATTTTAGTTATCGAAGTCTTTGAGTTGTTCCTATAGAAAGATTGTCAGAAAAATAAGACAATCTTAAAACTAAACAAAAGTTTATTCGGTTTGGAAAAAAAGTATTTGTCTGAAAGTGTTTGTCTGACATCTGACGTATTCTATACACTGGTATTTATTATAGAAATAAATGTATGTATTTATTAAGTACTTAGGTAGGGAAAAAAATCGTCAAACCACATTAAAACGAGGGCCAACAGAATAAGAGACCTTGATTAGACTTTAACAACAGATGCAATAAAATAAACAAGTAACTTAATGGGCAGCCTTTACTGGTAGTGACAGTTGCACATCTTTCGGCCATGCCAAAGACCAAGTGACGACAGAGTGCCATAGGTAAGTGCACAAACGTCTTGTACAATTTATCACAATTCCTATAGATTTCGCGGTTGTTCATGGGTTAAGGTCCACACCTTTGGCGGGTCAGTCAAAAACAATAATTTGCTTGATGCATCCACTGTTTTACAAACCAGGCGGAATGTTTGCCGATTTCGAGCTGATTGACAACTTTTTATCGGAGTAAAGCACCATTACATTATTCAAAACGTTTTTGTATAAATATTGCTCCATTAAGCCTGTCATCCTGTGGAGGCACCAACTTTTTGCCAGTGCCACCGTGTTTAACCGATAGGGTGGATCGAGGTTTAAGTTTCTCGGATACCGTACAGGATAAATGGACCAGGATGGCTTATAATATGTATCATCAAGTGGTTACAAGCTCATCTTTTGCGCACATAATTAAATTTAGATTTGTCAATCAACAATAGGTATTTCCAAAATTGCAACTGTTCATTATGATGAAGTTTACCAATTAAACACATGAGAAACATGCCAAAACAAATTAACTGATAAAACGCTATTAAAGGCGCAATGCCATCTAAAAAAAAAGCAATAAAGGGAAGTTTATTTCCTTCCAGTCCAATGGTAATCTTGAATTCCAGGGTCTTCTTGCTCTAAACAGTTCTTTCAATCTGAGCATGCGTTTTATTTGAATTGATTGAAGATCACTTTACTTCTCATTGATTCTGGGAGATTTCTAATGAAGAAAATTACCAGTAAATGGCTGCAAAACAATTAAATAATCATAATTTACTTCTTACTCCTTTTGACTTATTGAGTTGTTTATGGAAAAACCGCTGTTTCTGACTGCAGTTCGATTAGTAGTCCATATTTTTGGATGAAATTTAATGTTGCATGATCCCCCAAGTTTGAATTAGATAATTGAATTTGATAAATAATTGCTTTTGGTTTTGATATTAAGCTTTAGTTTAAAACCGACTGTACCTCCGTTCGCCCCCAGCTCGAACCTGTATCTCTTCCGAAAGCTTTTGTTTTCCATTCGCGACAACCGGTACGAAGGAAGTCCCTTATAAATCTCTATTTATTGGAAGCGGCACCCACGTTCCCTACCCGTGTTTTGTTTATATGCCTTCTCCCCGTATAATTTATGGCCGAAGCCCTCCATAGTCTACTGTCGCATCGGTCGACAACGCTTTTCTTCAGCGGAGGAGGACCCGACCGATTCTATTTCGCAGTCGACTGCGGCCACGATGCCCCGAGGCAGAGGTGAAATTATCGTTTGTTTTTATCACCGGCCGCATGATATATTTTGATTCAGTTCCAGTCGAAGGACGATTTAGCGCGTGACAGGCGACCGACGCGGAGTTTTCTTTCTAGCGTCGTTGCTTCCGTGAAAACCGGGACATTCCTCCCTCGTCATCTTCCCCTTCCTGACATACACGCCATTGGAATACATGCTCGCGTAAAAATTGAATTATAGTCCCGCCCGTGCGTTTTTCCCGCACTTCTGCGCTCGAGGTCTATCTAGGGCTCCTACGATCCGGGCACATAAAGAAAGATTTGTGGATACGAGGTATCGGCGCGAAAAGTAAATATGCTCATGGAAAACAAAGTGGAATTATACGCCTACGGTATCAATACGTGCGTTCCGCGAGATTTATGGTGGAGGAGTCGGATCGTACTTAGCCAGAAACAGGGAGAAACCACTTTCTTCTTCTTCCCTTCCCAGAGCGCTGTTTCCCAGTTTCGGCTTCGTTTCTTTCTTCGTCCTTTGGGGTGGTAGGTGCAAACGATCCTTCTGAGTTATTATTTTACCCTACTTCCCTTCGGTGGTGTGCCATGGCTGAGCTAAATTAAATGGATTGGGGGAACCGTGACGTTTAATGTACTTCTCTCTTCGGGGTGGTAACTCTTTCGTAATGAAGAGAATGGAAATTGCAAGATGGTCTTGACGCAAGAGAAACAGCTAGTAATTAATCTGGCGAAATGAGAAGAATATCCCATATCAGATAGCTTTAAGACAAAGAAATTCAGAAACCCCAAAAATTGCATAATCCTGATCAATATTATAAATAAGAAATGCACCACTGGTTTAAAGAAAATATCCAAATTTGGCCTAGCATTCCAAATGAAGCATTAATAAGCGATTGAGAAAACTGTGTCATCTCCTTTGAAAGTCTAAAAATTCTGATCTGTATCTTCAAGGAATATACCAATGTCTTAGCGGAAAATACAAATTTGGTGTGGAATTCGAAATGGAGCGTTCCTCAAAGATTGAGAAAATTGTGACGCATACAGATATCCCATGCATTTCCATATAGATGACATCTACTCTCTCATAATCAATCTGCATTCTGAACCTCAACTATTTTCCCAAATATAAATACTTATTCATTTTTTCTGTCATTTCATAAATATGTTATATCGTATCTTACAGGTTTGGTCCCGCACATTTCAAGCAATAATTAATAGCTCTGCTAAAAGGCGGGTGATACTGATTATGAAGGACCTTCAGCAAGTCCTCAACGCTTCAGTCAAGAAGAGCTTAACGACCTTGTTAGAGATCTGAACCTCTCAAAGGAGTCGTCCGAATTGCTTGCTTTCAGATTAAAGGAAAAGAACTTACTGTGTCCAGGGAGCAATATTACATTTTATCGTTCCAAAGAGAAAGATGTGCTGCCGTATTTCTCTAAAGAAAACAACTTGGTGTTTTGTAATGACATAAGAGGTCTCTTGAAGAAAATGGAGTTAATTGAATACACGCCAAGTGAATGGCGTCTTTTTGTTGATAGTTCATCTCGAAGTTTAAAATGTTTACTTTTACACAATGGTAATAATCATGGTTCTATACCTATTGGACGTTCCACCACTATCAAAGAGGAATACGAGACAATATCCTTGGTCCTGAAACATATCAAGTATGAAGAGCATCAGTGGGTGATTTGTGTCGATCCAAAAATGGTAAATTTTCTCCTCGGGCAACATGGAGAAGACAACGTTCTTAACGAACCGTTGGTTGACAGAACCAAAATCATCTTTCCACCACTACATATCAAGCTGGGACTTATGAAGCAATTTGTTAAGGCTTTACCTCGAAGTGGACTGTATTTTGAGTATTTGAAATAAAAAAATTATCACAGAAAAACTGAAGGCTAGAGTTTTTAATGGACCTCAGATAAGGGAACTTTTAAATAACCCGCAGTTCATGGAATCAATGAACGAGCGGGAGTCTAATGCCTGGTGCTCTTTTGACGAAGCGGTTAAAAATTTTCTTGGAAATCATAAAGCAGCATATTACGTCGAATTAGTAGGACAGATGTTTTCTAAGTTTCACACGCTCGGATGTAACATGAGCGACAAGATTCATTACCTTCACAGCCACTTAGATCGTTTTCCAGAAAACTCAGGTGATGTGAGTGAGGAACAGGAGGGAAGATTTCACCAAGACATCAGCGTTATGGAAGAAAGGTACCAAGGAAGATGGGATACCCATATGATGGCCGATTACTGCTGGAATCTTCAGTGAGACCGTTCCGGTAAACCTCACGCAAAGAAATCTTATAAAGGAAATTTTTAACCGGTGCTTGTAAGGTGTATATGTATTTTTTTCTGTTAAATAAATACCCTCTACCCATTTTTTTGTGTTTCAGTTTACAGTTATCAAATAATAATATTTTAAAAGTTATATACATAACAAAACATTATATGTAATTTTGGCGAATTTCGAAAACTAGATCTGATAGGACAAATCTGACGGCACTTTTGGATTAGGCACCCCAAAATGGCTTAATTACACTTAAAAAATCCGAGGCACCAGTGTGTTGGCCAGTGTTATTATTTAATAACTTTCTAATTGTAAAAATAATAATAAAATACGCTTACACTCAGTGTTATTCAAGTGGTGTTCTGTGTGGTGCAAATCTCCCAGAGTGCGACGTCTAACATTATCTTCCTTCGTAGATTCTGCTGAGGATGGAAACTTAGTTACTCATCGAGGTGGTAAGGGTATTTTTTTTATTATTTTTACTATTTTAAGCCATCATATCCTATTTTTTGTATTTTATAACTTTCTAATTCTACAGAATAACCAATATGCGTTTATTGCGGTTTAACTTGTGTATCTACACCCACAAAATAACCATAACGAAAACGTAAACGAATTAAGTTGTCTGACATATACATATACATACCCTTAAACAAATAAAATCACTCAGCAATGCTTCCATGTTGGCATTCTAAATATGTATTCTCAGATTCCGAGAATTGGCCGCGGGCTAGCGTGGGAAATCGAATGGAAACGGTTGGAGCATGCAATTGACGTGCCATTTGTGTGTTATGACCCGATATTAACGATATATGTATGTACTTGGAGCACGTATATCGGCTTTGGGGAATATGCATCGAGATACCGGATACCCGGAACCCGACCTAGAAAACTAAGACGCCGTAAGAAATGATTTAGAAGTTTAGAATTGTGGAAATGGGAATTTCACATGGGAAAAGATAAACTTTAATTTAAAAAATGATGTTGTTTCTTATATTTATTCGTTTCAACCCAATCCGTTCAAGAGATTCTTATTCGTAACACCTTCCATATAGATGATCAACATTAATAAATCCCATAACACCCTACCTTTTCCTCGGTAATAATTTTTCTGTGGTAGCGCGTTTCGGGCGCGAGTCTCGTCAAACTTAAATATGTTTGTCTAACTTTATGTTGTTCCGGGAAATGAAGTAACGTCGGGGTAACCTACTTTTAAGAATTATAATGCGATTACCGCTAATGCCTCCCTTCTATCATTATGTCAGGGCTTTACCAGATTAAAATTTCTTAATATCCATTTCCTGAAAGAGATTAATGCCCGTTTCCCGCAGAAGATAGCATTCAGTTATATATAGAGCAGTAATTTGAGAGCATAAATAATGTACGCTAAACGGTTTGGTAAGGGAATGCTTTTAAATAAGATAGTAATCTATTACCGAGAACTACAGGGTGAGTCTCATATAACAAGTATCGAATTGACAGCTACTAACCACACTTATAGAACGTACAAAAATGTCAAAAATCGTTGCGTAATATTCTAATGTCTCACCAGGGAGGGCGTCAGCTTTCTAATACCCTTTTGCGACACTTGTGGACAGCAGAATCGCGTGAAACTTTGCAGGTATAGTTAGCCATATATGCTCAGCACACGCTGAAAATTTCAACTGTGCACACCCTCTGGTTCGGTCTCTACGCTCCTCCAAAATTCCTCGATTGTACTTCAATTTTTCTATATTGTCGCTCAAATTTATTTTTTTTTGCGACAATGTCGGAGCGACAATATAGGAAATTTGAAGTGCAATCCAGGAATGTCGGAGCGACAATATAGGAAATTTGAAGTGCAATCCAGGAATGTCGGAGCGACAATATAGGAAATTTTAAGTGCAATCCAGGAATACCGGAGCGACAGGGTAACGTTAAATGAACTAGCAAATATTGACGGTCAGACAATCAGATCTCCTGACCATAAGACACATCCTATACATCCTAAAAAGCAAACATGCTGTCCAACGAAGCAAGCGGCTCTTCACAGGACTTATTGACTAGAAGTATCGGACCTTCACTTCGAATCTGTCACATTAACAAAACCACAGGCCATCCCCCACATCACAGAGGAATGCCCCAAAAAATCAGACGATGGCTGACCAGAAGACCTCTCGCTTGCGATCCCAGAGACGAGAAATTACATAAATAATCTAGATGTTTGTTTATAAGATTCTATACTGTAAATATTAAGCCCTACACTATGTAATTTTTGCTATGTTAAAGCCATACGATAAATAATAAATGAATAAATAAATAAACAAAATTATATATTCCTTTTGCGACATGCTATTTAAGATTTAACCCATATATGCACATATAACTTTATAATTTGGAAAAATAAGTCAAACTGTATTAGTATCGACAATTTTTATTAAGTTTATGGCAAAAAAGGTATCTAATGTACTATTATTATTCAATATCCTCGCTCAAATTGTAACCGGTCGCGTAATCCAATCACTATTCGAAACTTTCCCACTAATCTATCGAATCTATATTAGCGTCTGGGACTATGGCATGTCCCTAGCTCTTGTTCGAATCCGGAAAGGCTTCGTGGGAACCGGTCACGCGATGCGTAAACCCCAACCTTTCCGTAATCCGAGATTTTTCGTAACAGCAACAACCCTGAAAGCATTTCTAATGCCATCATCAATATTGAATAATAGATGGGGGTTAGGAATTTCCAGGGGCAATTATACGACAAGGTAATAGAGTTGTGACATGAGGAGAATCCAGCGAATGTATTTTGCTTCCTATTTTTAATAACTGCATCAAAAAGAAAAAGTTTTCTGGATTAGTTTTTAGATTACTATGCAATGATTTAGTAGATGCTTAGCTGTACGACAAAACAGACGCGAATACCCTCCTTCTCGTGGAGGGGATGTGAAAGATTTGCTTCATGCACAACGCTTCATTCTCCCAGATAAATCACGATACGACTGACAAGTGAGAGCCGTCTATTTCTTATACGCGCAGATGCGAAAGTACTGCTTTATCGAATTGTCATCGCTCTGACAATGAATCAAATATACTGCTCGAAGCCGTACTATGATACGAACGATCTTGAAAGCTTCGATTCCCACACTAATATCCTTGTGAAATGCTCGATTTGTGCTCAAGATTCGTCTATACTAGTAAGAAACTTGCGACATTTATTGCAACATAAACTTTTTATAAATGCTGGTTAAAACTCTCGTAATAAAACTAAACTGTCAGGCATTGGTTTCAGGTGTGTGAACGCAGATGTCTCACATCTATTCTAGCAATAAGTGTCGCAAGTATCTAGGTTTTTTTACCGCTGATTTATAAAACAAAACATCTTTGGAGCGGTAAAAATGATTGTTTTCACGGTATATGTTAATATATGTTAATATATATACCTATCCATCGAACATGTGTTGAAACGATTGTTAAAATATTACTTTTAATGTTGATACAATTATAAGAATTTTCCAAAAGGAAGGAGCTATAAAGTTGACCAGTAGTTTTGTGAATAGTTCTTGAAATATAAGTATTTCTATATTGAGAATAAAGATTTCTAT
Source organism: Osmoderma eremita (assembly GCA_031763485.1). Classification (NCBI taxonomy): domain Eukaryota; kingdom Metazoa; phylum Arthropoda; class Insecta; order Coleoptera; family Scarabaeidae; genus Osmoderma; species Osmoderma eremita. Next base: position 250,573 of record JARFOC010000258.1, on the reverse strand, counting down.
TTTCATTTTAAGTGTCAAATCATCTTCCATTATAAATCAATGAAACATTACTTATATACAGGCTACAGTTTAACTCGGGTTATGTTAATTCTTCTCATACATCTCATTATTTGTCTTAAACATACTGTTTCCTCATAAAGTTCTGGATACTTTACCAAGCTTTTTCAACTTTATCAGCCATCCTTCCGCCCTTCATATCCAATCTTCCACTCTTTGTGCACTCTCCATTGTAAAATTTCCAACGCCTATAAACTGGCAAAATACTGCTTCTTCCTTATCGCAGAACATCATAAAACATCTACTCACCATACAGGGGTTACCTTTCTGTGTATATATATATATCCAAGCATTGAAGTGGGGTTTTCGTAGAATGAGAAACACTCGACATTTCTCGCACATAAAACCTCCAACAGCTGATTACGTGAAACCTTAAGCAAACGAGTGAAGAGTGTATACGAAAGATACGCCTAAACGACGTTACAGATCAGCTAAAAAGTAACGAACACGGTGCAAAGCCGTTCGGAAACTACCTGACAGTGATACGTCGTCGAGGACTTTCGCTTAGGTACTAACTCGGAGTAAGATCGCCTGGTTAGGGTGTAAATCCTACAGGATACTCTTCCTCGTTCGCCTATTTTACGATCGCAGTAATACGCATAAACCGGGAAAGTGGGATTTTAGTTAAGCGTGAAATTCCTTTAATTAAAATAGTTTTACAATTACGATGAGTATATTTTGAGAGGGAGTGTCCGAAAGCTGATGGTAACCGAGAGTTTCGCAACTATGCGGCGTTGAATGTGGAATGGTGTCATTGGGGAATGAAATGAATGTGGGTGAATAGGTGACTTGAAACAAATTTAATGCTTTTAAAGTGCTTAACCGTATTTTTCATTCCACTCAATATTTTCCTCTTTATAAATGCCTTCCATTGTTTCTCATCTGACATGTATCTTCTAGCGTCTTGTGCACTTTACCTCTTTTAATAATACCTTTGTCACTATAGCATCCCAGTCTTCTGCTGGTCATCCCCTTCCCGCCCGTATTTCCATCATTTTTTTTTGTATTCCCTCCTACATTCACTGCACGTGATCCCACTATCCCAATAGGCTTTCATCAACATAAGGTTGGTTAGCCTTACTTCGCTTCTTATACCTTCGCTCTTTACCCCTATCAGATATTTCACTTCAGTGGTTCTTCCTTTCTTTCTTCTTTTAGAAATTTCTGGCTCAATTCATGATATAGTTTATCTGTTTTTTTATTCCTTCATTTTTGTCTTTATCTTGTTTACCGTTACTTTATATTACTTTTTTCCAGGTATCCCACTTTTTGGTTATCGATCATATCTATTCCTTGGCCACCACCAAGTTTTTATTTTGATATTTAGTTTTATGTCTTGCCTTTTTAACATTTCACGTCATACATTTAAATTGTTCTGCAACCATGTCACAATTTCTATCCATTATAAATATGTCATCGACTAAATCACAATCTGTTGTTTCTATTTCTGCACTTTCTTTCATTGGATGGGTTTCCCTTTGATGGACAGAGGGGGAATCATTTTCATTAATATTGGCTGGCATTGTTTAACTATTTCATCTATAAATACTATGAATGGAACGGTACTGGGCTCATAACACCAGCCTGCCTTAAACCTTGGACTGTTCTGAAAGCATCAAATTTCATGTTCCCAATCATGACATAATTCATGTTTCCGTTATATAAATTCTTAATTTCTTCTATTAGTTGCTCATCGTTTCCCCTTCTTTCTGAAATTTGCCATATTCTGCCAGCATATACCCCGTTGAAATCTTTGTCAAAGTCTATAAATGCAAAATATGTTTTCGTATTACTTCCTAACGTTTTTCCTATTAAATGCTTGACAGTGAATAGTGGTCCTCAACACTCCTTCTTCTAAAGCCAAATGGGTTTCTACCAGTGTAGGTTCTATGGTTACCTTTAGCCTTTCACCTTCACCACCCTACTCATAAGTGTCTTGACTTTATACAATTTTGCTGGTTCTCTATCTTACGCCCTGGAAGAATTATCCCCATTTGCCAACCCTTCAGTATTGTCTTGTCTCTTCATTCCCCGTTCCATATGTTCGTTAAAAGCTATATTCCCTTTTGTCCAATTTTTTTTAGCATTTGTCATGTTATTTTACAAAGCCCAGGTTTTTCCATAGTTTATGGCTTGTCCGAGACCTTAACTTCATCTAAGTAAAATAAATCCTTAATATTTTCTTGTTGGGATATCCTGTCCTATTACTTCTTCATTTCTTCTCTTTGTGTATTTAATAATTCCTGGACATTTTCTTCCACCCATGCAGGATTTTTCTTCTGTTTTTATTACCGTGTTATCTTTACCCTTAATAGATATCCCACAACTTTGTTTAGGCTTTCTCATATTTTTTTGTTATCAAAAATATTGAAAATAAAAAATATCAAAATGCAATAGAAATTGGAAATGACATTTACAGCTATTTATTTCGACCCTTATCTAAAACAATTTTAAAAATTACATCACCAAAATGAAAAACATCATACCCAATTTCATTTTAATTTTCAACGCGCACTGGAAAAACGCCTCGCTGGGCAAAATAAAACGTCGAACTCTATACACAGATATGTATATGTTTTAATCAATTCTAAATGCAATTTACGTGCAATGGCACAAAAGCAAAATTGGACGATACGTAATGAACCTGTACGAATGTGAGCGTTATATAAAAGATATTTCGCCCGTAGGCACAAATGCGCATTGTATACTCTATTTTTGCCTGCAAACACACTTCATTTCTTTTGCCCCCAAAAATATTTAGATGATAAACAATACACCGAACCAGACGAATAATTAGGGCTACTGATACTTTAGCTGTACATATTTATATTCGTTTGGTCGTATGTTTTTCTAAAATACTAATACTGGCGACATCTATTCTTCCGCAATGGAACTAACCATTTACCACATAAATATTTATATTTTATTTGCTTCCAGGTTCCCTTTAATTTTATAGGGCAAACGCTTTGATTTTTTCGCCAATATAAATTATTTAATATTTTATGAAATGGATCGTACAACACTTGTAGTAATATACTTAGTTTGCTCGTGTTTTCGTTTGTATTGATGGGTCTCCATGAATGAATGCAAAATTAATACTGACTGCAAGATATAATCAAAACATCGGTGTATGAAATCCGTCTTTTTCTCAATGGATCTTTTGTAAAAAGTCTAAATTCCTCTGTGTATATGCATAAAGGGTTTTCTTAGAAGGCTTTTATATACTAACAGGTGTGGATGATTCATCAATGATAGACTATGCATTTTAATTTTTATTTACAACAGCTGTGTTTATATTATATAACGACAATATACATTCTAACATAATGCGCTTATAATACGTTCCACGAGTTCAAAACTCCTACGACAAAAAGAAAATGACCCGTTGCGGTTGACCCCGCGCGCGTCTCGCATTCGCAACGTACATATGTGACCTATCGCATTTAGACCTGTGTTATTACTTCGGAACAGACGTCGTGCGAGACTCGTATCGTCCTCGTCCCGAATATGTGTGCCCAGAGCTTAATAATGACTTACAGACCGAGGTAATTGTTATTAAATTGTTAAGAAACTAAACGTTTCTGAGATATGGGTAAAAATATGAGAAAACTCGCTAATTTTCGTTATTGTAAACGTAAAATTATAAAGGGGAAAGAACCCCGACATATTATATAAATCATATTTGTTTAGGTCGGTATGTATACTAGTTATTTTATTAAGTGTTAAGCAAATAACTTTTTATAATAGAAAATCGAAACAATATCGGTTTGAAAATACATAAATTGCTTATTAGTAAACTTGCATGAATTAACAATGCTAATTCCACATCACTTTTCCTATATTCCGTAAGTGTTTTCTTTTAATTTATTAACGTCATTCCCCCATATAATATTAACCGCTTTCCCGCGCTAATATCCACCTCAAACAAAGTAATTTTCTCCTTGTTTATCGGAGAATTACCCACAGAACGTCCACCACGGCACTAGATGCCTGGTTGATTTTACTTAATCGATAAAATCTCATTTATTTAATACTTATCCGGTACAATTGACGCAGGCCGAGTTGCACGTTATGTGTGGCTCTGTAGTGTAATAGGTGCTTTTGCGCAAATTGAATTACAAAAAGGTTTCTCTGCTGGTTGATATGATAATAAACTCTGAGCGTGTCATTGCGTCAATGATTGTGGCAGGGCAATTCAAATAATTTATTTTCATTGAAGCAGTAATGTCTGTACGGAATGTGTTTCAACATGCCTATCTGAAAGATATAAATAGATTTGATGTGGTATTAAACATTTTCTATGGATCTATTTGGATAAATATAGAATTAATGATAAACAATTGTTTGTTCTCGGTTTTGTCAGTCACAGTTTGTAAGGACGTATAAGTATATTGTTTATTTGATTGGTATATACATATATAGTAACTGCATATAAAATAAAACACTTGATTTGTTTCACTAGTTTATACAATTTCTCTTACATGTTTCGGTCTGTTAAACGATTTTCAAAGGGTTTTTAAACTGATTGTAAGTTTGACTTTTCGTGCCTAGATACCTATTTCTACCAGGTAGTTTTTATTATGATATACAGTTATTTTGGTCACTATGTCTATTGTTGGTGTGGTCATGAATTCTGTTTGGGTGTTTGTTACGTTTGCTTCTCTAGCTTTCGCTTTCTTAATTTCCAAAATTTCTAGATAAACCAATTTTTTTTCTTTTGTTTATATTATAAAGTAGTTTGCAGCTATCTATATCGGGAAAGTGGTTATGGTTTATACAATGTTCTGAAAAAACCCTGGTTTTTGGATATTGGTGTTATATATCGACCACTTTGTCCGATATACATAACCTCACAGTTTAAATGATTTATTTGACAGACTCCTGATCTTTCTAACATTCGTATCCTATCATTACCATTAGTTTACATGATACCAATATTATTTTTATTTATGTTAATGATTTTGATATCGAATTGTTGAGTATTTTATTTATTTGGTTGTTGACGGTAGGTATATAATTTGGTTGGTTCTTTTATTATTGCCTAGAAGTATTTTCCTAGGATTTTTCTTTGCTTATGTTTGATAATATCATCTATTATTTTCGAGTTATAACCATTATTATTTGCTATTAATTTAATTATATTAACTTCATTGTTATACTCTGTGAGGGGTACGCTGGATAGTCTGTGTATATAACTATGGAATGGTGACATTTTAATCTGCCATGATTGTTTTGATTATATATAATATGTACAAAAATACTTTTATATAGTAAGTTGCAGGAATTTAAATAAAAAATTGGACGACTATTGATGGGTGGCGACTTTAGTTATAATCTAAGAATCATATTATTCATTTACTGTCACGAATCTACTCTTAGCTTTTAGATTTTCTTAAATTCTTCTTCTGAGAAGAATTTTAAAAAAATTATCGGAATTGCCGAAGTATTACAAAGCTTCAAGCAACGACAGATCCACAAATATCCCACCGATCTAAGTTTATTGTGTACAATTTGGGGTACCATACACAAATTAGAATTATACTAGCGAAATATACATACAACCTTGGTCTAAGATCGGTTTTAAAGAAAATACCTGCAAAATTAACAAGTGCATCCTTATTATTTGTTTGAACATCAAATCAGTTTGCAGTATCCGCGAACGCAAGTATTTCATAATTTTGCCCATTAGTGTTGGACACTGGTTGCTCTACACGCAAAAATTAACCTTCTTAAAGAACAAGGCAAGTCAATAGAGCAAATTTCTAAAATTATTAAATGCTTACGTCCAAGACACAATCGCACAGTAATATTCATAAAACAGGCCGATCACTACGAAATTGCTCAGAACAAGGTGGTCAATTTCTGTCAAAACGATAAGAACAGATGGATGATTAGTGCAAGAATATATGACACGCCCAATCTATCTTTCAAATAAATTAAATATTATTTCTCCTTTTATATAAAAGAAGCCATTTTTAAACGTTTTTAGCAACTTAAAATATAGAAACACCTTTCTTAGTTCCTACCAAGATATTTGGAACGTCCGGTGTAGGATTTATAAGACAGTGGGTGAAGAACATATTCCAAAGATGTGGTGTGTATCCACTGTTAATCATAGAGGAGACAGCGTCATTATTCGGGGCTATATGGCAGCATGTGGTGGTGGGGAAATGTTATGTCAAGATCGATAAGACTCAAATAGGTATATAAAGGTGCACTTGCTCCATTGCTTCCTCAGATTTTTTTTTCCATCAAAATGGAAAGGCGACAATTCCAACGATGGAGTAATGAAGTGGTTTAAAGAAAATAACATTGATCCTCTAGAATGCCTTGCTCATTAACCGGATCTCATAGAACATCTACGGGGTATACCCAAACGTAAGATCCAGAAAGATACGATATCTTCCAAAGAAGACGCAGATCTAAGGCGCTACCTCCACCAAGCTCCTCCACCAGCTACGTAAATAGCGAAGACTGAAGGAAGTCGATTTGTCCTAAGCCAAAACGACTAGCCCCCGTTATACCACCAATGATGGTCCTACTAAATATTAAATATTTCTTAGTCAATGAATGATAACGTTTACAAACGCTGAGACTGGCACTCCGATCAATTCGAAATATAAGTGAAGCGCACATATAAGAGAGATGGCAAGCTGTTTTATAGAAGAGGGAGTGTGATAGAGCGCGGTAAACTATTTCTGCGACCTGTTTTCGTTACACAATGGCGGTGCATTAGCTTAATTTCACTAGCGTCCTAAAATTCCTTTTGTAAACAGCACTCGTCAAATATAAAAATATACTCATCCCTGTGCGTCCATACTTATTATTAGCGCACCCTAGAATTAAAATATTCGCGCCCAGAGGGCGCTGGTACCGACATTACCCTGCTGGATTCGTTGAAGAAAACTATCGCAATGTTTTTCGCAATAGCATATTCCAAGCGGGAATACCACGTTGGAATTCCGTATTGTGTTTCCTGCCGGGGAATATCCGCCATTTCAAAACCCTTTCTAAACTCAGCCCTACCTAAACCCTAAACCTGAAAGGCAAAAGAGAACCGTCGGCTCACAAAAGAGAGTTCACCATGTTCAGATTATTTCGAACGGCTCCTACCTACCCCGGTTATTATACCGCGATACTTGCGGACTTGGGGAAGGGAAGCGGGGACATGCGGTGGTTATAAGAGGGTTCAGATCCCCGAAAGTCCGGCGGAACTGCCCCAGTTTCTCGGGGGGCGGTCTCGCCACTTGCAATAACCTCCTAACTCTCCCGGATAGTTTAATATCACTGAGTCAGCTGCGCCGTACGAAACGTACTCACCGGAAAATAACTCCGCGGTAGCCCCTACACGTAACCCGGAGCGGAGGAAGCTGGCTGGGTGTTTTATTTTACTGTTTGTCGAACCCGGAGCGAATGTATATGAATTATGGGGGGTATTAGGGCGGTAGACAGTGGATTGTTTCGTTTTGTGCGATCATTCGCTTTAATGTTGTAATCTAGTATGGTCTCCGTAATAACTAGGCGAGAAAATGATTAAGGGCAATTTGGGCATGCAGATGATAAAAATTTCAAGATTTTCAAGCGAAATACTACACAGAGTATAATAAAATAAATATGTATCTTTCAAACTATTCCTTTAACTAAACTTTATTTGAATGAAAGAATTTTTTTTTGTTTGAATAGACAATTATTTTTGTTTAATATATTTTATACGCTCAACTAAATATATTTTAGAATCCAATAAATATCAATAGTACGGCTAATTCCGTACAGAGGGAACTAATTATTTCTCAGTCGTACTTAATGAACGTTTCTCACGAAAATAACAGAAAAAAATAAGATTAGCTTTCCGAATTTACCACAATATAGAAAAAGATGCTAAATTCACTAATGTTAAGTATCTGTCTCTTTTCCTATGGTGATAACGTCTTTATCTAATAGTGATTTCACTATTTTATACTCCATTTAGGGGATTTTATCTAATGTCATTGTCATCAGTATCTACCATTGTTCTAGTGCTAAACAGGGCCGACAACTGTTTCACAGGCATTGAACAAGTAAATGCCTATATTCCTCTCCCAGTCGGTAAAGAAGGACCCTGCACTTTTGGGGAATACATAATATTCTAACCAAAGGGGACCAGGGGTATTTCACTAATATGGGAACAATTTGCAGACTGTTAGGTAGGGATAGCTGTAAGGCCAGCTAAAAACCTGTTTTATCTTCTGTCTCTTGATTAGAGGTTTGTCACATGGCCTACAGTCAATCATTGGCCATTTGTCAAAGTTGTTAGCAGTTGTCAGTCATTTGTCTTTATTTCTTAGGCATTGTTATATTTATCTATCTTTAATCTTGCTAGTTTTGTATGTGCCCCTTTTTCATTCTATTTATTTATAGTTTATAGTGTTTTGTTTGTTTTATTCAATTTAACTTTTTGTGTTTTTGTAAATTTAAGACACTAAGTGCTTTAATAAGATATTGTAAGTGTTTAAAGAAAGGTATGTTATTTAATATAATCCTTGAATAAATGCGGTCGCACATAAATAAATGTCCTCTTATCTATATTATGTATTCAATTGCAAGTATTTGGTTTCATAATGGTTAGATATAGGGCAATATTTAAAATGTGTTTTAAGTCTTCACTGACGCAACGGAACTTTAATTGTAAATTAAAATTGTATTAAAATTACGTTTGTTATGTAATGCAATCTAATAATATGCATACAGTATAAATTGTTTTTCTTTTTATGAATTCTTCATTGAACTATTTATATCCTCCATTGAGAAAAATCTTAAAGTGCGCATCATATAAAAGGCTACTCATGTTATTATCCCTAATATACGGTCACCTTAATACTACAAGTAGGTAACTGGAAATTCATCAACTTTAAAGTCACTTCCTTCAAAAATACTTAAATTTATTAAAGCTGTTGATAGTTCTCGAATTCTATTATTAGAGCGACGATGTATTAGTGATAATAATCTGATCAGCCTTTTATATTCTGTACACTTTAAAGATTTTTCAATCAAGGATATATTTTCAAAAAAAAAAGCCGCTTGAGGCGTGCTTTGCGAACAAGCCAGTAGATGACTCTCTACTGAGCAAAGTTAATATTAAAGAGTGAGCTTTCAATAGCATTACATTTTCTATGAATGGGACTAGATGCAGGAATATTTATCTTTTAAATACATTGTAAAATCATAACGCATTCTAAAACATAACACTACACAATAGAAAAAAGGGTTTTGCAAACTATTACAAATGCAAGGGCGGTTGTTGGCACCTAAGAAGTATTGGCAAAAATCCAGGTGAATTAAAAGTACACATATGGTAAATCAAAAAAAAATATATGAGTTTAGAAATATCACACAAAGTTGGAGATGATTGGGAACCGATTTAAAACTCTTGATTAATAAATCAAATTTAAAACAGGACACCTGCTTGAATCTGTTCAAACAAACGCAAATAACAGTAAATCCATGCATCTAGACAAAACAGAACATTGATATTATTCTAACTAGGAAATTACCGTGATTTTGAGGCCTTTTATAAATACAAAAACTTATATAAAAGCATTATATCTTAGTTACTAAAAAGTTAAGGAAATTATACAGTTACCTATCAATCATCTCATCTGGTTTTTATTTTTTTTTCATAATGAAAACTTTGCAATGTTTGCTTAAAAGCAAACATGAACTATGTGGAAATATGATAATATTATAATGACAAATATTTTTACAGTACATCTCAATAAACAGTATTTTAAACAAGGATTCTTTCACCCGCACAATCCGCGACACAGGTCATTACACAATGAAATCCCATGAAACTGAATAATAAAGCCCGACCATAGTAGAATAATTTATGGATTAACCCAGCCTAGAACAGGTTATGATTTATGCGTCCCGTTTTTTGCGACGAAATGGAATATAAATTGAATGTTAATCCTTGTCGTTATCGATACAAAACGCTACCCCGACCGCAGGTACAAGTTTACATAACGTGGTGACATGCGATCTAGTTTAATTTTAGTTTATATATTTCGGAGTTGGGCCGGGATAAAAATGCAATTTCTTTTTGGTGCAGTTTTTCTTACGTAATTCACGATGATGGAATTCGAAAAAAAACCTTCATGTATGGAACGTAAGTTGAGTTTCAAACTGATTAAACGAAGACGATTTGATGTGCATTCAATAAATTTTTGTGTCAGGTTTTCCTTGGCAAAATGGGGTGAGTATATTTTATAACTCAATGGATGTCAATGACAAGTATTGTTCCAATTCTAGAGGCGGTAGTGAGTTGGTATTGTTTAATAATTTGACATACACGTAGGTATTTGCTGGTAAAACAAACTATTCTTGCCTAACTCCAATGTTAGTAAAATAGGTTAAAACTGACTAGTGCCACGTTTGCTCTTTCTCATATTGGGTATACAATATTAATACCGAGTTACAATGTTGTCCTGTGAGAACTGATTTACTGAATTTCGTGGATGGCTAATTGGATTTATTATTTAAAATCGTTAGACGGCTTGAACATGAACACATTCTAAATTTCCAATTGTATCTATGTATTATGAACGGGCATCCATCATTAATCGTGTTATTACTAGGTTAAAATGCTGTGAAAGACAGGCCTGCTTTCCACTAAAATAGGTCCATAATAAATTGATATGGTTATAATAGACATTTATACGCTTTGAACTTTTTAAATGGATAAATTATTAACTACACAGGGCAATTATCATTATGTATGAATTAATAGCAGAACATAAATGTGAGCAAGAGTGAATACACTAGGCATTATTATTTCCGTGAGAATCAAAGTACTTATTTAAAAAATTCCAAAATAAATCTGCTAGAATATTATGTGCCCCTCCAATCACGTAAGATAGAATGCTATACTTTCAAAAACAAAAGGGGAGGAAATGGTTTCTTTTTAAATGAGACGGCCTGCATTTTGGTGAATATTCAGATAGGTAATTAAATTCTGAATGGCGTACCTTTGCTTTCTTCTCTTTTGACAATAAATAAAATCATAATAACAAATACGAAAATGACAAAAGTAAGCTTTGGAGATGGGGCTGATGAATAAAAAGAAACAATAAATATTAAATATTAATTTGCACTAGGAATTATGCAGGAGGTGGACAAATTAAAATGAAATAGCATAATATTAAATATGTACAGGGTAGTGAAAATAAAATTAAATTTAAAAAAATAAAAAAGGGGGCCCTTTAAAAAATAAAAAAAATCATTGTATTTTTAAAAAATTAAAAAAAGGGGAGCCCGTAAAAACTTGAGTCTTAAAAATATAAAAAAAAATAAAGAGGGGGCCCTGAAAATTTAAGTTTTAAAAATGTATGAAAAATAAATAAAAAAAATTAAAAAGGAGCGAATTTTAAATTGTCCGAAAAAAATTGAAAAAAGAGGGCGCCCCTTGTAAATGTAAGTCTTAAAAATATTTTAAAAAATAAAGAATATTAAAAAAGATACCCCCTTCAAAATATAAAATAATTAAACATGTTTGAAAAAAGCGATAAATATATAATTGGAGGGCCCCTTGAAAATTTAGTCTTAAAAATGTTTAAAAAAATTAATATAAATATAATTTGAGGAGAACCCCATATTATTTGTTAAAGGATAAAAAAAATTTGTATGCGCTTACGCCAGTAGGGTTGGTTCTAGATTTCGAGATTTATCAAGGTAAACGCACATTACTTGAAACCTGCCACATAGCTCTAAGAGTGAAATCATCTGCGGTGATATGATTGATAAAATTAGAACTCCAGCGAAAAAAAATTATTTTGTAACACAATATCTTTGTATTGAAGCTGAGGGTAACTATTTTTATAGTTGTCATATGCAATAATCGTTAAACAGCACACTCACAGCGTTATTATTCCATACATTAATTTATTCAATAACAACGTTTCCTGTAAATAAGATCCAATGTCCATTAGAATATATATATTTTTAGGTCTGTTTCCAATAATTATAGGAAAAAATAATTTAGGTTTTTTAATACTCAAACAATCATTGGTGGTAATTTCCCACAATTTTGTCGTGCAGTTATCGATGGGATAGAATGCAAACACAAACCACGCCCTGTTAAGCGAACATTATCGCTTGAATAAGAGTATACTGCCGACAATTGCACTAACCACAACAGGTTGTTGCACCTACTAACATCAAACCTTAAACCAAACGCAATGTTTAAAATTTTTCAAATGTTTGAATTAACAATACATTTGTTTGTTGAGTACATACAAACGAAAAATGTTCTTGAATTAAACAATTTTTTTGAATGCACCAATTCCTCTTCGCATTTTACTTTCGGATCACGCGGTAGAGGGGAAATTTTTTTTTTTAATTCTACATTACTGATAGAATCGAATACTTTTGTAAACTTTTATAGAAAACATTTACAGTTTTATTGTGATTTACTGGGATAGCAGTTTTGTTAAAGAAAATTCTTAGAATAAGCGGGATGTGCACTATCCCACAGGTAAACATCCTGGTGTTGGGCAATATGAAACCCAAAGTCTTAGTGGCAGATGAAACAGTTTCTGCAACGTGGTCATTGAAGGTTAGCCGACAATTGAACACAACCCCGAGATCCTTAACCATAGTGCAACGATAAAGTATTTCATTGTCAACGGAATAGTTAAATAAAAGCCCTTGCAAAAGTAAGTACTTTACACTTTGCTATATTTAAATTTAATATGTTCGCAATACACCAACCCGACACCAATTTCAAGTTTTCCCGCAATTTTATACAATCATCCAGCGAGGTGATATGAGAGCAGATCTTAAAATCATCCGCGAACATTAAAATCTCGCAATCTACAACATCAGAAAGAGTGTTGATGAACAACAGGAAGAGCAAGGGGCCCAGATTAGAACACTGCGGCACACCGGACGTGATAACCCTCTCGGCTGAACGAAAACCATTATAGGAGGCATAGAATTCGCGACCGACCAAGTAGCTATAGCGTAGATGTAGAGAGTGCTTAATAAAAATGAAAGTAACTAAACCATTCTTGCTTTTTATGATATAAAATGCAGGGTGATCCATTTAAAATAATTGAGAAATTAATGTATTTGAGTTTTGACTCACCGTGTATTCAATTGTATCAATTTAAAAAAAAATGCCACTTTGCTATAAAAGTGGGCCAATATAAAAAAACTATGCTTGTAAAAGAAAAATTTCAAACTGTGTTGTTTGCAGTATACAAGACCTTAAACCTACAGTGTTTTGCATATAAAATTGACCATAAGTAATGAAACACGCTGTATAATGCAATGAAATTGTATATTTGGGGATGTGAGGCATGAGTTTAATCCAAATCTGAAATAATATATAGGGCGTTCCATTTAAGAAAACATTTGGTTCACCCTGGTGATATGGAACATTCTGTACATATGAAAATAATTTTAAAATGTTAAGTTTAAGACTGCCTACAATTTTCATAAATCACTTTATAGGATAACGGGCTAATGCGCCAACCTGTATTTTTAGACGTTTATTTAAAGATAATAGGAAAGAATGCATTTAATAGAAGAAACAATTCCCATAAATTAATTTTAGAAACATATTCTGTGGGCAGAGATAAAATAAAATTCCTTTTGTTAAAACCCAAACCTGTCTTAACACGTGTACTCTTTACAGCTGACGAAATCCTTTTTTTGCACCGCTTTTTAGGAGTACTTCCACTGGGTTTATTTTTCCAAGTTTTTTGCTGCTTATATTTGTCGATATCCCACAGCACAATCACAGGCAAGTAGAAATATATATCAAAAAAAAATTTGGGAATAATAGGGAATATGGCATTAATAAAATCATAAATATGTATTAGGTGACTCATCTCGCTCGGTTGTGGAAAATGTAGATAAACTTATTAGAGGGGTATATTAAAAAAAGACAGAAAATCAAAAGAATATGTAAATATGATTAAAAGGTTACATGTATTGTATTTATTTTAAAATCTTTGTTTGTTAAATATGATTGTCTATTTTCCTTTTCTTTACATAAATACCTCATGTGTAGTCTATATAGAGATGGAACGATTTTCAGTTTTAGGCCTTAAAAGAACCATCAGCCATTATTTATGGCGAGAATTGCAAAATTCTGGCATTGTGTTAATATTTCCTTTGTTTAAGATCGGGTGTTAATGACAAGCGCAAATTAGCTAAGTTGTTATCCCAATTCACATTGTATTAAGTCGTAAGAGAGCAAACGTTATATCCCTAACAAACTACAAATACATAACAAATTGACATAAATTTCTAGATGTATTAAACTGTTTTGGATTTGTATTGGACTGATTGTATTGGACTGTTTTAATATATATGCAAACATATACATTTTGTACGTTCTAAACCTGTTTTATCTGTATCTGGGGATTTCTTTTTCTGCCCATACAAATTGCTTCTTAGAATATATTTTTTTAAATATTACAGCCTGGCCGTAAACACATATTAAAATTTAAGGGTTTGATATTTGAACTCACCCATTATAGAAAATCCGATACACAGCAGACTGGCGGTTCCAAACATTTTCAGCAACAGCCAAGACACCACTTTTTTCCAATTTATTAATCTTTCTTTTTACACCATATCACACAATTTACAATTTATAACAACAGATCACAAAAAACAGAAGAAAAAAAATACCGATAGAAATTCTAGATCGTCAACTGCTTCAATACAACCGCGATAACTTTCACAACGTGTCAGTTCAGTCCGCTTTTAATCGAAGTAAGCGCGATATTAGTTGCCTCAGGGACTTTTTTCTATTTAGTTTTTGTTTTGACGGTAGAAAAATGGTTTCTTTTTTCGTCTGACACCCGACGCGAGACGCACAGACGTCGCAGATTGTCAAGTAAGTAATAAAAGAGCGTAGAACAAAAGTCGCGAACCGCACACACCACTCGATAGGAATTATCGCAAGTATTTCGAAATCCCTCGAATCACGAAGTCTCGGAAAAGGAGCTAGCACGTGCCTGTATTCCGACAGACGCGTCGTTTGTCAGCGCGTGAAAGGAAAAGCGACGCGGTGCTACTTCGACAAGCTAATACGGACGACTGATAGCGCAGGACGATTTTGGTTTAGATGCAGCGGCATCGTGACGCGCTAACGGTACTGGAGTGACATGCGCTTTTGTGCATTGTTAGTTTATGTTTTTTTTTCCTCTATTTTATTTTTTGTTTCTTTACCGATTACCTCGTATATTTCTTGCTTTCTTTCTCGGCGTATTATCGACATTTCGATTAGATATATCTCTGCCCTTGCTTTTTTTTTTGTTTTATTGTTTTAGTTTCCACTTCGCTACTACTTCGGTACTATTTCCGTGATGGGTGACAGGGTGCGTTCGTAATTTATTGAGGGGCTTAAATGCCACAGTAATCTACGCTAACTTTTGACGTATACAAGACGATTAAGGTAACATTCTGTAACGTTGCTTTAGATTGAACTAACTTAAATTTGTGAGGAATCTATAATATGGTAGTTTTAGATTTAAATATTATTTTGCAATTGCATTTGTGAGCGTATAATGTAACCTGTTGCGTGTAAAACAATTTATTTTTTTGCTTTCGAAAGGGTCAATTACATTAATTTTTGTATTAATACACTGATTAACAAAATAAAACTTTTTTTGTCACACGATTGAACGCGCCTGTTCGGTACCACTGAGATATAGTGCTGCTGTGTGACGTCACTAAGGTCAGGTATTGGTGAATACATCGCTCGCTTCTTTCGCCCCGCATTTTAGACTGAGGTATGTTTTATTTGTTGCCATTTTAGCGAATGTGTCAGAAGTCTTAACCCTGGAAGGTTACTCTTCGTCGAATGGACGAACTATTTTTAAAAAAATTCTGGCAGAAGGATTTTTAAAGTAAAAAACAAATAAAATTTTTGTTAGTTCAGCGTTTTATTAAAAAATAAAGAAAAAATAAAATATAAAAGTAAAAATTTAATTTTCTCTCATAAAATTCGATACGAATTTGTACTTTTTTTTTGGTTTTTTCAAACTAAATAACTTTTTAAACCAACAAAAACTTAAAAGATAAAAATAAAAATGACTTAT
>JARFOC010000258.1:181679-223347 GCA_031763485.1 Osmoderma eremita | reverse complement strand
ATGACACTAAGCGACGATGAAAGTGCTGATGATACCAAGGCAAATGGTGCCCTGCTATGTTGGCAGACTATTGCTGGGCCCTGAAGATAGATGTTTGATGCAAAGTACACCCGAAAGTCATATATCAGCACCTTTTCCAAATAAATATATCACTTTGTACGTCATTTTTTCATGATTATACACATATTATAATACGTACTTTCACAAAATTTCATTGCTTTGTCACTCTGGAACTCTGCCTGAAAAATTCTGAAAACAGATATGAAATAAGTGTAAAAAGTACTATCAAGTCCACCCAGTTTACCTCGTGGGACAAAATAAATCAGAAATTTTGTTGACCAGTGGTACTCCACTGTCCCGCGACGAACTGCATCGATAATATATGTAAAACTAATCACCGGAAAAATCTGAAAGTTTCGTAATATAACACAGCAAAATATATACAAGGCTTTAGCACTTTAGCACGGTTATATCGGAAGTGACAAACTACCTTCTTATTCGGAACAGCCTGTACCTATATTTCTATATTTCTTATGGTTAATAACCGTTTACACAATATTGACAGCTCTACTGTAATTGCTTTTATGTCATCTCGGCCATGGCTAACTTGACATATTATACCTCTATAAGGTATAATAATTTTTATGCACCACCTTGATTCATTTATTTTCTGTCTGTAAGTATCCTAAGCGGATCGATGGCTGCAGTTTGTCGTGGGACAGGTTGTATATATATGGTAAATGGTTAGTTCCATGGGCGAAACGCGGATATCGCCAATAATGATTTTCTAGAAGACCAAACAAATATGTATACTACCAACATATCAGAGGTGTTTGTTATTCATCTGGTTGTATAAAAAATGACTATTGGCGATATCTGCGTTTCGCCCATGTAACTAACCATTAACCGTATATTGATTACACGCCTTCGTGTTGCGCATAGGGAACCCAATGTGTCGGACAAGAAATGTATTTCTTCGATGTATCTATCTTCTTCTTATTATTATTCTTCACTTCATGGCAAACAGAGTTGAACCTAGTTCTGTACTCTTCCCATGTTGAAATTGGCTCTAATTTTGTCGAATACTTGAGGCGTTAATCAATGGTTACTGGATAAGAATTTAGTTTCCCGATTCCTCGGATAGAATGTAATGAGGTCTTCGATGTTTACCTTCCCCGTTTTGAATATCCAACGTGGCGATTGTTGGGTTTTCATGGTCCTGAACTTTGGCAAAATATTTCCTGGCAAGTTCTTTAATATGTATTACATAAAGATGAAGCAAGCCATACATTCGTCAGCATCCGCACAGGAGGAATGCGGAATCTGTTCTAACAAACTGAAACATTTAGCCATTTTCTTTACTCTTTATTTCCCTGTGTTTGCCCAAAATCATATTTTTTTCAGATTAACTTCATCATCTACTTGCAATATGGCTGAGGCTAGTAAAGCTCTTCGAAAGCAAATAGCTGAGAGCCTTGATATGACCATAAACGTATATTCTCGATGTGATTTTCCATATTAATTTGCTATTAGTTCACATATCTAAATGCTTGGACGGACATCTTATTAACAGGGAATTCCGTGATGCCAGGTTAGTTGAAAAGGTTGGAAACACTTACCGTAGGAGATTTGGAATCTTTCCACCACCGACATCGAAATTGTCTCAAGTTTGGGCTAGAATAATGAAAACATCGATTGGAATATTAACATTGCGTTAAGTAAAGGATTAGGATTTACCGGTTATATATATATATCGTTTTTACTTAATTTAATCTACTAATTAGAAGATAAAACCAAATTAAATTAACAAAAATTGTTTCCACATTGTTAGAGACAAATTATCTAAACCTTCAGACATCTATTTTTTGGGTACGCAAGCTGATTTTACAGATTGAATTAAATTTGTTTAAAAACATATTTATTATGATTACAGCATTATGCAACACGTTAAAAGAACCCTACAAGTATTTACGAACGGCAATTTTCCTTCAGTGATAATTTGTATGTAAAGATTCGCAAGGTAATTCTCCGATTATGTCCGCATGGCCTCACAGACTCTCACACCCGTCCACCTCACATTGTTCACACGCCCGCGCAGACGAACAAGAAATTTCCTTCGGTTTTTGGCGATCGTCACGAGCAGTTCGTTCCTCAGACGATTAACAATTATTCCAACGACGTCTTAGCGACCTCTCGATGTAATTTACCCTTAAAAGTAAGCGATGCGCGCTTATAGAAAAGATTACGTTACCGCTCGTAAAAGGAACTCCAAAACAGCCGGCAATAATTACTTTAGCCAGAGAGGTTGACGATTTTATTTTATTATATTTTCCCGTTCCTGGTGGCTTCGATCTTCGTTGTATGCGGCAATATATCTTCCTCGTGGCGGTCGTGCGCTTCGCCTATACCCGGACAGTTATTAATTGGTTAAAATGTCAATTAAATCTGCAAATAGGGAAATATTCAATCAGTGGATCAATTAAATGTTTTACAATTAATGACTTATTACACGCCCATATGACAATTTTGATAAATATGCCTGGGCAGAGTTATCGAAAAATGCATCTTTAGAAATCATCTTAACTTTTAAATCAATTCTCATTTTAATTACTTGGATAAAGAAAAATTGTTGAGGATCAATAAGAAAAAGAATTAAATTCATTTATTAGGAGAATGAAATTGCAGAATCTATTCCATTAGATTAAAAATAATAAATGTGATAACTTGCAAAGGAATTGTTTATTAAGGATTAATAATTTATTCTTATGGCTTGAAAGGGAGCATTCTTATTAAAGGATCTTAAGGGAGGCAGCCATATGACTTGATCAGTAAAGATTGCAAGGACTGTGGGGCAGCACTGTTCATTGGGTTATACGACTTGATAATGGGAATCCACGTATTCCCGAAACACGTGTCGTCCCGAATTAATTAATACTTTGTGCGGGAGGAGTAATGCGAACAGTGTGTTTAATATAACTTGCTTTGGTCAAATCTTTTTCCACCTTTCTCATCTCAGTACTGTATTACTAATTTTGGATGACAAGCATTTTAGGTAGCACCATTTATTCCCCAGCTCAGTATATTGTATTTAAAATCTGGAAACAACAGTAAATTCCACATCCGATAGTAGAATTCTTTATGCTGTTTGAACAATTTACTCTCTGGTTACAGTACTTGAAAATTGGCTTCTAAGAAACAGCAGTTTATTTCAATAAGTCCTTTGATCAAATATTTGCAGTCATTATTGAATTATAAGCTCTCAACAATTCCCCAAAGTAAAGTTAGGTTACTTTGGGGAATTGTTGAGAACTGGTAAGGTTCCATTAAATTTATACATAATGCATAATCCTATACTATGTAACAGCCACGCTTTAAAATCCTTGGTGGTAACTGTTTGCAACAACTTAAACTTAAGTACTTCTCAACATCACTAAAATTCAAGACATTTTAATGTATATTTTATTGTAAGCTTTGGTTTAGTAGTTTTGCTCATAACAAAGAGGCCGTGTTGGTCAGAATCAAGAGATACTTCATTCTTCAATATAGCTCCTTTTATTACTGTATTGAAGGTGATTTGTAATATAATCACATAAAGATCCAAAAGATCAAAAATTAGAAATTAACATTTGTGCAGCCCAGTTGCTAACTCAAAAAATTCATGATGAATTGTAAGAAAGCTATAATGGAAAGTAGACGAACAATTAGTTTTTTATTCTACGTTGGTAAGAATAAAGTTTTTTTAAAGTTGTTAGTTCTAATGAAGTTAAAGCTTGGGTTCTTACCCATTGGTTGTATTAATTATTGCTAATTTAGTTACTTTTTTTGGTTTCTACTGCTTTTCCAGGAAACCATTTTTTCCTTAATTTAGTACTTATTATTGTTTAGAAAAACAAGTAATAATACCGTATAATAATATATATAAAAAAAAAATATATATATGAACTGATCAACGCGAAGGGTGAAACTCTAGGAATAAAGATCAACAAGATGAAAACGAAGTACATGCAAATAGGTGGAAGGAAAATTAAGGGAAAAATTGAAGAGGTTACTTTTGAAATTGTTAACAATATTAAATATTTGGGAGCAAACATAAACAGGACAGGAGACAGCCGTCGAGCAATAAAAGAAAAGGTACAGCAAATGAATGGAACATTTTACACGAACAAAAAGCATAGACAAACAAACAACTTACCAAGAAAACAAAAACAAAGATGTATAAAACGTTACTAAGGCCTATTTTAGCCTATGTGGCGCAGACAATGACGTTAACAAAAGAGAGAGAAAAAATTCTTCAAACACAAGAGAGAAAAATAATAAGTAGTAGATGGGTAGATGGGGTAATAATAGAAAATGAATTATATATAGGAGACGAACAGACCGAGAAATATGGAAGGATTTGAAGGGGAAAACGGTGGTATGCAAAGAGTGAAATGGCTGGGACACATATACAAGAAAAAAGTAGAAGAGCAAGTGCGACCAATAACATAAATGCAGCTGGGAGAAAAGAGAGCACGAGGAAGGACTACATGGAAGGACGAAGAAGAAGATGACTTAAGAAACGTGGGAATAAGAACAAGATGGAGGACGATTATCGAAAATAGAAAAAGATGGAAGGAGGTAGCAGTGAGAGTGAAGAAGAGCGTCTGCGTAATGTAGGGATTTGGCCCTGATTCAACCGTAGCTGAAAGCTCCATTTTGGAAGCGGCCTTCCGTCAGGGGTGTGGAGCCATATATATATATATATATATATATATATATATATAATTGAATTTAATATTGCTACCCTTCCCGCTCTCTCTATGTGTGGATGCCGGCATTTCTGACGAGGGCGGTAAGTTTGCGTATATATTGAATATTGACGGATAATGATGCTAGTGAGAGATAAATTTTTCTTTTATTCTCCCACTGCAACGTGTGACGCTATTTAGCTATTTTAAATCTACGAATTCGAACAATAATTATTGTTACATTTTTCGCAGTATAGCAGACGCGTCTATCGTCGTTTAACGACCAATAAAAACTGAGGATGTATTAAAATTGAACTTCATATTGCTAGCATCCCCGCTCTAACTATGTGTGGATGCCGGCATTTCGCCGTAATGTCGACTATATAGTTTCTGTTTTAGTACACCACAGGATATAAACACTCTATTGGGAGTACATAAAACTTACTGCTTGGATCTAATTCTGACGTATGCAAACTCATCCACATCCTCTTAATTAGTAATCGGAATCCGGGTTTCTTTCGCAATTTCTCCCTCGAGAAATTACAGGGCTAACGTACGGCGGCAATTATCTAAGAATAAGAGATGTCCAGTAGGTAATCCGAGCGGTAGTTCTAACCCCGTGGCGGCTAGCTAATTAATCGCCGAGCCGGGCTAATTGCGCTCACCCTCCTTCTCTTCGGACGGCTAGAAACGCTCCGGGTGGACGGAGACGACACGGTCGCCGAAGAAGACGCGGGACGAACACAAAGAGTCGGCGCGAAAACGCCAACTTTCGTCTCGGACCACTTTAATCAAGGGAATAATGAAATGTTGGCGCCCGGCAGTCGCCCACGAGACACGCACAGGCACACAAAAAGAATTAAACGAAAAAACACACACGTACACACACACAGAGAAAACGCACACACCCACAGATGGACGATGGAGATATGGTACGTGAGGCGAAGGAGAAAGACTTATGTGAAAAGGTGGAGGCGAAGCAAGGAACGGTTAATGGGAATTAAGTGGCCGGCGGTATTTGGGTTGGTTTTGAGCAATTTTGGCCGCTCCCGAATGAGGTGTTATTCATATTATAAGAAAGTAATATTGGGTATAAATCGCGTAAGGGTAAACGTACGTCTAATTTATTATTAATTTGCAGAAGTAATCATACCACCTTAATAAGTGAAAGACAGAAACATATTTCTCCAACTAATCTGCCATACTCAGTACAACCTACAAAGGAGATCATTCCACCAATGATCTGGTAAGGAGCACATCTTCCAAGGGTACTACGTCTAACCAGTTAAATCCAAAATAAAAGAAATAATTCATTTTTATACGTAATCGAGAATCCCTTTTTCCAAAAACCAAAAAGCAAATTATAATAGAAACGAAAAAGGTGCAAAATTTATAAGTTTGTACTATATTTTTAATTTAAAAAAATGTTAGCTTAGACAAGCTTAGATAGTTTGGTATGGAAACAATCAGTAATAATCTTAAAACTTCACAAAAATTGTATCAAGAATTGTTTAAATTCTTCTGTCACTGATACAGCAAAAGAAGTTATTAAACAAGTCAACGTTCCAGAATCCTTTCATACATTAAAATAAGTATTTGCTACAAAAATAAATCGAAACAAACGCCAGAGAAGGCAAGTCCAAGAAATGCAATTCCTCAGGTCGGTAAAAAGATGCAATAGAATAGACCATATTAGAAATAATGTCATTAGCGAATAATTTAACATCGTCGAATAACAAGTAGAGAAGTATAGAGATAAATGGGACAATGACAAAATTCCATTGAAGGCTAGAAAATAGAAGCCCAGTGGAAGAATTGGAGGACGATTGGACATGTAACGAGTGCCTAAAATGGAAAGCGAAGAAGAAAAACAATAAGAAGAAACTTAAATATCCAATACTTTCGACAAAATAGGTGTTTTACTAAAAAACACATCATATTAGGTATTAGATTTATACAAATCCAATTTCTGCCTTCGTGTTTTATTCGACATAAAAGCTGCCGAATAGGGAATGGGGTCTGAAATTAGGAAATTATATAAATGATTGATACTGTTACTGTGTGACGGACAAGCCAGAAATATGTGGTTCAATATATGATGGGCCGGATACCTGCCATGACCAAATTTTAACCGGGCAATAGTGGCGCGATAGAGATGCGGAAGGACTGAGTACCACGAGTTGGTTTTGGTTTCTGGGTGTACATAAACGTCAACCTATTAGAGTACGTGTTTTCCCAATAAGAGTCCCACTCCTGTTCCAATATAATTTTCTTAGCAATATTCACAACCTTCCCCTCACAAAGTACTGGTAGTACTGGACAAAATACTGGTAGTACTGGTGCAACTTGATCGACTAAGTCGTTTGGCTGTATTCCTGAATGGCTTTTAACCCAATAAAATTCCACGTGGATTGAACATTTTTTAAAATTATTTAAGGCATTGAAAATATCTCTGATGATGGGGTGCATATTGTAGGGACGCCTGCGCTCTTGTAATGTTCTTAATACGCTTATAGAGTCGGTCATGATTACTATATGATTATGAGATGTCGTTAAACCATATTTGAGTCCCTCCAAGATAGCAACTGCCTCTGCAGTAAAGATGCTAGCGTCCGAATCCAATTGGAGCTCCATTTTAACGTTCTTCCTGTCATGATGGGTGTATTACCCGTATATATTAGCAAGGCGTTTTTAAAGGTATCTGCAATTGAAAGGAACATTTGTCTGTCAAGGTTGACTTGGACAAAGAAATATAATTTCGTTACAAAATGTGTTTATGATCCCTTGCTGTTCAACTGTAGTTACTCACATTGCACAGGTACTTAACAGGTAATATAGTAATCCTTCTATAATCTAGTCGAATAACCCTGGAACTCTGAAAAATGTGATTGTGTGCCTAAAAATATTAACTGCCAGCTTGCCAAAATTGCCATTCTATAATATCCATTGGTCTTATGGAGGGATCACCATATCAAGCAAAAACCAATGAAAAGGGTACAAGTATTAAAGACAAACTCGAGTTTCTGTCTAGCAAGTGTCGTCATTTCATTATCAATTTACTGAAACAATTTTCAGAGGACGGTTAATTTTTTTCTCGCAATTGTCCTTCACTAA
Source organism: Osmoderma eremita (assembly GCA_031763485.1). Taxonomy (NCBI): domain Eukaryota; kingdom Metazoa; phylum Arthropoda; class Insecta; order Coleoptera; family Scarabaeidae; genus Osmoderma; species Osmoderma eremita. The sequence continues at coordinate 215,506 of JARFOC010000258.1, read as the reverse complement.
TTTTTCAATAAATTGCTTAGGAAGACTTCTTACTATTCTTTTAGATATAATAGCATTTGTATGTCTTTAATCCACAAAGCTTATCTGCGGAAATTACCCTCAACTCTATTTTGAACAAGTCTTGCAAACAACACGACCAAAGTGAATAAGAAAACTACTGTAAGCATTACCCGCCTACATGTCTGTGCATTGACGTCAAGATTTCTGTTTATATCAATTTTGCGTTTCAATTATCGCCACGCAAAAGCTCGCCCCTCTCTGACCCATATCGTCACACCCACCCTCTGAAATAATTAAAGCCTTAAATGGCCGATGCGTGCGATACGTCACTTAAACTAAAAACCTGGCAATCACGCGAAAATGTTTTCAACCTCTAAATACAATGCATTACACAAATAACATCAAAATAATTTCCCCGCCAATTTCTAAGAACCTTGAGAATTATACTTATCGTTTTCAACGAGAAGAAAAGGACCAACTAAATCTGCCGCATTGTTCTCGGAACAATTAACACGTTAATTAATGCGAAAAGAAACAAGTATACCATTTACACGACTCGTCACCATTACAGAACAACAACTGAATTTTAAAAAAACGGATAATTCCCTGTACTCCCAAGTTGACTAATTTTGTCCGTTCTTATTGTTCTACTGTGAGGAAATATTTATTTTGAATTATGTATAAGCGTGTAGTGGATTCCTCGGAGGCCTTTGGAAACAAAATTTCCATAAAAAATGACCGAGTCCGTTCAGTCATCGCGTGACTCCTCATGCTAATAAAATTACGATATTTTTCGGTTTGATGCCTTCTTTTCTGTTTTCTTTTTCTCTTCTTTTTTTTCATTTTGGATGAGCGCCATGGCAGTGTAGAAAATAAATTAAAGCGTTTCTAGGTCAACCGGGCTATTACTATATTAAGAAAGGAAGTTTCGAATCCGATTGTGCGTGATAAGACCACGAGCTCACGTGGGTTTATGTGGCACGAAGAACGGACGTCCTAGGAGTTTTGGATACGATTATTTTGTCGCCTCACCTTTTGTTTGTGAACTCCAAGTGTATATTATAAGCACCTTCGCTGAGTTTGCTCACACATTTTGCTGAAAGAATTAAAAAAAAATTATTACATTATAATGCGGATTGAAACTTTACTGATGTAATTTTTCTATAATAATAATTATTATTATAGTAGATTTACAATCATTTTCAAAATATGATGGTTATTGCTAATTGTCCAAACGAAAGCAGGCAATATATTTCCTATAATTAAACAGTTTTAACTAAGTTGGGTATAAAGTAAAAATGACATTGACCATTTACGATGTTTTATAACAAAATACAGGGTGAATATGTTTTTGACTATACGAGGTGTAATTAAGTAATGAGGCTGATATTTTTAAATATTTTTATTTGAATATAATTACAATTGAACGTTGTCTCCCTCAAAATAACTGAAGCAGAACCTGATAGCACACCGTGGCTCTAAATTAATGTCTTTCATATGTTGAACGCGCTACGAAAACCGGGTTCACGGAAAAACGACAACGGACAACCAAATGACTTGATCGAGTTCAAGCTTGCACTGAACACGTATTACAATGTCCACTTGTCGCGCCTCCATGTCCCGTGCTTCCCGTGTTGCCATATCAAACGTCACGTTGTCAGTCTCATTACTTCATTTACACACCTCGTATATGAAATAAAGCAATTTTTTTTTTGATTTTGTTTTTATTGATCAATTATTTGATTTATAACAATCACCACCTGCCACCTGGCAGTGACAGAAACCGCTCCTTTGACTATATTTCTCATAACATTTCGGGTGTTATTCCAGCAATTTTATTTTTAATATATTCCTTAGCATCGGAATTATATGCCATTATGTCGAAATTACAATTTTTAGATTACGCGGACTAGAAAAATATCTGGCAATTTTGCAGTTGTAGTTCCAGCTGTGTGTGTCGGGGCATCGTTTTGTTGAAACCGTGTTCGTTGCAAGCCCAAATGACCCAACTGGTGCACAATGAAGTTTTGAAACATATCGCGATAACTATCACCCGTAACTGTTATAGCTTTGCCCCTTGCAAGCTTGCAAGATGTAGGGCCAAGTAATTCCGCGGGTCCACGACCACATGTTATCTAGGTAACCTGACCATGGGTTGCTTAGGTAACATGTTTTAATAACTTGAACAGGTTGTTAAAGAGTTAGAAGCTCACACTCTACCAAACGCGAACTTACAAATATATCGAAAAGATGAAGTATATAAAAAATATATAAATACACTTCTGAGATCACACAACACGTCTGATTATATAGTTCCAGACATTCCTCACGTACAGACAGCTGTTTCGGACTGGCTGGTCCTCATCAGTGCACGTCGGAGGAATGCCTGTCGCTCGTTCAACACGCCGGATCGTCAAATTACAAATATATACCAAACCGAAATGGCGACCAATCAAAATCGGTTTGGAACATAACTTTCACCCTCTGGCTTTCTGAAATCGAATGTATATATATTTTCATTCAAATATAGTGCCTATCAAGTAACATAGTTATTTTCATTTTATTAGGTTATATTAAAAATCACACAACATTTTTGCAGAAGTTAATTTCAAGCCCAGTTACTCAAGAAATTAGTTCCCTATATTTATCTTTGGAATTAAGAAATAAGTTGTGATATTTTGAAAAGTGGTAATGGAAGTCGGCAGCCTATCGAATTTTCCTTATGTCTGTTATCTCAAACGAGACTCATTATGTAACATCTAGTTTATTTTTTGTTTGTTTTATTCTCTTAATTCGTAGTTTCATAAAATAATAAATACCGTAACAATTAAATTGAATGTACATCATTGCTGGAGCCAAACAATTGAATTTATTTAGTGGTATCTACGGTTTATGATAGTAAAGTGTATGTATATATTTGATATGATAAACTTAGGGCCCAAAATCCAAAAATATGATGTATATTCGTACACATTGAAGATTCGCATTAAATTTATCATTTATAGTTGGTAAATGACAAAGGGGCGTTCAATGGTACAATAATTCATACATTGAATGTGGTTCGAACTGATAGTCCATCAAATCAGAAAACTGATTTTCGATAGTACAACGGTATACGATCTCCTGAGTATATGGCCAGAAATTTATCTTCCACAATTACTCTAGTAGCTCACCCAACCAACAAAAATCATTGATAGTGCATTTATCACGTCACTAAACCAAAAACCAATAGCTCGTAATTTTTGAGAAAATTTTGACAGGCCTTAATTTCATCAGGCTAAAATCACGGCCAATACAAATTCGCCCTGATAGAGAAAGTATCGTCAGCATGCAGGGCGTCAATGAGGTAGATAACGCTAAAGAAGAAAAAACAGAAACATTGCTATTTTACACCTATCTTCAAAAATGGAATGCAAAATTATAGATGAAGAATTATAATTTAATGTTAACGTCTTTACCTCAGTAATTAACTGAGCTAGCCATGAAGACTATATACTTTTATATTGTTTTTTTAAATATATGGTTAACTAACCAGCTGATGATGAATATGTGGTGACAAAGTTCATCTTCGTGTCTCTTGGTTAATCTAACCAACTGCTCTCAAATTACTTACTAATCTTATTTGTCAAAAAAAATACGATAGAATATATTTATTTATAGTGCACTAGTTCGTTATACATATATATATTAAAACGTGGATAACAATATGAGAGAATTAAATACGTGGCGCTGGCATTAATATGCATGTCATGCAAATCGTTGATGAACATACATTAAATGAAAATGATTCGCAGCGTCCGTCAACCAGAATCCCCGTAACATTCGAAATTAATACGTTTTTTCCTGTCGAAGCTAACTTAACTGCATACTGCTATCGCACATGAAACACGGGAAGTAAATTAAAAATGAAAAAACCAGGCGATAATAATAGAAAACTAGTATAACCATTAAGTCTGCGAGTTCGTTCATCGAATCGAAAAATCTTTACATATAACCAATCTCCCGGTTACATCTGCGCCCGTACTAATTCATTTACCGTTTACCGATGCGCTATATTTCCCATTTTTTCTAAGCTTTATTAGAATCCGAAGGATTGATTCGTGAGACCAACCGCCATGCTCCGTATAGATGCATATAGTTTCGTTTCGAATAATTACACCAGGAAAAGAGGGAGTTTTGAGATAGATTGGATAAACATAGTTAAGGACCGTAATTACTGGATATTAGACGCTGTGGGATAAATTAGAAATTTCTATCTCGAGCTTTACGGTTACGACTTAATGGTTCTTTCAAAACTTCGTTACCGCGGACGAATCTCACGAATTCGTTCTCGAAGAAATCGAGAAATCTGGAAATGTAGCCGTTAGAAAGTGGAAAAATTAGAAAAGTTCTGTTTATTGAACACTAACTTATACTTATAAGCGTAAGTATACAAACCATATATTTCTAAGCGTTCAAACTATGAAAGCCATAGCTTCTGCTTTCAACATAATTCAACACAAAGTTATTATTTGAGCGATAAAGATTCAGAAGTATAGGGGATATTTATAATACTTAATTCTATTAATTATATAAATTATTTACAACTTCTGAGTATGTAAAAAGGGATGTAAAATTTTCTCGAGGTACTGCAAAATTGGAAATTAATTTTATCGTAAATAGAACATATTTGTTTATCAGGACGTGTGTATAATCGATATATAATTCAGCTTCTAATACTCATGATGTATACGACTTGGGTAATTTTTCCAAAGATATTTTATATATTCTGTTATTTGTATATAATTTTCAATTATTTTTAAATTCAAATTGTGTGCTTAAAGTAAAAATTCTTCACAGCAGCGAATATAATCACTAAAATGTATCAGACAATTATGAATTTTTGCATAAACCACAAAACTAAACTCAAAAAAACTGTCAAAGTCTAAAAAAAAATAATAAAAAATACCCTTGCCACCTCGATGAGTGAAGAACTCCTGGATACTCCCGGATACGTAGCAAATAGAGTGGATTGAATTGCTCTATATCTTATCGAATACTTGTGGCTTAATCACTGAGTTTGAACAATTAGAATGCAATCAGCTTACTAAAATGAGTTTATTTTGGGAGAGGCGTTCTTGCAAAAAATTTATATGTGAGTAAAGCATATCTTACGCAAAACATACGCAGCTTCGAGTTAAATTGTACAATATATTTACTTTTAATCACTCCCATTTGATTGAATCAAATTACTTATATTAACTTGAAGTAAGATAACATTCTTAAATTTTAAATAAAATAAATTCATTGCTGTATATACACGCATCCCTATTAAACTCTTTTACTTTTATTGCTACTGGGCTGAGGGGAACATTGGGTGACACAGAAACAGATTCTCAAATCGAAAAATCATTATTTTAACCGTATTTTCTTAAAACGTGAATAGTCTTTATCGTAAGATCGTAATCGTGTAAAGAATATGCATAGGTCAAGAAAATAAATTTCTTATAGTAATTATTTTAATCCAAGAAAAGTTGTTTTGGAAAAATATGTATTATGGATATGGGAGCAGAATGCGACATTCCTGTTCTATGCATGTGCTCGTACTCGTTGTTGTGGTTATCCTTGAGTGTTCTTGAAAAACCTCTTGCAATCAAAAGGCAATACAACATTTCTGGACTATTCCTCTCTTATTGGATTCAACCATGAAGGCAACGTTGAAGTCACCGCATAATAATATTCTGTGATTCCTATATTTGCTGATTAATTTCGTGAGCACTAACTACATATTCGTAATAAATGTTTCCATCTTTCCAACAGGTAATCTATATATAGCTAATATTATAATTTTTGCTTGTTCTAAGCAATATTTTTGCAATTAAATTTTCTTTGCACATAGCTTTGCTTTTGTTAGGATTACTACTTCCCCGTGATATTTTACGGATCTGCAGTATGAGGCTGTTATATTGTAATTTTTCATTACATATATATATATAATCATCCCCTTATACCCATTGGGTGTAGGGTGGTTAATTAACCTAATCTATTTCATTATTTCTTTATACATTTGTTCCATTCCTTCTTATTGCCTGTCAGTTTTCTTGCTTTATTCCATTCTGATCCTTTCTGCTTTAGAATTTTTCCCACTATATTATCCCATGTTTGTTTTGGCCTGCCTCCTTTCTTCTTGTCTTGTATTTTTGATTCCCACACCTTCTTCACCAGCATTGAGTTGTTCATTCTTTGCAAATGTCCCCACCATCCAAGCTGTCGTTGCTTAATAAATTCTTCCATTGGTATAATATTTAGTTCTTTCCGGATATTTTCATTCCTAATGCGGTCCATTCTTGATACTCCTTTCACTCTTCTCAAATACTTCATCTCTACTGCTGTGATCTTGCTTTTTTCTTGGTTCGTCAATGTCCAAGATTCGCAACCGTACAATATTGTTTCATTACAATATTGTTTATTATATCTGACTTCATCCAGTGTTCTGCAATTGTAGCTATATCAATATCTTTATCATTCAAGTATTTTGTTAATGCGTCTATTTTGTTTGTAATAGATTGTATAACTCTATTTTCTGTTTTTTTTTTGGCACAACATTCCGATAAGTAGGTGTCCTTTCAGCTGTTGTATTTGTCCTCGGCAAGTTTATCTATTTTTGGTTTTTCCCTGTTTGTTTATTGTTTGGATATTCGCTTTCTTTTTCCAGGGTAACAACGCTTCGTTGTTTCGAGATGTTTCTTAACTTTTTTATCTCTTCATTTAGAGATGTGTTTTGCTGCTTTAGGTTTTCAATTTGTGACTTTTAGGGGGTTTATAATCCCTTCTATCAGCTTTAATATCACTTCATTTATTTTCATAGTAATAAAAATCTTAATATCATGTACTTGCCCGGGTGGATATAATTTGTTTATTGCATTCTGCGGATGGCTGCTTTGAGATTAAGTCTCTCTGACAGTCATCACAGCTCCATTTTTCTATTGCATCGCTCTCCCGCATTTTGGTGAAATGTTCTACATTAATATTAGCACAATGAATATAATCCTCGTATCTTTCAATTTTATTTTCACAACAATCACACAGGTAACTTCCAGGATGGTGACGTAAGGATGTCATACAGACAGATAATAAATAATGGTCTAAGCTACTTTCTTACAGATGGCGACTCTGTTATTTACATTCATGTATATCATACTTCCCTTATATACGGGTCAGGTTGGAAATTTGCTGCAATCATCTGATGTATGACTGATTAGCTGTAAATGGCGAATCCTGCAACTGTAAATGGATGGACAATCACATTTTATTTTGCAGTAAAATAAATTGCATTTATCTTATTTATATAATATTATGTATACGTCCTGCAATTTGTGCTAATTCACTTTATGTAAAGGTGCCTAAAATTAGTATTATTCATTTAATAATCAGTTTAGACATAAATAAAACTTAATTAGACGTTTCAACATCTTCAAATTGGTTATTTTGTAGTAAAAAACAACAATTGCTTAAGCATTTTAACACTTGTTAAAATAATTATTTCTTAAAATAAAAATGTAATATCTCCAATGTGGCAAGTAAATTAAACATAAGGCTTACTTAACTGCAAAACGTTGCTTTATTAAACAGCAGTGTATTCTTCTGGAAAATATCATTTAAGTAATTCTTACTTAAATGATAATTCTTACTTGACTCGAGCCACCGTGTCACTCTGTATACCGACATTTCTAAATACTCTAAATAAGTGTCTTGATTACAGCCAAAATTTGTGATCTAAGTCACTGATTTATCATCACGTTGAAGTATTTAGTCGTTCAAACAACAATTTTGACAGCGATTTAGGTAGATGTTTTACGTATCCGGTAGTGTACCCGCATTTTGCCAGTCTTTTGTTGCCGGTTATAAGAAAAGATACATTAAAGCAAGAACAATAAATAAATGTAACTCTTGCATTGACAACTATACGGTTAAAAAAGTTTTGCAGACATATGTTTATAACTGCAGATAATTATGCATGTATGTATGTATGTATATAGAATGTCAGGAATATGTTTCTTACGCTTTTAAGTGGGGGATCCAATAGGCGATCCCCATTATGAGTAATATGTGAATTACAGAAGTCAATACAGAAACAATCTTTAAATTCCGATGAACTGTCAATTATGCTAGATCTTAGATGGCGCACGTCACTTCTTTCCATTGCTAGTGGTATCTTTACACACGACTAAATAATTATTTTGTTACTTTTTTAGATGTAAATGTAAAGGTATACTTGTGATACATTGTTGTTTTCAGAAAAAAAATCTCTATCAGAATCATAAAAAAAGTATAATCTAATTAAAAAAAAAAAAACTTGGCCCTAAAACCGTAAAACGCTTAAAGGCTATAAATAATTTTATCAGCTCATTTTATAACCTACATCCAGCCATTTAATTTTCCGTTTCAATTATTACAATCGGCTTATAAAAAAAGGCGGTACGGACTCGTCTTTTTTTATTAAACAGTCTGTATAAAAATTTGTCATACTTTTGAACCACATGACGTGTTTCGTGTTACTTTGTGTATGAATCTTCATTACGTATTTATTGTCTCTTATTACTTCCATTGCAAGAAAAAGCCTAAAAGGCCATTAGCTAGTCACATTACCACCTAGTATCAAAACTCTTACTATATAATTATCAGCGTATGCTCTATACGAATAAATGAAGATAAATTATTTATTCCCATACAAAATTAACTCTTGCACATCTGTCCTATTTTTTTTTTGTATTTTCATTCGATCGATCATTCCGTGTACGGATATCGTAAATCATTTGTTTAACAAAAACCCCGCGTGATTACAGTTATTAGTTTTAATGAACAAGTTACTGACTGAATGATATATATTATTTTATTATCACACGTCGAGAGACCGTCATGATTACACCTGGATATATCTACTGTGCGTTGTGTTGTGTTGCTCGAGTTTTTTTTCTTCTATTTTTCCGTTTCAATCTACCAGTCTCTCGCCGTTCCTCTACAATACTCGACGAGAGTAACAACCGTGAACACGTTGTCCAGGTAGTAAGTAATATAGTGGCGCTTTTATTCCGCTCGCTTTCGTTAGACGCCACTCAATCGCCCTGACTGAGGACGAAGAAAGGGAAACACCTTTTTACTGTGTCAGTCCATTAGTCCCGCTCTCCGACCGCTTTTTAACGTTACTTTGGTAAGAGAGGAAACGGTCGGGTGGCTGGCTGACCGACAACCGACGACCCACGACGCGAACGGTAGCGCGGCGCCCCCTATCGCCAGATATCGCCACTACCAATCACAAAGCCACTGGGCGTAAACCGATCTCCTATGTAGCGTCGCTTACTGACGTGTACGCTGTTTTCCGGTTTATCTGCATCTCCTTTTATGTACGGCGGTAAAATTTATTGGGGCTATCGAGGGAAATCTCTTTCCACCGACTCACTTTCTAAGTTTTCCGTAGAGTCAGCGGATTGTGGTAACGGTTTTGTAGCTATAAATTGAGGAAATGATAAAATTAAATTGAATTAGGCATATAAACAAGAATGGACAGAAACTATAACCCTAGCCATTGGGGTTATAGTTTTTGTCCGCTCTTAGATGCAATAGTATTAAAAAGTAAATTATAATTCCTCTGTTTAATATATATATATATATATATATATACCTCAATGGATATTGAATATTAAGTGAAATATGATTTGTTGTAAATGGAAGGCCATTAAATTGATATAAAACTAAAACCCTAGAGAAAAGAATTAACATTAAGTAATATCTATCAAAGAAAATATTTTGGGATACCTATCACCTTCATGACCAACAGTAACGTAGCAGGAGAGACTATAGTACTCACAAAGAAAGATCCAGACAAACACAGAATATTCGTAAGAAAGGCGACAAGAACCATATATGGACCGAAACGAGATGGAGATGAATTGAAGACTAATGAATCACGAAATTGATCAGCTGCTAAAATGAGAAACATCAAAAGTGCCGAAACAATTAACCGATAAAATGCCATTACGGTCCCATTACAGATTTTTTTATTTCTGGAATTACCATACTATCAAAAGCAATGAAAGGGGTGCAAGCATTAGGCAGACACTCGAAGAAACTCGGGTCCGATATTGTGCGCAATGTTTCAACAATGACTTTTCAATGACACTAATCTCAAATCTTAATGTCAAAATGTGACATAACTGCACATGTGATTTTTATTGTACTATCATAACAATTGAGTTTGCTTGTTACATCAGATTGTGTGTATGTAAGTTCAAACACAGACTATGTTCCTAGACTTATTTAACGTAAGGATTTTAGAATTAATATTTCTGATGCAGACACTATTCGTGTAGAAAATATTTGGCAAATAAAGAAATAATTTAATTAAACGTCAGCTTCTTCCACCTTCTGCTGAATCCTTCAAATATGCAGTGGAGTCATTAGCGTTAAAATATCAGTTTACTAAATACGAGTACTCCGTTACTTCTGTTCTAATTTTGACAATATTTCCATTAGAATTTATAAATACCTTGACTACTCTTGTTGTGTTTAAATGTATCGTGCAACCCCTTTTCTCTCCGATCTTCCTCCACGTTTTTCTTGTTAACTTCGAATTTTTCTTTCTCCTCTTTATGTGATACTCTACTTATTCGTATGTCTATCGCTGCTTATGACTTGACTTGCATAATCTAACTTGACGTTATTACATGGTACATGGTAACCGCATACTGGTTGCTTATGTGAATCCCACTTGTAGCTTTACGACCTTGTCCAATGGAAACACGCATCCACGACTACTCTTCATCCTGCTTATTCTTTAGTACCAACCCCGCCTGGTGAAACTGGACTTCTGGTTCCCTGCTCGACTGGCTTCATTGCGAATTTGTGTAGTTAATTTGTAGAAATCTTCCAAAAATCGCTTTGTATTGTATAGTGTTATCTGTAAGTATGTGTTGTGATATTACAATATATTTAAAAAATAAATATTCTTTTAGCTAATAAGATTAATTATTACCGTTATCTGCCTCTGGCTGGACTTAGTATATTGTTATATCCTAGTGTGTAGGGTCCTAGTTGAATAGCTGATGCTGGGAACTATTGGATAAAGCATAGATGGAGACACTTCAGCTTAACAATTTAGTTTTGCAAGTTTCAAAACGTGAAAAGCATCAGCAAAAAAGTCATGTCTTTATGAGAATATTTTGTAATTGTAACCCACATAGTTATTATAACTGTGTGTGGGTGTTAGACAAAGGCTCATGAGAGCGTTCAGGTTCAGATGATCTGTCTTCTATTGCTATTTTCAATCTGTTGTTTAATCAGTAACAAAGCCGTGATCTATGTAGTAGAAAGTAAAAAAGGTCGCGTATACTACAGACAAATCCCACAACAATAAAGAAATCAACAAGAATATAAAAAGGTGGTAGGAAAGAACATAATAATAGTAAGACATCTAAAAACCCAAAGAATTAGGTGGTGTGGTCACATCAACAGAGCAGTCCCGAGAACACCAATGCGTAACATTACGCAATGGACACGGATACACAAGAGAGCAAGAGGAACACCGAGAATTGGATGGGAACAGCAAGTAACAGAGGATGTAAAGCAGGTAGGAATAAAAACTTATAATAGAAGAAATAAGAAGAAACATGGAGTGTTCCCACAAGAAGAAGATCATCAGCCTTTATACGTCCACTGCAAGATGTAGGTGGCTTTTACTGCTTTCCATGTTTCTCGGTCATGTGCCTGTCTAATCCAGTTGTCCCAACTATAACCCGAATATGATGAGTCTATTGTTTAGGAGGTCGGACCACCAATCAATTTGATCGACGGTGTCGCTAGTGGTTTTACCCATTATTCGTTTGAATGGTGTCCTGCCCAGGACCATTTATTCTTCTTATATTATCAGTTATTTTGGTCTGCCGTGTGATTTCCTCATTGCGTGCATAATCTCGCAGACTGGTTCTCAACATACCATAGCTTTTAAACTTATTAAGGTTATTGTCATCGTTTCCAAATCATATTTCATAACGGATTGTTAAAAAAGCGTCTCGTATGAGAGCTTGCTATTCCATTTTTCAATATACCTATAACGTGCCAAATGCCAGATGCTGCCAATCCTATACTATATACTAGTAAAAATAGCAAGAACCTCAAAAATATTTCAGGAAATATTATATATTATATATCTTCCAATTCACAATGATACCGTGGTAAACGTAACATTGTTTTATTTCTTTTATAGCCATTACGTTAATCACATAATTGTTGCAAAATTGCATGTCATTTTTTAGGGAACATGTCGTTAATACTCTTTATATCTAACAAACGTTATAAACTATTCTTTTTGTCAGTTTGACCACTATTGCCACCTGCAAACCAAATTTTAAATATACTGTAGTTAATTCCGTCATAATTATCTTCGGCATTATTGCTTTTGAACATTCATAATCCACCATTAACAAAACCAACTTCAAATCCGATATGAGTAATAATTATGCGCTTGAATTTCCCAGAAGGGCCCTTTAATCCAATTGGAAGACCTTCAATAACTGTTTTTTTCACGCCAGTGCCACAGTACGTACATTAAAACCCGCATTAAAACTGGGGGATTTCTATATCTGTATAAAACAAACACTAATTTTAGCTAGCTACCTGCCGTTCTTTTAAATGTAGCTTTAAGCAATCGGTGGATGAAATAAAAGCGAATAATGGGAACAGACTACCGTAAACGCTCACCAAAAACACGATCAAGGGAACCGTTAATTACTTCCTAAATCAGAACGACCTCCACGGCCGAGTGTGTGAAATTCTCCCGATAACTCAAAATATTAATCTATGGCGTGTTATTTAATGTATTTCGGTATCGTGTGCGTGTGCTAAGGGCGCAGCAGCGTGTATGCGGGCTCGAAAGTTAACACACCAACGACGGCGGACCCACTCCACTAAATCAGAACCTCTCTCATTTCCTGAGTGACCCTCCTGACGGCTGACCAAACCTGGACGTCATTTGCATCGAAATGGATTGCCGTTTCTGCGTCTGCTACCGCCTGCCAACCACCCCGTTTTATTGGATCCGCCGCCGTCGAAATTCGACGACTGGATGACCTCTGGCCGTAGCCGCTACCTGTGTCACGATCTCCTTTAATGGGTCCGCGAGGGCCTCGCGGCCTTTTCGGCAGACGAGTTCCCATCTATTTTAAATCTACGTAAGTGGAAGGAAATGGGTTTCTGGGAAAAACGGCTTCGTAAATTACGTTGGCGGCGATTCTCTTAACTACACAACGCAACGGTTATATTAGACACTGTTTTCGTCTTCCTAAATTTACGAGACGGTTTTCGGAATGATCGGACCGGGGAGGACTCTAACTCAATATTTGAACGGTTCGACCGTGGCAAGTTTAAATATGTATATACATTGTTATTCTGTGGAAATTCAATAATTTGCGGTGTAATCCACAGATCTCTTGTAGCGAATAAGAATAATCTATATATAGACTTGTCTACATTGTAGACAATATTTCTTTGCTGGTACACTGATAATAATGTTGGGTACACGCACATGAAGAAGTATATGTGCTTACCCCAAATCAATCCCTATGACGAACTTCATAGTTTACATTTTTTTAGGGGAGAATATGTTATAGCCAATCTACAGAATTAAAAGAAAATATATTTAGAATGGAGTTAAGTCAATGGACAGAGTCCTATTTTCACAACAAAAATTGATTCACCCGATTGTTTTGTTCTTCATTTTTTAGCTTAGCCTGTACAGTAGAACTACAAGAATTTTGACAATATTTCAAAATTAACTTCATAAATACCTTAAATACTTTGTTGTGTGTATGTGTATCGTGTTCCAACCCTCTTCTCTCTTCAATCTTCTTTCACCCCTCTCTTCTTACTGGAACCTCCAGTATCTCTCTCCTCGTAACTCCAACCTCCAGTATCTCTTTCCTCTATTTTTGTGGATCGTGCATTTCACTACTTAATATAGTTTAAATTTATCGCTAATTCTCGTCTGATGCGTACAAAATTCTAAGTTGACGTTTCTGTTTATTTCCATTTTTCGTCGTCCAGTCACGCACCTAGTTACTCGCACGATCTTTACATGTTTTGATCGTTCAGGTGGGGATACCACTTATACGTCATCGTCGACGACTGCTACGTTCAATCAAATAAGCTGTTCTACAAAGCAACTTACAGCAGAGAACAATACCAGACCATTCAAGCAAAATTACCAAGAGCGTCAAGTAAAACCAGAAGTTCAACGTATACTGCTAGTGGCACCACCGCCGTAGACCTAAAGAGGCTGTATAGTATCAAACTTTGAATCCGCGAAAAGTAAAAAACAGCATATTAAGCTTATTTCATCAAAAAGAACATTTTTTATTTTAAAAATTTGTAGGGGGTAGAAAGTGTGTAACAATTTGCGTTTTGCCAGTTTTTGTTAGCTATATTCATTAAAGTAAAGATTGCAAGGACTGTGGGTCAGCACAATAAACAGCCTGTTCGGATTACTCCTCCCGCACAAAGTATTAATTAATTGTGTTTCGGGAATACGTGGATTCCCATTATCAAGTCGAACAGTGTGTTTATAGTTATATTTATGTTTGAGAGAATTTTCAAAAAAAATAATAAAGTTACATTCCTACAAAAAGTATAATAATTGGTTTTATTTAATTTATTCAATAATTTTGTCAATGAATTTCTATAGAATTATACAAGAAAAGCGTCACAAGTTCAACAAAAGGGTTAATACAGATGGTTTGTTTTTATTGGTTAAGTTCATAATAACTTTTTTTAAAGCCATATTATCACGAAACCATCACAATTAAGAAAAAGTGTAGTATTCTAGAAAATGCTTATTCCACTGATTCAAAATGCACAACAATATTTTAAAATCGTTCTCCTGAAAATGAGGATTTTTGAGATGTGTCACTTTTCTTGTGGACCGACGATATATGAAGTATTATCTTGACTTTACCATATTTTGCTTACCGAATACATAAAGTAAATTTCTTTTTTGTTTTGTTTCAGGAACATCCAAGCCTAAGGGGCACTCCCTTGGCTATGCTGGCAGCCCAATGCAACAAACTCAGCAATAAATCGCCGCCACCCCTAGCCGACGCAGCCGTCGGAAAAGGCTTCCACCCATGGAAGAAGAGCCCTCAAGGAGCACCCTCACCCAGCTCCGGTGTTTCAACGGCAAGTTCTTTGGCTTCGCAGAGGTCCTCGTCCGGAAACACGACGTACTCTAGCAGACCTATGATGACATCATGTTCCAGCGTTCCTACCACCGCATCCTACGGTAGCGATCTCTATTTCCCCGGTGCTACGACCTCACCTGCCGTAGCTGAGAACACCCACGTCCACCATCACCAATCTTCACTTTTGGGAAAGGTGGAAGGTGCAGCGACAGCGCACCACGCAGCTTTAGGATCGGTGTACTCGAGGCATTACGAGCCCTGGCCTTTCAACGCGATGTCTAGTGCAACGCATCACGGAGGCATCAAAAGCGATTCAGTTCCTTCAAACACTTGGTGGGATGTGCATTCGGCTACAGCAGGAAGTTGGTTAGATATGAGTGGGGCGGCTGGGATGCATGCCCAGATGGCGGCGAATTACTCTACGGATTACTCGTCTTTGACGCATTCCCTAGCGGCCTCTAATCACCTATTAACATCAGGACAGCATCTCCTTCAAGATACTTACAAGTCGATGTTGCCTGGTGCGCAAACGGTTGGAGCTTCATTCGGGTTACATCCTACAGGTTCTGCACCATCCCCAACATCGGGGGCTGGTAGTTTACCACCTCAAGTGCCGTCACCGCGTTCTCAAAGGCGTTATACTGGTCGCGCAACTTGCGATTGCCCCAACTGTCAAGAAGCGGAAAGATTGGGCCCTGCCGGTGTGCATCTTAGAAAGAAAAATATCCATAGTTGTCACATACCGGGATGTGGTAAGGTGTACGGGAAAACCTCGCATTTAAAAGCCCATTTGCGTTGGCATACGGGCGAGAGACCCTTCGTGTGCAACTGGTTATTTTGCGGGAAAAGATTTACCCGCTCCGACGAGCTTCAGCGGCACCTAAGGACCCATACGGGCGAAAAAAGATTCGCCTGTCCAGTATGTAATAAGCGCTTCATGAGGTCAGATCATTTAGCGAAACATGTAAAGACTCACAACGGAAATGGCAAGAAGGGCAGTTCGGAATCGTGTAGCGATTCGGAGGAGAATAGCCAGAGCGATATGAATAACGTCAATTCACCGGCTTCGATGAACAACACCCCACCCCCGTCGGCCTCCATGGGCGGTTTAGATATGGTCACGGGCCTGGACGTGAAGCCGCCGGGATTGGTTTGAGGCAGGTGGGGCCCCACGTTGCTCTATCCTAGTTATCGCTAGACAGCGGGCCCCAACAACAACTCGTTATCGATAACAGATATCCCCTCCTGTATAAACGCTGTAAATAGTAAATTGAGATACTGATTAAGGACAGAGAGCTTTTTTATTTGCTATAAGTTGAGTTTACTTCTGAGATTCTATATATTGTAAATACTATAAATAATTTAATTATTATTAACTGTATAACTTATATGATAATTGTAGCATATAAAAAGAACGGTCAGGCTGGGTGCCAGTAAGCAGTACGAAAGAGGGCACCGAATTTCAGTCTGTGATGTGTGAATAGCGCGGAGAAAATGCAAAAGTGTCGTTACATATCAACTTAAGGATGTTAAGATTATCGAAACGGCTTCGAATTTAAGCAGGCGTGTTGTATATTATCCGGTACGTGAGTAAGATGTGGTGCACTCATTAATTTATATATGTAATATTGGGTCTATTTTATTACGAAGAAAGAAAGAAATTAAATCGTTTAAACTCCATGAATGAATAACAAAAAAAAATTAATAAATACATAATTCTCTCTAACTCTTATTCTATCTCCGCCAAAGAATTTGTAATTCTTGTAAAATTGTATACATACTATCTGTAAATTATTATTGATTATTATGAGCTTTTGTGAATCACGTTGACAGTAAAATATAATTTTCGATCTGGAGTTCTTCTTTAATTAAAAAAAAACACCTAGTTAAGTGGAAAAAAATAATGGAAAAGCGATAGATTCCATCGAAGTACGGATTAAAAATATTTATTATTACCGGTAAGTACCTATCTACATTTATTTTGACCTGTGTACCTAGAATTATTGTTTTTTTTTCGTTTTATTATATCAAGGCAAATTATTATTAAGGTACATCCATAGCAGATACAAAGTATTTGTGTACTAAAATCTCTTAACGAATTCAGCAATATCTACATGCTCTCTGGCTCTCTCTCTGCTGGCTCTTTATCCTATGAGTACCTGGAATAGATTGTATTAGAAAAGAAACGAAGTAAAAAATGAAAGTGAAGTCGTAAATTGCTCTCAAACGTAAATAGAAAAACTCTGAAGTTAAAAAGGTTAATTTAAGTAACACCAATCGATAACCAAAAAGTTTTTCCAGGTAAGTTCGGAAATTTATAGCATTCCCATATAGGTATGTATATAGCGCAACTTATACTTCAAAAATATAATATCCAAAAAACATTCAGCCATTGCTTTTGAAAGCATTAAGAAGTATGATTACTTATAACGTACCCACCCAAAAATCAGAAACTCAATTCCTCTATTAAAATTGCTTTATACAACAAACACATCCGTGATATGCTAATTCCGCAAGATATCTGGTTAAATTCCTTTCAAATGTCACTGCTATAGAACAAACTAATTACACTGGTCAACAAAATTTCAGATTTATTTTGTCCCACGAAGTCAAGTGGGTGAACTTGGCAGTACTTTTGACACTTATTTCATATCTGTTTTCAGAAATTTTCTATCAGGCAGGATTTCAGAGTGACAAAGCTATGAAATTTTGCGAAAATATATATTATAATATGTGTATAAATCATGAAAAAATGACGTTTAAAAGTGATATATTTACTTGGAAAATGTGCTGATATATGACTTTCGGCTGTACTTTGCATCAGAAACCCCTCTCTTCAGCGTCCAGCAATAGTCTGTCAACATAGCAGGCCTCCATTTGCCTTGGTATCATTAGCACTTTCATCGTCGCTTAGTGTCATGTTTTGTGGAGGTTTAGGCACAGGTAATTTCGGACTCTGAGGTACTGGTCTCAGTGCAGATATTTTACAGTATGTTTGGATTTAGAAGTCACACCACTTATATTTGTTAGACAATAATAGCAATCGGTAATATGATCTGATGGTTCCCGCTGCAAATGTAGGAAAAAGAGTTCGGGTGGTTTACACATTTCCATGGCATTTTTACAGGTGATCAAATGTTCACCGTTTCACTACAATAGCTTGAACGCACCACAACGCAACAGTCCTTAACACGTTAACAACGTCAGCGTATATGTTCATTCACCGAGCTCTAGCCGACAACTGAAATGACAAGGGATGCTAATTAAGAACGGCAAATGCAGGTCTTAACACATCAAGACATGTTCAGACATTAACCAATGCATGCTGCTTGATCAGTTCCAAGCTCTAGCCGACAACTGAAATAACTTGAGGACTTGTTTTCTTATACTACATATCTATGCATGCATATTTTAAGTGGATAAGCGAATATCCTGGAACATAAAAACTAAGGGTGATGGAGAAATTCTGAAAACACAATTGATTTCAGCATGCAAAAGTATATGGGCATCGTGTATTTTTGTGCTTGGGGCAAAAATCTTGTTAACCAGTGTTATACAACAAATACATCCATGGTATGCTAATTACATCTGGTTAAATTCCTTTCAAATATTACCGCTATAAAACTAACTAATTATCTATTTAGGTAACCATCAACCTCTCAATTTTTTATTTCCTTTGTAGATTGTACTTTTTCATATTTTTTTCATTATTGTGGGTTATTTTCACAACTTTTTTCATTCGATACCTTCAACACCCTTTCATCACTTAACAGATTTCTTCAAATGAAATTTGTGGAGGGTCGTCATCTGTTCATGAAGGTTTATTTTCAAACAGAAATTTAGCAACGTATGCATGGTCGAAAATTTGTCAGTTAACTGTAGTCTGCTGGAAGGAATTTTATTTTCAAAATCGTCGTTTGAGTTTTGAGATTTTAAGGTAAGTATTAATATTATTCCTTTCTTCTAATTGAGCACCCATATTATTTTGGGTAGCATTGGAACTATCAGAATTATTTTTCAGCATGTGCCCTACCAATGATAATTTTTTTCTCACATAATTTTTGCATAGATTTCATATAATGATATACTTTATGTAATTATTCCGATGTTGTCATGTTCCTATAAGTAAAAGAAATATAATTCATTAGATAATTCCTTAATGATTTTATTAAACGAAAAAATCGAATCTGTATTTCAGTTAGTATTTTCCTTATTTATGCATGTTACCTAATTTAATGAACAACAAGAACTGCTACAATCAGTAAGCTTGTCTTCTACACATAAAAAAATATATAAAAAAAAACCCAACTATAATATCAAGTTACGTCAATTTTAATTAGATTTACACTATAATTATTCTTTTTATGTATTTGATTAACACAAATTAACTTAGCACCTGTATTTCAATTGCTAATCACCTTTCAAATATGAAATGTTACTACATTCAACTTATGCATACATAACATAAATTACATTACAATATGCACAAAGAACCAACTTAACAATTCTCAATAATTGTAATTCAGTATTTTTAGCAAAGCAAACAGTAGCGTACTTATTTATACCGGGTGATTATAAAAGGTCTCGTCAAATACTGACATCTTCTTGACCCCGAGGTAAAAAAATCTGTATAAATAAATGTGCGAAAACCATGGGTTTCAGAGTTTGCCGTTTTTGAATATAGGTGGTTGCGAAGAATAATCGCAGTCATAAGTTAATTGTCAGCAAATTTAATTTGCTACTATCGATTTCTCAACAACAGACCTTCAGATAAGAGTATATCGAGGAGAATTTAAATCTAAATTTGTGAGAATGAATCTGCAAAACTAAGAATAGGACATGGCAGATCTAGGTCAGTGAGTTTTCCTGATTTAGAAGAATGAGTATTGCAGCAAGTAGAAGACGATATTGGAAGCGAGATTTACGTAAGATGGCATAACAAACTTCCACAATATGCGTGTATGTGGCGTATGAAAACCCTCAAGGTCTCTTATGAAACCGGGAATCAAGATCTATTTTCTAATAATGTGTGGGCAGATATTTTGCGAGCTTTACTGATTGGACCCTATCGTCTCCCGAATCGGTTAACGGGAACAGTTAACCATAATTTTCTTGACAGTGAACTCCCAGGACTCCTAGATGAAGTGTCTTTACAGTTGCTCCAAGAGATATTGTTGATGCACGAAGTGACTCTCACACATTTCTTTATGATTGTGAGGCAGCACTTATTGCAATTGTTTGATAATCAATGGATAGGCCGAGATGGGTCTATTCTATGGGCGCCACAATCATCTTCTTTCTATGGAGTTATTTGAAAAGTCACGTTTACAACCATTGATTCTGTGTAACAATTGCTGCAGCGTGTTTATGATTTTTGCCAAACAATTAGACAATTGCAAGGTGTATTTGAAGGAATTGGGACAGTAAAAGAGTAAACTTCTACATAAAGATGGGAGGTGGATCTTTTGAATTATTAAAGTTTAATTTTATTTAAGTAGGTTTGGTATCTTTAACATAACAACAGCTCAAAACTCGGAAACAATGGTTTTCGGAAATACCCGGTTGCTAAGGTACGTTTGCGTGACACACCGCTCCGATCAGGTTGAACTTGCACGCATTTTAGATATGCGTATATTGTTATCAATATATATTGGTGGCTATTGTCATTGCCTTAGATTCAGCGCAACGTGTGCAGTGACAGCCGAACAATGTCAATTCCGATCGAAACATATTCCAAGTTTGAAGTGCGAGCGGTCATTCGTTTTTGACATGCAAATAATGAAACACTTACCGAAATTTATTAAAATACTGAAGACTTACGGAGAAGGCGTTATGAGTAGAAAACAAGCTAGTGCTTGGTGTAAACAGTACAAAAGTGGACGCACAGCTCTGAACAATAATCCCGAAGGTGTGCGAAAAAAACCATCAACAACGAAAACGGGCAAGCATCCAGACCTGGCACCTTCTGATCTTCATTTGTTTGAGCCGTTGAAAGCTCATTTGTTGGGTAAAAGGTTTTAAGACGACGGGGAAGTTCAAAAGGAAATACGGCAGTATTTTACAAATTTGTATCGCACCTTGTGCGAAGAGGGTTGACAGAAACTTGTGCCTCGCTGGGACGTGCCTTAACATTGGTGGCGATTATGTTGAAAAGTTTCCAACAGTTCACGCGTTTAGCGTATGTTTGATTTCTATAAATAAAGTAGTCTGTCTGTAATTCACAAATGTAACCGGACATCCCTCGTATGTTTGTTTAAACTGTCTAATTATCTGAGTGTGTAGAGTAATTAATATCCTAGAGTTTGCAGCAACAGTTAAAAAATGCCCGGTATAAGGATATTGTACAAGCTCTCTTATGTATATTATAAAAGAAATAAATCTGCCCAAAGTTTTTTAATATATTTCACACTCTATTTTGTATTGGTAAACATATCCAAATGTATTAAGTTAATTATTGGTGCCAAAGTGAATGGTGTATGAATATTTTGCGGTTGCACTTAATAATTATGTGTAATAATATTCATTACTGGTCGGCTATTTCGCAATTTCTAAGAAAAAATGGCATACATACGGTGTGGAGAGAATGACAGACTGTTCACAAGTTGAAGAAACTTGTAATCATTGCCAAAACAACTATAAAAGAAATTGTACCAATTTGCTTAGTTTTATTGTTGTTACTTTAACTGAATTTATGAACGAAGTTTCTAAGAAGCACTAATATTACATCCTCTTTAATAATTGTACGATTCCATCGCATTTGCAACTTCAACAAGATCTTTGCTTCAATTTATTGAAATCAGGAAATCCAGTGCGAGTTTACTCCGAACGTAAACCAAATTACAATTTAATAAAATTTCCCGACGATCCGACCGACATAAATCTAACGCGAAGCAGACAGGGCCGCCCGCACCCATTCATTTCAATTTACCATCGCCGGTTATTGGACCTAGTCGACGGGGTTCCGCCACTGATTAAACGCCAAAAGTCTCACAGATTGAGCCCGACGATACGCAATTGTTTTGCGTTCGTATTGTTCCTCTTCACGATCTATAGTATACTATAGCGTGTACACAGCACGCCGGAATGTTTTGTTTACATCACGGCACGTACGGTTCAGTGGTGAAAGCGGTCGAGCGATGCTGACGCCAGGCGCAAAACCGTAAGGTTCGCACAAACGCATCAACCAACCAACCACCCCAACAGGGAATGAATTATGCCAGTGGGGTTGCGGAGATTACCGCACTACAGAGACTACAAGCGCCGAAAATCAAGCACTTAATAAGAGGGGAACCGGATGACAAATTTCATCGAATGATCCATTGATACCCGGAGTAAGTAATCCGGGCAAATTTATTTAGAAGAGCGAGTGTCGTCTCTTTGGGGTTTCGAGAGGCAGTTTTACGATGTTAACGATAATTCGGTGATGCAGGTCATTATGGGATTGATAGGAGGTCGGGACCGTCCTGGGGGCTGCCGATGAATGTCAGCTTTAAGTGAATTGTGATTTCATTAGAGAGCCTTATAAGATCTAAACGATGTTGTATGTTTATTTACGAATGGATTTATGGTCTGTCTTTATATCTTGGTAGAAGGCATTAATCTAGTAGCGTGATGTCTAATCAGAAGTAGTTTCAATCTTTCATTTCAATCTTAGCAATTCATTAGAAATTAGAAATTAATTTGAGCAGTTCTTAGAAAATCCTAAAGTCAGCCAGCGAAGGGGAATGTTGGTGTAAAGAGAACTTCTTTGCAAAGAATCCTGAAGGGGCTGGGTGCATTTTCGTATGTGATTCAGCTACATCAACAGTTACATCCTTTGGATTATTGCAGTGGAGTGGAATATTGCGGCTGAGTTCTCGCGTTACAATATGAAATTCCGAAATTTCTGAGGAATGTATGGTTTTAAGACGAAGCACATTTTGATTTGTCAGGCCGTGTAAATCGGTGAACAAATCGATTTATGGGATTTGCCTGACCCAGTGAGGTTCAAGAAGTTCCTTCACATAATGCCATAGTGAGTGTCTGGTGTGCAATTTCGGGGCACGGAATCATGGTCCGTCAATGGTCCGTACTTTATCGAAGAGAATGGTAGCCAAGTCACACTTAATCACCACCGGTACATACAAATTTTAACAAACTTTATCCCTGATCTACGTCGATTTTGTCGTGCACGTAATTTGGGTTTTCGAGACCAAGTTTTTCAAGAGGACGGGGCAACTTGTCATACTGCTGCCGCAGTTCGTCAATTTCTTCAGAGACATTTTCAAACCTAAATCATTTCACGATTTACTGACTTCCCTTATCCTTCACATTTCCCAGATCTCCAGACGCATACATTTGGGGCATGACCAAAGATGTCGTCTTCAAAACATCGCCATAAACCATCGATGAGTTAAAGGATTCCATGAGAGCCTTCTCCCCACAACTGAAACACTTCATTATGAAGTCTGTCTTGAACGTGCAGGTGCAGATTTGGAATATGTAATAAAGTCTAAATAATATGTCAAAAAAACAAAAGAATTACAAGTTCAGTACTGTTTATTACGGGCCATACCGTACCACGGATAGTGCCCTCCGTAAAACTAGCGCTTTATAATTTCAAATGCATTTATATTTCTCTGGGCACACGATTTTGTAGGCACTGAGTTTTATAGATTATAAGCAAATTTTATATATGTATTTAGAAGTAGCAAAAAATATATTAATACTTCAAATAAAATTTAATGTTTGAAGTATTCTTTATTTCTATGTTCGTTCTACATTTTAAGTACGAGATAACAATGAGTGGAATTAGTAACTTGAAGATTTATAAAGCAAATTTCGTCATATCACTTTGGGGCAATCGTTCGATTGTCTACTACGGATAGTGATGTTTACTCTGACATCGTGACTACTAATATGGATGTTCCATAAGGCAATGTTCTAGAAACCCTATTATTTATACTATATCTAAATGACATTTCAGCTATAAAAGTTCAAAAACAAAAAGTTATTGACTTTCACTTTGAAATAATGATTAAATTTCCATACAAGTCAGGATAATAATACAAAGTTTAAAGCAAGCGTTAACCACGACATTAGATTCTAATAAAAAAACTCGCAGTGAGATCTGTATATCATAGTTATGTGGTAAAGAAAGACAGACGGACTTGAACCCGAAAATGTTTTAATAAATAAAAATATATAATATACGGGTTTTTATGTCTCATAGAGTCATACGCAATGGCAATTCGGATTACGCATGTTGTTTATTATTCAAAATTTGATAACCGTTATTTCGTAGAAGATTTACACTAGTAATAATTAGGTTATTCCATTCTCCCACTGGATAAGTTAGACATTCTTTTTATAAAATAATAACATCTCCAGCCAGAGACAGTTAATAGGACTAAAATATGTTAGTACAATAAAGAAATAATTCCGTAAATACACTTTATTAATGTAAAACACATACACCAAATACATAACAGTAGCTTCCAAAAACATACTAAACTAATAAATCAATATAAGAAATTCGGAAGTTAAAGTATGCCTGTGTTAGAGGTATCCACTTTAGAAATTTCAAGTAAGTTATTCTGATATTAAAGCGTCGCTTGGCATTTTGAACGAAAGAAAGAAATTAGTTAAAAAATACATCAGTAAAGTAAAATTTGGTCAATCGTCCATATCGATAACATCATTGCATATTTAAAAGAAGTTACCGGAACGAGGGAAAAAAGCAAATTTTTAGTTATACATACATTGTAATAATTTTCAAATTTAATGTTCTATTTAAATTAATCAAAATTCCTGTGGTTTAAGTTGTTTGTTCTCGCGGTTGTCTAGTTACATCAAGTGAGTATAACCAAAGAACCCATATCTAGGATATTTTGATTTGACAGTTGGTACCTATTTGGTGTAGTTGATACAATTTTGTTAGGTTATAATCTACTTGTTGGTTTGACAGACGACAATACTTCAATAACTAATTAATTAATATACGGGTTTGACGTTGTTTCTGTTTGTCTATCGATGTAATTTGTATTAAAGCAGAAATACAACATTACATTGAAGTTAGTATCCATTTGCTCGCTGCATTGTCGGTTAATAGTCATTTCTGTAAACGACAGAACGACATGAAATTCACAGTAGAATATTACACTGACTGGACATTATCAAACTATTTGTGACTCGACACAACTATTATTTTAGTTACTGTTCTTTCTTTTTCTTAAACAAACCAAAAAATTAGCTTGTCAAATGAGCAATTATGATAAAGATGTGTCCTACCAGATTACCAGTAATTTCTATTTCTGTAGCTTTAAAACTGCGATGTATTCTAAGCAATTTTCTTACGTAACAGTATTAAAATTAACAATATTGTTTAGTTGTATATCTATAAAGTGTTTGTATTCCAATTAAAGCAAACTATAGCGTTTGCAGCTTTGTGTAAATAGTCTTCCATTTTGACCACTGCATGTTTTCACAAGAATCAAATATTTATTGCTGCATGACTTTAAAGAGTGTGATAATCAAATACAAAGGCTTGACTGTGTCTACAAACTTTATAGCAACTAACTTCAATTAAAGCTGTTATTTTGGAAATGTAATCCAATTTTTATCCAGCATTTCTTAATTTAAATTAAATATTTGAACTAATTGATAGAAAGCCCGTATTTATAATTACCTATTTTTATTTCTTATTAATCAGTTTTACCTCATATATGCTCGCACTCTGTAAAAGTTATTTATGACGAGCTATTATCGTAAATTACGAAATATAATTAAAATAAACGGCGGACGAATAGCAATCAATCTCTGTATATTTTCTTTTATTTTCCTATCAACGATTCGCGATGACATAAAGTCGTAAAGTATTACGCTATTGTTTCAAACCGGACACGAAACCATACACCAATAAATAAAAACCTTCTAACATCGAAAACCACCCAAATCATGCACTCTTTAGATTTATATGATAGGTTATTATTTACACTCGTAGTTCTGAAGGTGTATGCTGCCGTCGAGATCTGAATAGGGGTTATATCGTAGGGACTGGATTCGGATTCATTAATATGCAAATGGGGCTATTTATTTAATGTGACCTCTAATCCATATTCATGCAGAAATGTAACTGAACATCCGTTCGTCTGTAAATGTAAAATGAAATTACATTCGGAGATGTAGTAAGACTTCATATTTCATAAAGTAAAGAACAAGATTTCCGACTTAATCTCACAAAATCAGTTATAAAAATTATAAAAGAGTAGCTGAAACCACTGCTAAACAAGCGACGTATTACTGATATTACTTGCGTCACGTCACTCCACCTTATTAAAAAACGGAGTGTAGCTGTCAACGAAATTAAAGTAGTTGTATTCGGCGCACGCGTATTACAGTTTCAGGATATGTACGAGAGATGTCCGGTTACTAAAGTGTATTTGTGAATTACAGACAGACCACTCCATTTATAGAAATCAAACATCAAGCACTTATTTCAGCGAGGCACAAGCTTCTGTAAACCCTCTTCGTAAAAGATTTGAACCAAATTTCTAAAATACTGCCGTACTTCCTCTTGAATTTCGTCGTCGTCTGCAAACCCTTTACCCGACAAATGAGTTTTAAACGGCCCAAACAAATGAAAATCAGAAGGACCCGGGTCTGGATTCTCATCCGTTTTCGTTGTTGATGGTTTTTCACAAACCTAAGGCAATGACAATACCCACCTATGCAGTACATATGCATACCTAAAATGTGTGCAAGCTTCAACCTGATCGGAGCGACGCAGGCGGTATGTCACGCAAACGTAACTTAGTAACTGGACATTCTTCGGACATTATGAAGGCTTTAGACCTAAATATATTGTTATTTTCTAGCTTTCGTGAAATTTTGGCCTACTCTAGTGTTAATGGTACTTGAAACTTGACATCAGCAACCAGGGAAATGTAAAAATACATAAAAATGTAACAACAATAAGGTATTCGATAATTTTATTGAAAATGTAGTTTTGTAACAATATTACTCATGAGTAAAGTTTCTTTCCAACTCTCAAGGGAACATTTTGGGTGATTTAATACTAGCCTTGATACGCTGTACTACAACCGCTAGAATTAATAACATCCCAGCTTATAGGCATGCTTAAAATGCATCAACTAATGTCTTGTGTTGACAGATTTCATTGCTCTCTTAAGAGATTTTAAAATTCAGGACAGGTTTGAATATTCGCCATAAAGAGTGTTAACCTTCTTTGGAGCATATCCCAGACATGTTCTATTGAGTTAAGGTCTGGTGATTGAGGAGTCCATGGAAGGACATGAATCTGTTCATCAGTTAGCTAGTTTATTACTTTCTCAGCGGCATGTGGACGTGCATTATCGTCCATCTATCGTAAATCTGACCCAGTTATATGTCCAAATGTTTAGACAACAGTTTATAGAACTTGCCCAATGTATCGGTGCTGAGTTATTGTTCCATCTATGCAAACGAGCTTTGTTTTATGGTGGTTTTATGGTTTAATATTCTGGCCCAAACCCTTACAGAGTCTGTTCTAAAATTATGAACCTCCTGAAAGTGTCTGATTCTCGTTGCTTCTCCCCGTGCATGCCAAACCGTTACTCTGTTGTTATCTGGCCGAAACCCAAACCTAGACTAGTCCAAGAACAAAACCTGACCTCAGTCTGCTTCTCCCCATCGCACATGTTCTCGTACCCCTCTTAGGTGAATTTCGCGATTGTCCATAAGTAATGCAGGAACTGTAATTGGACGACGACTACGCAGACCTGCTTCATCTAAACGGTTCCTAACGGTTTGGTCTGAAACTGTTGCTCCGTCTAAATTCTGAAGATGGGAAACGAACTCCCGCGCCGCAATTCTTGTAAGACACCGAGCCTGCATAATAATGTTCCGATCATGAGCGAGTGGTGTGATGCGTGTAGGACCTGTGTGTCTTTCGGCAACATCGCGTGGTTCCTGGTAACGTGTCCATAATCTACAAATGACGCTCTTTGCGGTCTCCAATTCAGTTGCAACTTGATTTTGTGTACAACCCTGTAACATTCCAATAGCTCGTAGCATTTCATTCCTAGTCAAATGTCGACGTTCCATATTCTACTTTTGTAAACTAATGCATTAATATAGCACTCAATAAACTTGACATGTGTCAAACGTGAATACCCACTGAATAAACAGTTACCGCAGCAATTTAAGTAACACTTAACAAGTGAATAATGCAACATAAATAACGATAATAATATTTGCCCTGAAGTCAGCCGATTTTTATAATGACCAATTTAATCACAGAATACGTTAAAAGTTTATTTGGTCGAGATTGTTTCGAAAATCTCCCAAAAACGTATGTTCCTCAGACCATTTTGAGCAGTTTTATGTTTATGTATTTATTATGTTTAGGTGTACATTGTGAACTAAGCCTAATCTTCAGTAAATTTGGCGCTGTTAACGTATTAAACAGTAAATGAACGTTAAATATGCGCAATAAATCTCCAGCTCGTAATATTCAGTCGACTTTTTGTCCGCACCAGAGGAGTGAAATGATTCACTTTCATCGCTTTTCGCCGCCAACCGCCTGATGGCACCAAGGACCGTTAGCGGAAGAAAAAAAAGCAGTTACGGGCTTGTCACCGCTACCACTGGGCTGTATATCACATCCCCTTAATAAAGTTCCTGCTCACCGCAAAAAAGCAAACTTCATCAAGACGCTGCCCGTCCCTCATCCCGGGCATACCGCGTTAGTTGAAACGACGCGGCTATACTTGTGTCACCTCGCTTTCGACCGTCTTCTACGCGGTGCAGCTCCGTTTAATTCTGGTTCGGTTTTTTCTCCTTCCTCTCCGTATATGAGCGCGCGTTCCGAACCGTAGGAGAACATATTTTATTTCAACGCTCACCCCTTAATTAACATATTTCGAATTGAATAATACGCGTGATTCATTACCGCCCGTCACTTGCTTATTAACACTGACAGTTATATTCGGGGTAATAAGTTTTTTGATGTCGTAAGTATTTTTGTGCATACTCGTACATATGTATGTATATAGTATCCTGTCAACGTATGAAACTGATACTATCATCACAAGCTTTGAAGACAGTTGAATTTAATAACAAGGAAAATACATATTCAAATATAGGTAAATGTTAAAAGACTTTGAGGTATTATATCATGGATTAGCATGAAGGAATGTCTTGAATGCAATGAAAATATTCTTATTCTTTGTCTTAGTAACTTCCGATTGTACGGGGTCGGCTTTCTTAAGCTTGAGTAACAATTTGTCTTCGATGCTCATCTTGTCCTTTCCCTAGTATACAATTTCTTACATCCTTTCCGGATTAGCTGCGATTCACAGCCTTCTCGTAGTGTTTCTTGCAGACAGCATACGTTATACGCCGTCTCTCTCAGTACTGCTCTTATTTCAGCGCTACGTTATCGAGTCCATATTGTAAGCGCCCATACACAACTTAGAAAGTAACACCAAGCGTTGTAGTATAGATGGTCTGACCATTGCTTATGAGGCACCTGCTTTTCTCTTCTGTGCTTTAGTATTACAAATTGGCACGTGCTTTACGATCGCCTGCCATCTTACACCAACGCGATACTCTTCCTGGAAAACTAAAGGGCCACCGCTGACCTCATTGGTTCTTCCGCCGCTAACTCTTATGCATATTCCGGTCTGAGCATTCTCCGGTCTTCGATCTCTACTCCTGACATGCCAGAGGAACTCTAAAATTGGGTTTAGTTTTGTTTCGGAACGAAACAATTTACTATATCTAGTCACCTGTACATATATCCGTTATCAATTGTTTCACCTGAAAATCAAATAAATAAAATTCAAAATCAAAACTATTTCTGATAACGTCCAACACATATTACGTCCAGCATATATTACAGCCACAAGAAAATATTAATATTCTTAATGAAGGATGGAAATCACTAATAAATATGGACATACATAACAGAGATTTACATGCTTAGGAGTATTAATAAACAAAGAAGGAACACTAGAAGACGAGATAAACGAGAGAATATCGAAGTCACAAGGACTCAAGTCAAGTGAATAAGGAGGCCAAGGAGCCACTGAAATATTTTACTGGCCAAAAACCGTTTATGGCAATTGCTGTGTGACAAGACGCACTGTCATGACGCATGACCCTTTTTCGGAGTCTATCACAGAAACAAATCAGCATGCTTTTGATCTTTTATTGGCTCATTCTTAATTTCTTAGGCTTTGGAAAGCCTGAAGTGTGACATTCCATGCTCTGGCGTTTTCTTTCCGGGCCATACTCGAACACCCAACTCTCATCACCAGTAATGACACGTTCCAAAAATTTTTCATTCAATCGATTCCAAAAAATCAAGGCACCGTCCTCTCCTGATGTCCTTTTGTTCATGCGAAGGGTTTTTTGGAACCATTTTCGAGAAGATCTTGCTCATTCCCAAATCATTGGTCAAAACTTGATGAACGGTGGTGTGAGACAAATTCAACTGTTCCCCGATCATTCTGACCGTCAACCGACGATCTGAACGCACAAGATCGCGGATTTTGTCGACATTTTCATCGGTTCCTGCAGTTGAAGGCCTTCCGCTGCGTGGCTCATCTCCCATCGACTCTCTTCCTTCTGAAAATGCCATAAACAAATGAAAAACCTGGGCTTTTGACAAAACACCGTCTCCGTAGGACTGCTGAAGTTTTGCAAAAGCTTCTGTTGCAGTTTGCCCAAGTTTGAAGCAAAACCTGATAGCACACCGTTGCTCAAAATTAATGTCTTTCATTTGTAGAACGCAGTACGAAAACAGGGTTCACGGAAAAAACGATAACGTACAAACAAATGACTTAATCGAGTTCAAACTTGCACTGAACGCGTATTACAATGTCCACTTGTCGTCCCTCCATATCCCGTGCTTTCCGTGTTGCCATATCAAACGCTACGTTATCAGTCTCATTACTTAATTTACACCCCTCATATGCATGTAAATCCTGGACAACAGCAAAAAGATAGAAAAGCAGATTAATAAGTTCGGAAACGAGATTCTTGAGAGGAATAAGGAAGGAAATACAAGAAGAGATAAAGTTGTGAACTAGGTATTCAGAGAATATCAGAACATAGTCCCTGTCGAAACAACTATAGAACAAGGCCGACTAAGGTGGTTGAGCCAATTAATGAGAAGGGATGAAAACAGAATAATTCGAAGTGAAAGAAATGGGAAAAAGGAAGAGAAACTGACCGAAAATAACGTGGAAGGAAGAGCTGTGAACAGCAGCTAACAAAAAAAAATGGGAAGATGCAAAAAAGTTAGCAAACAAAAGAAAAAAGTAGAAAGAAATATGGAAGAAAACAAACGAAAACGCAACTCCAGCATAACTCGACACCGGAAGGTACATGAGCTTCCAAGATTCAGTAAGTAAGTAAGTATAGAAAGCCACAGATGTATTTTATAAATAAAAGTGAGTGTGTTTTCGCCTACGCTTTTCCTTCATTCTCAATGCCTCTGGTAATCCGAATCTAAAATAGCCTTCATTAACCTTTCACCGAAACGTAATGCGCCCCCGAAATTCACTCCAGCCAATTAGCAAGCGATATT
The DNA here is from genome assembly GCA_031763485.1 of Osmoderma eremita. NCBI lineage: Eukaryota > Metazoa > Arthropoda > Insecta > Coleoptera > Scarabaeidae > Osmoderma > Osmoderma eremita. The sequence continues at coordinate 183,727 of JARFOC010000258.1, read as the reverse complement.
TTCGCAGAACCTCACGACGATCCACGTGAACGTGAACAGAGTAAATATAAACGCGCCCGTAAGCTCAGATCTTCCGAGGCGATGTCATCCGATACATCCTGTTCTTAGATTACGCCGTAGCTGTAGCGTTATATGATCGGTGACGAAGAATCCGGCGGGCAGACACCAGTCGCACGGCGAGAAACTCCCAGCTCGCATTGCGCGGCTCCTTCCTTTGATCCCGGTCGACGTTTATGCCAATTCCGAAAAACCCACCGCTTTGATAGTTTCGACGGGTAGTACACGTTCAGCGTCACCCAGCGACAAGGTTCTGGGTCGGAAACTTGTCATAATAGGTTTACGCAGGTTAAGCACGAGAATTGAAAGAAGAGAAGGAGTTTTAGATAAGAAAATGCGAAAAAATACGACCTGCAAAATTTCAATGACACCCTAATTATATAACCTGGATTGTGTATCCTCGTCTCGTTCCAACCTCATCTCATGGTTGAACAATATCAGCTGCTCGACGAAATTTATTTTGATATCGAATAAAGTTGTACACGACGGCTCGGTGTTAATTTACGGTTTAATTGTGAAAAACGATGTTGATATATCAAAGCGACATTTGTGACGTCTGGGCTTGTGAACTTTTTATCTGAAGACGCGAAACATTTGACAGCGCACTTGTAGGCTGTTTATTTTTCTTTACAGCTCTTCTTATTTTATACTGCTTTTAAATGAAATTTGATAGTAATTTTATAGTGTTTTCTCCGTCAGTTTGCAAATCTTTAATAATTAAAGTTCTTTTAATCAAGGAAGGTTTTCGCTTATAGTCTGGTTTTAACTATTTGAGGTCTCCTTTCTCCTGAAAAAGCCACTTATATTGGTGGTGTAACGTCCAGTTTCCTCTCCATCATTATTATTTGCAGTATATCATTTTGTTTTAATTTTATTATGCTGATAATCTCTGTAGATTAACTCATTATATAAATAACATCTCTTAACTATGTAACTAAATTGTTGAAATACTAATTATTTATATTTTGTGTATTATTTCATAACGACAATGTTTTGGATATTTTGTAGAAAATCTGCATATTTATGCGCATATACTGAGAAAATAAATGTAGTAAACAAAATATTGCTGCTTATCTATTTATTAATTAAATACATTTTATTGAAAAATAGAAAATTTGTTTAAATTATGAAAAAGATGAAAAGGTGGCAATGATAACATGGTACCCGAAGAATAATAACACTAGTTAACAAGATTTTTGTCCCAAGCACAAAAATGCCTGATTCCCATATACTTTTGCATGCTGAAATCAATTACGTTTTCAGAATTTCTCCCTTAGTTTTTATGTTCCAGGATACTCGCTTATCCACCTAAAATGTGCATGCACAGATATGTAGTATAAGAGAACATGTCTTGACGTTATTTCAGTTGTCGGCTAGAGCTCGGTGAATGAACATATACGATGACTAACCGTAAAAATGCCATTATCGGCGCATGGTTTATTGCTGGAATCACCATACTAGCAAAAGCAATGAAGGGGTACAAGCATTAAAGACGGACTCGAGTTTCTGCCTACCAGCAGTGGGACTCTGTGTTGTATCGACGTCTACTGCTTCAAAGCGAGCATCGATGTCGAGATCCGCTGGCGATTCTCGTCCAAAACGGTACTCTGTGTGACTATCGCTTTCGCTTCGGCAATAATTGGAACAGCGGCGGCAATCATAGGGAATTTCGATGATTTAGCACTAGAAATGTGGCGACATTGAGAATATAGTTAGGATTTTCAAGAAATCACCAATATTTTATTTGACACGCTTCGCGGAGATAATGTATAATTAAAATTATATTACAAACCAATTCATTTAGCAATTAGATTAGGGACAAAAGACAGTAGTTTGTTACAATGAAAGTACGAAATAATAATGAAACACTTTGTACGAAAATATACGTATATCGTAGATGAGGAAGTACATCATCAACCTTTGAATAACAATATCGGTGAACATGAAGGAATGGTAGCGCGAAGAAACGTAATTCAAAGATACTTTAATTG
>JARFOC010000258.1:128964-160437 GCA_031763485.1 Osmoderma eremita | reverse complement strand
GTATTTCTTGTTATATAAATATTTTTTTGCAAAACCACGTTGCTTTTATTTTTTGGTTGGTGTACGCTCAATTTTGCAAGTGACTGTATATTCGCTGTTAATAATTCTTTACAATTAAATGTTTGAGTTTTAAAGTGTGGCGACTAGTATTTAAAATCGTTTACATAAATATTACTAATATTCACATTGAGTTATGCCACTGATACAAATTGACACCATTGCAACAATAAATCGAGAGTAAAGAAATGGAACCACAAGCAAATACTGGCCTAATCCGAAAATTTAAACAGCGTAAAGATTATGTAATACATTTAACAAAAGAAACGAATGCTATGCATTAAACAGATCAATGTCGCTCAAAGTGGTTAGATTGGAATGGCATACGGTCCGGTAAAAATGAGGTTATGGACAGTCCATATAACCGTTTAGCAGAGGGTAACCAAAATCCTTAAAGAAACCAAAATATCGCCTGTATTTAAGTGTTTTGATGATAAAGATATTAGTCTTATCATATGAATGCAAATTCTTATCTATCGTGAACCTACAAAATAGTTGCTAAAACTACTACAACAAAGAAATTCAAGTGTTTTTTTAATATATTACACAATTATATGAAGACAGTTCTTTAATGATATTTTTCCTAATTTTATCCTAAATGTAACAAAGAAAGCATAATACACATTATAAAAATTCAAATAATCTTGTGAAACATATAGAGTGTATTGCACGTGATAAGGTAACAAACAATTCATTATTAATTCATTGTGAATATAAAAATATAAGGTTGCATTTACTAATTTTTAACAATAACACTGAAAAGAGGGGTTTTTAAAATTAAATTGATTCCGCCAAATGGGTCTACAAGATTAAACGAAAATTGACAACATGATTCACCGTTGGGCATGCGTATTCAATCCCCGCGAACAGCTAAAAATAGACGCACTAAACATGCACAATTACCGACATGGAATTTTGTTATTGCAATTAGCAAAGGTCGTATCTTGAAATGATAAAACTTACACAATCATATAAAATCCGAAATATTTTAGCACTTGCTATACTGAAAAAGCTAAAACGGCGTGAATCTTAACACATTGTGTAATCCGTAATCAATATTATAGATACGATAATTATGATATTCGACATAATGGTTTAAAACAACAAAAAAAAATTCAAACAGCACTGACCTACCTCCAGTTTCACTTGGCTTTTGTTCACCGCACTAACCGAAACACGTCTATACGCCACGATAATATAAACTAAACTAAAGCAATCGTTTAAATTCTAATCCTCGATCTCTAACAAAAAACAGACGCACATCACAAAAAAAAGGTGAGCGAAGCATGCTGTGCGATTATCACGCTTGTTGTAATACGTTTAGTTTAGTGCAAAAACTGAGTTCCACTGTAAAAAATAGTGAAGGTACATTTTTACGGAACGAATAAGTATAAACACATGTCTGTAAATACATCGATCGGAAAGCAAAGCGATTACAGAAAGGATGCATTATATTCAAAGGGTACATTTAATAAATATTGATGTGAATATAGGGGAAATTAAAAGCTTTGTTCGCAGTGCAAATCAGCACTTAATTTGTAACTATTCCAGATTTTTCAATGCGCATAGTTCAAAGAAGGATTGTAGTTTGAAATTGATTTGGTTTTTTCGTTACTTTTTATAAAACTTAAGTTTTTTCTGTAGTGTGAGGTAAACCAACATGGTTAAGGACAAAAAAACTTAAGCTTTATAAAAAGTTACAAAAAAAATTGTTTTATCTTCAGTGTGGGGTGAACCTATAGGGATTAGAAAAAATTGTTTTGTCCTTTTTAATGCGTTTTATATTAAGCTTTTTTTATTTTTTTAACAATATATATTTAATCGTGAGACAGTAACTTATTATGTCGATGCTCTTCAAATTACTTTTCTAAGTTGTAATTTTTTCCATTTCATTGTCCAATGAATTTTTTAAAACTTCACAGACGGTTGCATGGGCCCTATATGGGAATAAGAAGAAACAATGCCATATTCGTAATTGAATATAGTGATGGTAATTATTATTCAATTGTCCTTGCACTAATTCAGTAAATGGCTTGCATGGTGTCGCTAAATTGAGATTTCCGGGAAAAGATCGTTATGTATTGGACTATATTGTTCCTATGTGGAGACACAATACAACAATAAGTAACATGATAATTGACTAGTGTAAGACTATCATATGTCAAAAGCGATACTTTTGCACGTATGAAATATCTACCTTTAATACGGAAGGCAGCTAATAAATCAAAATGTCCATGGGAAATGATTAATATAGAATTGTGCCGTAAATCTAACCAAAAAGATATTGTTATAGAAATAACAATGAATTAATTGATATCCCAGCTATTTTGTGTAACTTCTTCACTAAACAGTTTGAAGCCGCATCATATATGCAATGTAACAATTGGAGCATGGAGCTAATATTGGGGGTAATAGACATTTTGCATGTACATAACCTTTTAGATAGTGGCAAACAGGCAGATCGGTAACCTCTTATCAGATTTGTCGCGGGCATTTGATACTGTCAATCATAATCTTCTGCTACATCAGCTGTCACTGTATGGTTTGGGAGTATGTTGTAGTCGGTGGATAGCTCGTTAATGAGCAGTCGTGCTCAATTCGTTACGATTTGCAGTAGCGGTCTGACCTTTTACTCCTCTGAATTGCTGATATCGCAGGGCGTGGCTGAAGATTCCATTTTCGACGCAATTTTGTTGTATCTATTTACGATTTAATCGAATGTTTCCCAGATAAAGACCTCTATTAGTTCGTGAATGGAAAGTTTTTTATTAATCAAATATCGTTACTAACACTTGCATGCGTTTCTTTTCTTTTCAAAGCGTGACGAATATGTACTACTGTTATTATTATTAATAGATACTGAAACTCCATGACGGAGTATGAGTATTGTCTTCTAAAATTTGACATTCGTGTCCCAAAATTGCTTTTCCTTTATCTCAACCTGCTACAACCAGCGTATCAATGTTACATCCCTTTTAACATTATTTCGGCAAATCAAAAGTGATAAATGCGCAGAGTACCTCACTGTCACAGCGTGTAATATTGTTTAAGCTCATGGGGATGCTTGCACAATAAGATATCCCTACCATGCCGTAGCAATTCTCCCCTCTTCGGTGACAAATAATTACGGTACATAAAAGCAAGATTCCCATCGCAATAAAATAAACAGATGATTTTGTTTCGCCAGTAATTAATTTTTAATGTTCCAGGGGGAGTTTCGCGAATTTATGTATTGTACAGCGAGAAACCGTGTAATCCTGTAAAAGGCGTAACCTACAGATAGCTAGAGTTTAAAGTTTATGCGATTTGTGTAATATAATATCTCCCAAAAGAAAGAAAAAATGTCTCCGATGTTGGACTGTAATATGTACATACGTTATGCCGTTACTAAATGAGACGAGAAATATTTTTCTGTGTAGCACAAATTTATCAATGCGCATGCGTCAGATGTCCATCTGGTAGTCAGGGAGACCAGATGGAACAAAGCCAATAAGGAATTTCCCGATTTTTGTCACTGAATAGACGGAATTAGCTTAAAAAGAGCTTCAACATTAATGAGTACATCTGTAAAGCATAAGATAAAAAAGAATTTTAGAAAAATAACCAAAAAGAATAGAACGTCAAAATGGATTTCTGTAATTTATAAAATGGATTCTCGCAACAAAATATTGACTGAAAAAATATTGGAAGGGTAAATGCGAAGATGTGAAAAAAGTGTAGGCGATCTTGATGACAAATTTAGAGCGAAATATATGAATACATATTCAATAGGAACGAATTTTCAGCTGAAAATAGTAATGATTCGGATGAGGAAGATTACAGAGGAGAGAAGAATAGGAAGTTAATGGAAACAACTGCTGTAACTGGTCTACCTCATTATATTATACAAAAATCGCAAGAACATTACAAACATTAATAATGTTGTAATGAGGTCACCCGACCCAAGAGAGGCCATTTGATAATTTTAACTGTTTTGGGCCGGGAAGAGACAAAAGAACCCAGCACTAACAGAAACCAGCAAGCCATTAAAGAATGTAATATCTGCCTAAGAACCAACAGTGTGTCAGTGCTATTCAAGTGGTGTTCTGTGTGGTGAATATCTCCCAGAGTGCTAAGTCTAACATTATTTTCCTTCGTAGATTCTGCTGAGGATGACAACTTAGTTGCCGAAATAGGTATCTGGAGTTCTTTACTCATCAAGGGTATTTTTATTTTCACTGTTCTATGTAGAACACAGAAAACCAATTGTATGTAATGCCCCACAAACTAATATTTTGATCGCACCCATAAACTTGTTGTAAAAACCTATCGAATTCGGCTGGGTAATGAACCTCTTTTTTTCATTCTGGGACAATCTCCTGGCTTGTATCATAGGCTCCATTGACAGAAAAATTGTAGCCACCTTCACAAGATTATTGTCGATCAATCTACACAGAAGTTTTTCATTGTTTATTGACAGGAACTCGGAAGTACACGTGCAGTTTTCGTCATATGAGGTGGAGAATTTTTTATACGTACAGTATCAATCGCTTTAGTCCCCTTTCTCGCAGGACATCCAACAATGGTAACATTTAGGAAAAAATTAATGATTTATGCCAACGTGTTGGTAACATATCAAGTAGATACGAACGCAGTTACTCTAATAGTTACCTAGCCCAAGATCGCTCTTCCTTCTTTTAGGATTTCGATAATTCAGCAGGAATTTAAACTTTATACCTTCCTCGAATCCACTTTACAGATCCTCGAAAGGATTAAAGATTTCAGTAGCGCTTCGTCCCTACTTTAAGACAACTAAGCGAGACATTCGTTGATATCCATAGGAAATAGCACTTCTCTACACGGAGAGGGAGAGAGAGTTAGAAAGGGCAAGAAGACGTTGGGATCGGATCTACGGAGATAGGAAAAGGCAGAAAGCTACAAGCTACTGCCGTTCCGACTTGATTTACTATTATTGGAAACATGTAAATTCTAAAAGGAGGAGCCGTTTCAGTTGTCTTGCAGCAGGTGTTTCCTATTGATTCGTGTACCGAACGGTACGTTACGATGTTAGACGGAAGGAGTGTATGTTTAATTTAAAATTTATATTCGACATGCTATGCTTGTTGGTACATATGTAAGGGACATGTTTTGGCTTCGGTTGGCAGAAAAGTCTAAATCACAGACACAGTAGTGTGTGGTAGATACCGTGAATCATCTTGAATGGGTTCAGTTCGTATGATTCACATCTTTCATATTTCTTCTTTTATAATACTGTGAAGATTTGTGGTTATGGGAAACATGTGTTATGAATTTTGACACGTATATCGACATGAATGGTCATCATTTTTGGACGAGTTATGATTATGCGATTTATGTACATATGTGGTAAACATGATTTGCTCTTTATTGTTTTGATATTCTTGTATTAACGTTAAAGGAGTTTGCTTCTCGTGTGAGTGCAGAATAATATTGTCTACCCCGCCCATACTAAATATAGTTGCACACACAAATATAGAACTTTATCAGAAACCTTTATCCTGACTTTTTGGAATTTGGACTTTGAATTTGACACATTCTTTGACAGTCCATCGATAGTAATGCAACAATGCGTTTTGTTGCTGCTGCATTTATGCTGTATTATTTTCCGGTGGTTTCCGAGAACCACTGAGATTTTTCTTCTCCATTAGTACCTACAAATACGCCATAATCAAACACGGTCTTACTTCCCCATACGGAGGAATGAGTCGTGTAGGAATGAGTCGTGGCGTGTGGTTCTTTATAAATATTATGCGTAAACAATCTAAGAGATAAGGTCGTTCCGTATGGGGGTGGAGATATAAGACATCGGAAGCGGGCGGTAAGAGCCTGTACATCGGTTCTAAATCTTATTTTATTTTACGAACACGGTTGACTCTTAAATAAAGGTAATCATTTTATGATATAAAGTTGAAATTATATTTGCAAGCGAAGCTCGAGCAAAAGCTTCATTATCATCGAAACATTCAAAGTAATCTGTATTTCAGAGATGCCTACCTAAAAAGAAATAGTGCTCCCGTAGTAGTGGCAAACAAGATGTAGTGGAGGATACCCGTTTATGTTTCTTGTGGAAATTCCTTTGAAAAAATATTGTACTGTGTGTAATTGAATTAAAGGCGTTAAGCACAATTACCTTACTTAATGGATTGAACGACAGTTATCAGTGACCTATTATCAGTATTTAAAATTATATCTTGAAAAATAAAGCATAGCTACTGCTTCATGATGAGGAAGGTTTTATTGGTTTCATTTCAAAAGCACGACAGTTGTTAATGATACTTATCAACAAACGAAATATCAGTTTTGGATATCCAATTACAAAATCTCCGAGCTAGTAATGAATACCTAAGACTGTCTTACTGTCATATTTTCACGATTAACTCGTTATATTAAAATAATTTCTAAAAATCTCACTTTTATAAAATGACTTTACAATATCTTAGAAAGTAATGACTTAATAAAAAGTATTCTTTCCTTTTATCATACAAAATATAGGATGATCCATTTAAAATAATAGAGATATGAATGTATTTTAGTTTTGATTCGCCCTGTGTTCAGTCTTGACAATTTTGAAAAATGTCACTTTGCTATAATAGTGGACCAATATCAAAAATATGTTTGTAAAAGAAAAATTTCAGACTGCCTTGTTTGCAGTATACAAGACCTTGGCCGTCGATCAGCTGTTACTTGTCGCATAGCGTTCAGCAATATTTTTAGGATTTAATAACATTTATGACGTCACATGCTTTGTGAATAAGTAAGTATCTGTGGGTTGACTATACTGCATTAACAAGCCATTGCAAAACATAAAACGTGGATTAGAATAAGCATTATCGAGTCTCATGTGAATAGCTACATTTCAATTCCCATTTTCCTATCCGAATTCAAATGTATGGGAACACTTTAGGACCACATATTTAAATAGAATAAAGAACTGCTTAGTACAAAAACAGTCCCATTGTTCTACACCATAACTAGGTCTATACGATAATGTACAGCCACTGTTCGTCCCCGTATACCTCAAATGAATAACTAATTTTCTAATTCCCCTTAACGGAAGGTCCCCTCAAGTTATACCTGTAGTAATAAAGTAACGCAGTTTCGAACACCCTGTTTACGCTTTGAAGAGAGACTGTTATTCGAATCAGACCTAGGACCATATCCGATATACAACGAGGTGGATATGTTATGCGCATTTATCAGCACAACCGCCCTACTTCAGTAAGTACCTAATAGTTTCGCAAGATAATTAAGGAGCTCATTCGATTAACGCTACCGCCGGCGCCGGCGTGTGGTGCTTTCTTGTTGAAATAGAATTTCGCCGTTTCGGCGCGTTCACTTTCTTCGATGCCGTGCGATTTTACCGAAAACAATACGGCCCCTCCCTCTTCGTGCGCCTTGCCTTAACTATGAAACCGCCCTGAAATTCCAGCAATTTCTGCTGCTAAACGATAGCGCTGCATTAAACACAATCACTTGCTTTCATGCACCGTTAATTAAAGTCAGTAACTGGACGGTTTTGTCGCCGCTAGAACGTAACAACAAAGAGGCTAGAGATTAAATGCGACCATTTTGCGGTTGGTAGACAAGGTACTTTATTTTTGACGTCACCTCTGCTCGGCAAATACTTGTTAGAACACAAAACAATCACAATCAAGATTATCACTTCTGCTCTGCAAGTCTGTTCTGCGTGCATTAACATCATCGGCGCATTAAAATCTGGACTGCTTTTGGAATGCTTTTTTGACTTAAGAAATACAGTCATTAAATATACAAGATAAATAAATAGCATAAATAAAGCAGCATAGAAAAGTAAGCCGTATTCGTGCTGGTGTTGACCTATATATTTAAGAGTTATATACGCAACCTTTACCTAAATAACCTCTGCATGACTCTCTGTACCCTAGGTTACATAACACTCTTATTGCTTTCTTTTGCAGGACGAAGATCCGTGCAGTGGCTGTTGCTCCCCAGAAGTGGATTCCGTATGAAAGGTAACTATGAAACACTTCGTGGTAAGTATGTACTAGTGTCTCGTGCGTAGATATCGTTTTTATGCGTCTCATAGCAAATAGTCAAAATGCTAACTTTTTTGTAGTTGCTCGATATACATATTCCACCTTAGCCCACCATCCATATTCAGCCCAAAGAATTTCACATAATTATTGTCTTTAAATTTTGATGTGGCCGTTGGGTGTTGGGCTTTGTCAATATTTAATTTCAATTTATTAGCAGCAAACCACGAGTTCGCTCTTTGAATGACTTCATAGGATTGCGTTGTAAGATCTTCGTCGTCCACGCTCTTGAATATAATGGACGTATTATCCGCGTAGAAACACTCAATCATCAGGTTCTGGTAGATAGTAAAAGAGTAGGGGACCTAGTATAGAGCCTTTGAGTACTCCATATGTACGATTATGGAATTTTCTCCTTTATATTTTATCGCCTGTCCGTTAGACAAGTAAGATTCCATCAGAAGCAATAATTGCATTCTTACTCCGTATATTTCTAATTTATTTAGCAAAATATTGTGCTCGGAAGCCTTGCTCAAGTCCAACAAATTCATCCCGGTCATCTTCTTTTCATTGAGTGTAGCAAAGTTATCTGCTTTTACGATCTCCCGCCTGATTGTTAGTAAAGTAATTGCTTTTTTCAAAGAACTCGTAATTCCGGTGTGCTACAATCTCCTTAAACACCTTTGATGATAGCTAATATACGAATGGGTCTATAATTTTTGCAGTTACTATAGTCTATTTTTAAACTAGGAGGAGCGCTTTAAATTCTCCGCGCTGAAACCTGCATCTGCGATTGGTTGTTTCGCAGATACAACCAATCGCAAATGCAAGTTTCACCGCGGAGAATTTAAAACGCTCGTCCTAGTTTAAAAACAGACTATAGTGTCATCCGTTTTATATATTGGTACTACTTACTCTAGCAAGTTTCAGTTTTTCAGGAAGCTAACAATACTTAATGCGCGTGTTTATTACAGCTGCTAAAGGTTCGCTTAGCACTTTCACACAATGTTCGAGCAGTCCATTCGTATTATAAATATCTCGGCTTCCCTTAGATTTCAGGCTATTGATTATTATTCTTATTTATTTCTGTATTACGGGTTTAAGGAACAAGATCTCGTTGTATCTCGTTGTTTAGGTTTTAACTTTCCAATATCTTTGCCGTGTTAGTGCCAATTACACAGAAGTATTTGTCCATTTCATTTACGGATGGGAACCTGAAAACAATTCCGTATTGTTCCCTGTGGGTGTTTTTATTTATGCGCGGCGATATTGTTTTTGTTGTTTAATCAATCAATTTCGAGTATTGTATACGGTTATTTCAAAGTAGCGAGATTCCAGAACCAATCCATTGCACCACCGTTATTTCAGATTAATTTAATTGCTCTAATTTGGCGTGGAAGCACTTATTCCCGTTTTAAAATATCGTTAGTAAATTCAATTAAATACGCCCCTAACAAAGCACATCAGGTTCCTTTGTTAAATTAAATGTTCGGATTACTTTTTGTTATCTTTTATTACTATTACTGAAAACAGCAATGGAATCAAAATAAGTCCCAGTGGAATGCCTATGCGTTAGTCACTGTTTCTATAGAATCCAGGCAAAATAATTTACAGTATCTATAGAATAAATTCAGTAAAACTGAAATAAAATTTTTTGGCAAAAAAAAATCCGCGAACACGTCCATTTTTTTGGTAAAAATACACACTTTTGCGCCTGTCTTTTCTATGTCCGGCACTGTATGTGTACTCCGTTTGATTTTAAATTGCTACGCGCAAACCTTTACAAAACCAGTTTTTTATCCGTTTTTTTATTTGGGTCGTTAAATACGTTCGATACGTATTTAGCTACCGAAATCCAACAAGCGTGTTAACATATGTCCGTAAGTTGCTTTAGACATTTTACTTTCGAATATCAACGCCGCATGTTTATATTTTAATTGTATTATGTAGTCCCAATTTGATAAAGTTTCGTTACTTCTGACTAGGATTATATATCACATGTTTATGTTTTGATACTTGTCTTGACGGCATCTAGGGATTACACTTGCAAAAACCCAAATAATGGTATTTACATTTACATCTGTTTGGGAATGTTAATTATTTAGTCCGTTTTCTTTTACATGTGTTATTTTATTCCGGTTCGTAGCCGGTAAAAACATATGTAGGAATATGTACGTGTTTTTTTGTACTTCAGTACACTCGCATATTTTAAAATAAATGTCCTATAACCTAGATATTGTTGCGTTTGCTTTGTTTGGTTTACTTACATTGTAGTTAAGTGTCTCTTCTTGAACACTGGCGTATCATCGGCTACCTGACTAAGGTTGATTATATATCATTATTGTGCAAATAGTTTTGCGTAATTCAACAAATAAACACGGTAACAGCGAACTAACGGGCGAGTAGTTCGTAAATGGAATCTCGGAGGGGAGATATTTCAAGCGGCAAAGCTTACGGGATGAGAAATGCAAGAATATGGAAATGCATGGACAAGGATCTGCATTTAATTCAATAAACCGATATAAGCAACGACGTCCCAATACATTATTAATATCACAATATACGAGTACAATTAACCGTGGCGATCACATGGCATCCTGGTTACGACTAACTCCTCCTTGCTCTGGTGTCGCGATGTTTTTTAAAAATATTTATTTGAATACCATCATTCACAGACGTTTTATATTGATTAATATTGAGAAAAGAGACGCACAAACAGTGTATGGATCCTACAATAATAATAAGTAATATCCATTTATTGGCTCTAATATGTAGAAATACATACAGTGGTACAAAAAAATCTTCGTACGATAGCAGTTATACGCTTATTTGTACAATTAAATACTAAATCTTATACATATGTGGGCTAAAATGATTGATTTCGTGTAACACAAGTATCCTCTTTCTATAAATGGATGAATGAGATTAATGATAACAGTTATTTTTCTACGTAATCTATATTTACTTAAACTACTCTAAAATATATTAGAAAGAAGATCCGTAAATTAATTATAAATGTAATATATTGTAACACGCCACACTCCAGTCAGCGATGTGAAATACATGGGATCACCATGCCAATAAAAAAAAAGATATGAGTTGTTGGTTTGTTTGGAAAAAATAAAATCATAAAAGAAAAGTCGTTCGCAGTGTTTTTCCCTTTACAATATTAATATTTGATCGGGTTTCCCCTTGACTTAATGACTGATCTCATTCTGTGTTCCATTGAGTTTTAGAGTTTTTCAGTAACTGAAGGTTCAATTTTATTCCATTGTGTTTCTAGCTTTTCCTTTAATTCTTTTTTATTTATTTTATGTTTGCGAATACGTCTTTCCAGTGCTACCCATGTCCCTGCAGCCGACATACATGCGACTGTAAAATGCGGAGTTATGGTGTGGGGGCACCATAACATTGCCACCTGCGTATTTTACAGTTGCATTAAAATTTTTTTACGTTTAACTCCGTATTATGCTTTCTCCATACTTTCTGTCTTCCATCTGACCCACAGATATTAAAATTTCCTCTCCTCCTGTTCCAAAATGTTTTTTCTTGATCCAGGTGTTCTTTCGCATACTGTAATCTTCTCGTTTTGTTCATTACAGAAATAAATGGGTTCTTGCGGCAAGATTAAGTATTATAATTATGCTTCCTCAGTGCAGTTCGTACTGTTTAGTCACTACACCTCACTTTCATTTGAGTTTGTGCTTCTTTAGCAATTTTTGTAGCACTAATTTTTGGGTTTTTCTCAATATCTTTTAGAATGTATCTCTCTTCACATTGCTTGGTCTAGAATTTTTGAACCACCAGAACAGGAGCTATTCTCACTGTGTCAGAATTTCCGTAATGTTGGATAGTATATTGTACCGTGGAGCTTAGCTACATTCTGCAAAGAATTGTCCTTGGCATATAATTTTACTATTAATGTACGCAAATCTGCACTTAACTCGCGTCTTTTGGCCATTCCTATAAATTATTTCAAATATAGGTGTGCATTTCACAGGCATCATCAGATAACTAGCAATAAGTGCTGCATTTATAATAGAACCATTCATCATTTTTCTCGAGCAATATGAATGGAGCGTACAGAGAACAAATAGTGTCCACATTTTTTTATTTTTGTCATCCTTTGAATAAAATGTGTATTTTCCTGTTTTTTATGTTCACAGTGCAGATTGTGCAGAAGATTAATTCTTTTGATTCTACATATAAGATTTAGCATTTAATTGTACAAATACTTATAACTGCTATCGTACGAAGATTTTTTTGTACCACTGTTGTCCATTTAGGCCAAACAGACTAAATCACCTTATGGTGCTCTTTTCTTAGCATTGAATCGCTTCCAATTCATTTCTAATTCGGTGTAAAGAAGATCATTCTCTCCACTTGACAATTACATATGCTGAATTTTCTTTTCCTAATTTTCAAATAGTTCTTGTTTGTGTGAATCCATACATTTCTGCTGGTAATCTACTGTGAAGCAATATGGAAGTGAAGATAACAATATTAAGCAGATATTGCAGTAGAGATTCTCCACTGCCAATTTATTAAGCCACAATGGAGTACTTTGGGATATTTGTTATCTGTAATAACTATGGAAGTGTATAAGCATCCAGCATATTGTTGGCTTGTGCATACACAACTTATTAAAGAATCCTTTACAGTAAGAAGTAATATCGTCGGACGCTAGCAGGCTACTATTATATAATCTTTCATTAAAACCAGATTTTCTTCCTTTCAGTAGCGGAGCGGTTCTCTTATATAAGCACACTTTAGCGATATTGTATATTCTCCCTATGCATCCAATTTGTGAAGTGCCGCCAGACGAGTGCACTAGAGAGCGCAAAGGAATAGCCCTAAAAATAGAAATATGCGCGAAGTTGTGTAATAAGATCCGCGCCGGCTAGGAGGTGGAAGCGAAGGAACAGAAGGAAATTGGGTCGAAAGCCATTGTCGTAGCTTCTCACGCGGAGATAAACTTTGTTGAAAAAGTGAACTGTTCTATTTATAAAAGAGATAAACCGTAAACATTGTCTGCGACTTTTATGTCTGGTGACAATTCCATTTTTACATGACGAGGTTTTTGAGTAAGTAATTCTACGGTTTGATGTTTTCTCGAAACAGGTATACGTTTGATGGTAGTACATTTTAAATACATTACACGAACTATATTCAGGTGGGAAGTTGCAATATTGAAGGTCACTAGGATAATCTTTAGATAAGATTTGAGGGGTAATGGATGCTTGCAATAATTACTTGTTAATGTACGACTATATCAATATTCCAGTTGTTAATTTCAAAATTTACACGCACTAGCTGCGTGATCGACACAATCATAGAGATTAACAGCTTAGTAGGCGATTAAAAACAGGCCCAACCAGAAAATATCCCGCTAACGCTTGACTTTCCCGGCGGCGTTAATAAGTCGGGGAGCTAGCAGCTTGTCGCAGTAATCTTCGAATACCTTCGCCAGCACGACAAAGCTTTGACTTTTAGTTCCGTAGGGTTCCGCTATTGTCTGTAAAATCTTTCCGTCGTGGAAACGATCGCAGTTACGGCCGGCGGGGTGTTCGCCGTCTTTCTCCCGGGTTTCTAGTCGTCCTTGTCCGCGTCGTTTGTTTTACGAGGGTACAATACGCGTGCATTAGTAATGAGAAGTAGGTAATTACGGAACTGATGGGAGAGCACGACTACGATGATTCCGCGACGCAACGCTTAATACATCGGCAACCCTAACACCCTCGGTCGAGGTAGTAATGAATATTGCATGTGCCTTTGTCTTATTTCGTGTCAGTGTAATCCTGAGACACGCCCCGCATAACCCAACATTCACTTGCTTACTGGTTTTACATCTATCATGCAGTGATGTTTACGGTATCGTAGTTGTATGGGGCAAAATAATTGTATTTATTTTCTTTTTGGACATCAAAAATGACAAAAACAATTAACCGGAAAGATGGTCTATTGTAGGAGTTACCATAGCAAGCAATGAAGACAGTGGCATTGAAGACGGACTCGAGTTTCTGCCCACCAGACGTCAGCGTTCTTCTTAATATTAAACCCACTTTTATTGCTGATGCGTCCCAAACCTTATTGCAAGCCCTCCAAATCGTTGCCATGACCCAGGAGCTACACCATCCACGAGGCATAGGTAAAGACAGGTAAAAAATTAACAAATAACAGTAATATTGTTCAGAATTTGCAATCAATTATTCCTTCTATTGAATGTGAACTTAGGCAATCTATTTGGACGTCTTGGATTTCATTATCGTGTACCATCAAGGCTCCTCCCCATACCCAAAATCTATATCAAATTATAGACTATGCCAACTCAGTAACAATCCTTCAAGAATTGGATTGATTTGGCGTTTACTTGATGAAGATCCATAATATGTAAATAAAACACTTGAAACAGTATAAATCTTCACTATATTAAAAATAAAAGTAACAATTGTTTCGCCAAAACATTGGCTTCATCATGGCGAAACAATTGTTACTTTTATTTTTAATATAGTGAAGATTTATACTGTTTCAAGTGTTTTATTTAAACAATCCTTCATTCAATGCATGCCATAGAAACACCATATGGATACCATATGGAGGATCTTGGAATTTTCTTAGCTGTGTGGGGGAAGTCGTCTAATAGAAAGATAGTTCCGAGTATGAGGTACTTAAATTTTTGGTACTTAGCAAAATCCGTAGGAGTTCTAGAAATGCAAATTTTTGAGGTATTTGTAAACTAGAATACTTCTAACATAACATAATAGTGTCGTCTTGATACCCTTTTAGGATGTCGAGGTTTCTTCTGATTTATCCGTCTTTTTCCTTTCTTTAATAAATCTTTTACCATCTCTTCCTATCTTCCATCTTTTCCTTAGCTGAGTTCCAGTCTAGACATCTTCCAGTATATCTTCCACTATACTATTCAATTTTCTTCTTTTGGCCTTCTGATCTTTCTGAACGTTCTTCATTTGCGTGCTTTCCTGCGTGCTTATCAGGTGTCAAAACCAACCGAATTTATTATCTTTTATAGTTTCCATTACAGACTTAACTGCCATAGTCAACACACCAGTCGAATTCGATCTGCCCTGGATATTTTTCTAATAGATATTTGTCAGGGTGGAATAAGTTTAAAAAGGTTTCATTGCCACCTGGCTGGTAAAAGTCAAATACAATTACAATAAATTACATTAAAATAAAACAAATTAACGCAAATGAAAGGGCAACAAGTAATGCCATTCTCAGTAGAAACTGCGAAGAGAAATAAAAGTAAAAATCAATAACAGACAGGTTTTAGATATAATAGTATGGCTTCAAAAATAACTGGTACCGTTACCACTTACTCCTTAGACCTCTGCTAAAAAAAATTTAGATACCTATGAGAGAATTTAAAATTCCATAACACCAGTCTCATTTGCAACATACCGATATTATGGGGGTAGATTTCCCAAAGGAAATATACCGGGGTAAAATGAGGAAAAATAAACGGCCCATTTTCCAAAAGAATCCCTTCTGATGTACGGCACAGAAAAAAATTGTTATTTTTTGTGTTTCAAATCTCATTTTGTGTTTAAATTATTTAAAATATTACTGGACTAGATACTGGATTTGATGATAGTCAAAAAATCTTCTTCTGGGGTGCATGTACATAAAATATTTGCGTTATTTTGTACGGAAATAGGAATAAGGTGTGGTTGCTAGTAAAACACAAATTGAAGTAGCAAGTAAAAAATTCTCAGAACACATCCCTGATATGATTCATATGTCGATAGTATCTACTCGCGCTAATAACATTGCACGTTAATCTATTTTTACGGACTAATTCGGTAAACAGAACCTTCCCAGAAAACAAATACATTATTGCGAGCACAAGAAAATACCTACAACGAAAGAATGTCCGTCGCATATCAATTAACGTCATATCAGCGTTCATCGCATTCCCCCAAAGCTGGCGTTAATTTCATTCGGGAAAATTATCGGGGTCGTGATCAGCCGGTTAGGGGGTGCGTCTATAGCACATTTTCCGCCTAACAGGTAATTAGCTGAAAATCGAGGTCGTAATTCCAATTCACGTTGTAGGTGTAAACAACTCAGTAAATTAGTTTTAGTCACACTAATAACCTTGCCACATTGCGGCATCTGCACGTTTGTGCTCTTCGATTGCGAATGTTTGTATCGTTGACCGGTTTTGCTAACTCCGTGTACATGGGGTCTAATTGGGGTTCACGTACACGATCCTATGCAACACTTCGAAATTATTTATGAATAACAGGACGTGTGATTATTTAGCGTATTTAGAAAAAAACCTTGTCCAGGTAGATTTGCAGAATTGGAGTATGGAACCCTACAAGCGAAGGCAGGTAAATGATTTTGAATTGCTTTACATATTTTGCTAAAAATATTAATGCTTCCAAGGTAGTAAAGGAAATTAGTGGAGCGCTTGATTGTGGAAAACGAATAGCATGTTCGGTTACTTAATACAACTTAATTTGATACATTTACGATTATAGAAATGATTTTTAATTTGTTGTTTTAATTGAATCCGTATGTTTTCCTGTAAATAAATACAATGTTACAGGTGATTAACAGCAATAATAGGAAAGGGAACAATTTATTTGTGTTATGTGTATTTTGATATTGTTGTCTTATGTTTTGTTTAAGGTTACATATTGCTGTGGTATAATAATCAACATTATTTTATCAATATACGTATAACAACACAACCCATA
Organism: Osmoderma eremita; assembly: GCA_031763485.1. Taxonomy (NCBI): domain Eukaryota; kingdom Metazoa; phylum Arthropoda; class Insecta; order Coleoptera; family Scarabaeidae; genus Osmoderma; species Osmoderma eremita. Next base: position 143,624 of record JARFOC010000258.1, on the reverse strand, counting down.
AATACAAATCTTTCCTGGATAAATTCACAGATTGATTTTTATGAATTGGCAACATAAAACTTACTAACATATTCAGAGGGATAATATATGGAAAATTAAGTACCTAAATAGATTTGGCAACGTCGGCTACGATTTCCATAAGAGCAATACTTTCTTTAAAAGGTGAACCGCACTATAGATGTTTCCTTAGGTTTCCGTGTTCACTAAGCGTAGACACGTCATCAGCTTAATCTGCGTGCAGCTAAGGACAGTATGTCGGTTCTCAAATATTGGTGATTATTTTCTCATCTCTACTTGCTGTGTTTCTGTCCTGCTATACTATGTCAATTCCGCTGATGCTGCTTAGTCACCCACTCAGCCACCGTACCACGCGCAGCAGTTTTTGGGATCCATAGAGCTGGGCTCAGGCCTAATGAAAGTCATTTCGGATCCCTTCCTTGCTAGCTGGTTCGCTTGGTCATAGCTCTTGCAATTCGCCCATGCTCCGGCACCCACATCAGCCGTGTACTGAAGGTCTTGCAGGCAGTCCCACACGAGTTATCCAATCTTATTGAATAACTAATGCCTTTAAGGCCACGTGACTGTTCGTGAGAATATAAAGCCGTTTGCTTTATGGTCTCTGCTGTAGACATTCCCTAGTACAGATTTGTATAGCCAAGGTATCAGTTTGAAGCACGAGGGCATGCCTCCCCAGGAGTAGGTACGCGTAGTCTTCGCTTTTTGTATACCAGATATCGATCTGTGGCGATATTCGTTTTAGCCGCAGTTAATAAAAAAAATGGCACATTGAAACATCATCGACATTAAACTATAACGAGTTCTTTTCATATGTATAGAAAATGTCCGTCTGGGCTTATATCCCTCGACAGTGCCGCATTACAGCCCTGTCAACTCTGATTCGGAAGCAATATCTTTCCTTCGCCGAGAAAAGACTGGAAAAGTAGCACGACGTGTTCGTCTCTTCCATGTGAAATTCATTCCATAATATTGCCCGCGGCGTGTATCTGGAAAGCGGGTATTCCCATTAATCCCTTGTCGAAACCGGTAAATTCGAGTTGACATTCGCTTAGATTAGAAAATATTTGAAATCCATCGGTTATTGTTAGTGTCAGCATAGGGTGTATATTCAGTTTGTTGTTGTTTTCGGTAGATGTTCGAGAAAATTAAGTAGACTAGTACAGAATGTTGCTATTGACACGAATATTAGCTAGGCAAAAGTGTATCTGGAAATAATTTGTAATAAGAAAAACATTTCAAATAAACAAATAAAAAACATTCAGCTATTTCGTTTCAAATAATCGTTGAATCGTTAGTGAGGTGAATTACGTCATATTATACGATTACTACAATTAAAAACGATTGAATACATAACAGCAACATATACTTCACGATTCCATTAACATGGTTAATAAACGCAAGAAATAAGAAGGGCCCTGCAATAGACCCCCGCGGGACACCAGACGATGTAATTTTAAGAGCTAAATCCGTTATATGATACAAAGAACTTGCAACCAAACAAATCCTTTCAACATTTTCAGAACGTTGTCGAAACCAAAGCCTTGTAGTTTTGATAGGTACAATATTCCATGATCTAGCTGATCGAAGATCTTAGTTATCCACGTAGGTAACGTCAACCTGACGGTGGGCGTCTAGCACCTCTCACGCAAACTGGATGAATTATCTTAGTCATGCTGGGATACATAACAATCTATCTAGATCTTTAAAATTTTCAGATGATGGAGTCTTCCCTGTTACGAAAGAGCCTCAATATTCTTATTCCAATATTAGGCAAATGATTCGGAGTTAACTATGTTAAACATTCAGTTGCACGAGAAGATGTGTTATTAAAATCGATGAAAGACCTGTCAGAATGAATTAGATATATGCACATAACAAGAATCATACTCTACTCTAGTTAATTTGCGTGACAAGCTGGCAAAACCTGAAACGGCTCTAAACAACCTCGCAATGATGATTGAAAGAACAATAAAGAGTTAACGGTGTTTATTCGAAGCAGAATGCGACAAGCGATAAAAAAATTACTGTGTCATTAATACCTGTAAAACGAATGAATTGGAGCACACATGATTATAAACTTTTATTTCGATGTTATTAGTTAGCATAGTTCTGGTTCCCTCCTTCTCCCTCTTCTTCTACTAGTCGTGTAGAGATGAAATGCTACTCCGAACAAGATATTCTTGCATCCAGTATACGTAAATGCTTTCATCACAAATGATTTAAAATTGATCAACGTTGTCATACATGTAGGTAAGTAAATTTTAGATGAACTTTAAGTTATTCTCGTTTTTGATCTATTCTTTGACCGCAATAAAAAATATAGAGCGGATACTATGCATATAAAGTATTAGAAAATACAAAATCAGTAGTGTAACCGTACGGGAGCTCCTGGTAAAGCTTAAACAAGCAAAGCGGATTAAATTCACTGTAAATGCTAATATTAGGCAAAGCTTTAAGCTTGCATACCTTACTAATTCCACAATTTACTTTCTAACAATTGTTATACTTTATCGATGCAGGAAGTAATCTGAAAGATACATAATGTTAGATAGTTAGTTATGCAAAACGTGTCTTTGCATAAGTAGCAACGATCAACGGTAAATTTCCGAGCCCTACATACCTAATGACCTAACGAAACTGACGAAACATAAACATAGTTTCCCGTAATAACCTTTGATGGTTATTATTACGAAAAGGGTTTTCAATATATACATTAAGTTTGTACTTAAATATTGTATACCAATAAACTTGCTTAATCTAATGTCCTCAGGCTTCCCTCAGATTTATCAGTGCGTCGCAAATTTTCCCAAGAAGAGAGAACTGTTACCCAAAAACCATACGATTGTCTTACAATTCCAAAAAAGGATTTACAAAAAACATCCATAGACAATAATGGCTAGTTAGCAACTCTATCTCAGACATTTTATTTTGTGATTGGCTTTTCAACCATTTAAGTAATAACAATGCCCTGGATTGGCATTTTTTACCGATAAGGTGTGGTTTCATCTTTCTGGATACATTAATAAACTAAATATGAGAATTTAACCTTCATTTACATAATGTAGGAGTTTGGCTGGTAGTTTCTGGAAGACAAATAAAATTGGCCCAAATTGAAATTGTTAGTGCTAATAGGTATCGGGATCTCGTATGCTTGATTTACCTTCAAAAAATACTCGACCATCTTCCTCATCGCAGGAGGGATAAAATTCTAACTTTCTCTGATATTCCTTCTCTTCCCTTGAAAGGGTTTCTTCTACTTCTACACAATGTCTTTCTTCCGTCTATCCACAATCTTGATCTTATTAATGCACTCATTAGATTTAGAAGTGCTGTTTGCAACTGAGAATTTTTCGCTTGTGGTCTTATGGACGAGATTTCTACGCCAAATTAGGATGTGAAATTTCCATCTAAGTACTATGAGATGTATCCTCCTAAGTTCCCGAAAGAAAAAATGTCTTATCGGAGCTTAAATTGATTCCTAAGAGAGCTAAGTCTCTCCTGTTTTGTTCTGGGCACTCCTTTACTGATTTCTTTGAATCCTCTAAATAGACAGAGGTGGGGTTATGACTTCATCTTGGCGTTGGTTAGATTCCAACGAAGAGACTTTTCTCTTCACTCTGGAATCAACTGCCGTTCAATTTATTGACATAATAGTTCGAAAGCATTCCTTGACTCTAGAATCAATCATCTTCATCAATCAATTCATTGAACTGATCTTTCGACCCTGAGGTCAAACATAAGAAACTAACTTTGTTTACTCCTTAGGATTCTTCCTTTCCTCATTTCAATAACTTGATTGTCTATGAAATGAAAAGCACGTTCCACAAAAATTGTCTTATTCATTAAATTTTGATGTATCTTTCGAAATACATCTGTGTTGTATGTATTTTGGTATTTATTTCAAAATTTCCTTAACATACCACAATATCGCATTGGGTTTTATCGATAGTAAAATATTATGTATCTATTTTGATATTACTCTAACAATAAAATTTATTTAATTAATTCTTCGTATTTTTGAGACTACGTGCGCTCCCATTGTCAACCAAGTCCCGAATTTGTATTAGTGATACCACTAGTAAAATAATGAATAAATATTTTTAAGAAAACATTACAATACCTATGTTCACACATTATTAATATTTGCAACAAAACGAAAGCTACGAGTATCATATTTAATAGTTATTCAAATTCAGTCCTATTAAAATAATTGCTTTTATTTGAAAACTTTTCCTTTAGAATGTTCGCAGACGATTTTAAGCGAAGATCCCTTTTTATATTGAACGGAGCCTACACTGGCGCAGATCAACAACATTACTCCTCCGCGAAATCCCCTTAATAATTTAATAACTGCCAAGCAACTTAATCAATCAAATTTTAATTATTCTGTAAATTAGCATTCCTGAGCTGACGCTTCCCTTATCCGCATACATCCGCAATACAGAAACATAAATTTGAATTTTCGGAAGCTTGTAATACCCGTAGTTTTATTAATTACCCGATTATAAGCACAGACAGACATCGGTTGAACTATTAATATAAATCATCGCGATGCAATTATCTTGGCAGTGTTCTCCGGTTCTTTCTTATTTTCTCGTTTCTTTGTTGTTGTATTTTTTGCCTTCTTTTCTTATTTCATCGTAGAAATTATTTCTGCTCTCCTCTTCCATCAAGTAAATGACTGCGAGTATATTGTCTGCAAACGTCCGACTAAGGATAATTTATCTCTCGAAAGAGAATGAATTAAGAAAATTATATCTCTTTCGAGCACCTTATTGTTCTAAAATTAGGATTGGAAATATCATTTGTGCAACCAAAATGTATGGTATACCTATATGACACTTCTCTTTTTCGAATTCTTATTATTTCCAAAGGGTCATAGATTTTTATTTAATACAGCGAACCAAACGTACTGCTGTGTTGATCAAACCGCGCTATTTATTTATCATGTCGGAACTATACCTGAAGACCAAAAAGTGTAACTGCAAGATCGTTCACAGCATTCCATATTTCAGACGACCAGAATTTGGCCACGTCATTCACATTAAATCACTCCTGGTACATTTGGGTAGAGATATGGCACACAGACAAGTCATTCGTCTCCATATTTCTGCATGTTTGTTTTACATCTTTTAGTACTCCTACGCAGTCTGTTAAAAGTCTTCCATATAGCCCACCCCTACATACCAATAGGAAGCTCTCGCTAGGAACCAGACATTCCCTTAAATTCTGGCATCTTGCCCACCACTTTGAGAACTTTCCCTGCTGTGTGGAAGCTCTTTCTTGATTTGAACCGTGAGAGTGTGGGCTGATATCCCTATCAAGAGTGCGTCACAGAAGGGTGTCGCCACAGAATAAAATGTGTTACACAAAAGTAGAATCGGTTACAATTATATTAAGACATCTTAAAGTAATTCAGCAGCGAACCGCTGTATCACCCTTACGATATATCGAAGGAATGAAAACAGGGGATGTGCACTCATTAAGAGACCTCAGTCAGAGTCTAGTCTAGTTATTATCCATACCATCTTCGTTCATTATAGAAGTATGTAATTACTTGTAATATAGTGATAGTTAAACTATTAAAACCCTGACGAGATCCTTTAAATCAAAATGCTCGAAGCATTAAAAGGTGATCCTGTACGTGCCAGAAGTTATGCCGAAGAGACAAAGGAACTTCACCACGGATGTAGGTCTTAGACAGCTTGTAATAATCCACATTCCACTTTTTTGTCATAGCTGTACTTGCACCACGCCGAACAAGCAGAGTAGCACAATAGGGAATCCCTTCTTACCGTACATTGAGGAACTTCAAATCCTGTACCTGTGAGCTTCCACACTATATTCTTTCACGCAGCTACTTCTGCGTTAAAACATCTTATACGCAAGAACATAGTCCAAAAGTAAGTAGAAGTAAATAATTTAGAATCGGACGATGCCCAAGAAGGACCTCCTTCCATGTAATCTGTAAGGTTCTCACCGCTTGTTAATTCCTAAGTTACAGTTTATAAGCTTGTAACTTGAAAGCGAACACTTCGTCCGCGCTGCTGAGGATGTGAGGTTGTCAAAAGCGAAACGTTCTGAAGCAATTTCCACGGACAACGGCTCTTAAACCCGGAAGAAGTAAAACTATTATACAATGGTCGCGAAAGCCGGCACAGCTCAATTAATAAACACCATAACTTTGGCCTACCTATCAATCTAACCTGTACCTTATTATTTCCCTATTTAACAATAACATTATTCGCACGCTTCGTTGGCTTCTTCAACTACCACCGTTATTTAGCGCAGAGTGAAAAAAAATATGATATGATTGAACATATAAAAACCTCCATGATCAATTCCCACGAAGATAATCAACACGTTTCCTTCAAATCACCAAATATTAATTCATTCACTCGCGATGAGAGCTTTTACAGCTACCCTTATTTTTATATGCGTCGAACCTATACGTAACTCAGTAGGTGGAGAATGTATAAAAGTACACATAAAAAGCGCCTACCTAAGAATTGTTATAAATATTTCATATATACAGCAGCTACCCTGCGGAATTAGAACTAGTGAGTAATAAAACTCACTGATGCGGCAATAAAAGATTTACGATTGCGGATCTGAAAGGAATATGTGTATTTCAATGCAGCTCCTCAATCTTTTAGTTCCGTATTTTATGGATGTTAACCTATTCTAAATGTACAATACTGCAGTTTATATATAAAATTGAAAATTGTGTTTACTTCAATAAAGTTAGAATTTTGCTATCGATGTAAAAGATTAAACGAACAAAACAAAAAACAATATGTTCTATGTAAAGTGAAAAATTATAATTATAATTTTCTACTAAATTGACATAGGAACACTTGTCCTAAATTATGTAGATATAATTTAAGAAAATAATCAAAATATCTTGGGATAATGGATACGCGGGATTGAATTTTACAAAACCCAAGAAGAAAAAATCACATTGCGTCAAGATCTGGGTGTCCAATTTCTGGAGCACCATTTCTGGAAATCACTCGGCCAAAAACGATGGTTTCTCTTGCTGTATGACATATGGCAACATCCTGTTGAAACTGCACTTCCTGGGGGTCCAATCGTCCCAATTTATCCCATAAAAAATGCTTACCATGTGACAATATCGTACTCCATTTCCGGTTAAAGCTTGGCCAAACTTATATTCCAAAGAAAACGGACCAATTACACCTTTAGCCCCATAATCCTCACCAAACAGTAATTCTTTGTGGTTGCATCCGTTTCTCACGAATAATACGGGGATTTTCATTGGCCCAAATCCGATAATTCTGTTTATCAACAAAACTATCTAAATGGAAATGAGATTCATCTCTAGAGCTGATGTTATTTCAAAAAAATCATTTTTCAATTTTTCATGCACTCACTTGGTTTTACATCACCCAATAAAAGCCGTGTCTCCCTTGCAGATGGCTTCGTGGCTTTAGCGTCTGTGTTAATTGAACTTTGTAAGGATGGAGATCGGCTTTATTGAGAATTCGTTACATAAGAGGTTCTGCTAAGGTACAATTGTTGAGAATGATGACGTGGTGATGTTCCGGAATTCTCATCGATACCCTCACTGACGACTGCAATCTCTTCGGCCCGCTGCGCAGGACGCGGACACGATAGAGATTGTTCGTCCATAACCCAACTAGTTTCATCAATTTTTTTAATTAATATTCGAACTATAGACTCACCAAGTGAATTACGGATACCAACAATTCCACGCATTCTTTGAACAATCGCGCAAACAATACACTGTTCTTTTGTACAGCGATCCATTTTTAATAACCTCAACGACTGTAGGTGACAAATGTCAAATATTACGGATTGCCAACTTAAATATATAAAAAAAATGGTGGGAAATTTAAATCCGGCGTACCCGATGGACCGCCCGCTACAATCCTGTATAAATAAAAAAATTAGGAATGTCTCTTTCGACCCTGTGTTCGACTTAATTGGCGCACTGAATACAAAAAGAAAGAAGCAATTACGTATTCCAACAACTTCACTGGAACTTATGCAAAGGAGGCCCCTTTCGGTATTAATTAGTAACAAGTACCTAAAATATATTTTTAATTTGACTCGGGCCATGTCGCCTCGGGCACATAATTATGGAAATCATCTCGTTAGCATATCCATTTCTTTCTTCCTTTTTTTGTTTCTCTACTTCTTTTGTCTCGTTTAGGTTAAAAGGATCCGTGTGGGTTGTCCGAAATAGGGGTAAATTGATTGGTTGATAAAATGCGTTTCCTTTTTAATCTTGTCAACAATATAATTAGAAGTAAATACGATCCAATTAGGATATAAATCGTCATGTCAATAAAGACATAGCGCATAGCCATTACGTAAGTAATGAACTGGCAGAGAAATCAAATAATTAAAATTGATTTCATATAAAAAACATAACACATTTCATACTATAGGAAGAAAAAAACAATAAATAGGTACATGGAAGCAGAGGGCAAAATTAGAAGCTATAAAGCTCAATGTGACTTATGGTATTGAAACTAGATAACATTATAAATTAAACGATTATGACAAATTGTTGCTATTTTACTGATAACTGTATAACCAGTAAATAATAGATTTAAATAGCGAAAATTTTTGTTTCAATGTAAAACTTGCGAACTGTTACTCCTCCAGTTTTCAAAGTTATAATTGCCATCTAATGTCAGCACTCATATAAATAATTAATGTTGCTTGAAGGATCAATAAATAAGTAACAATATTACTTTCGGAAATTGGAACAATATATATTATTTAACACGTTGCAATAAATAAAACAAAGCCCTAAGGGGACAGTATCTAAGCTGCCTTACCACCTTATACCATTCAAACGGTTAATATTTAATCGCTTTAGTCACCTGTAAGTGGTGTTGAAATCCGGGAAGTGCATATTCCAGTTAATTATCCGTAAGTGCAGTCAAAGCCGTTTTCCATTTCTGATCTTCGGTTCGAAGTCAATTAAGCCCTTGAGCGTATAAGGGCGGCGTGGATCCGATGAACAGGCAGTTAATGAGTTCTCGGAATGTCGCCGACGGGAAACGGATGCTTGTTAATCTCACGAGTCTGCCACCGGAACAGAAATAATTGAAAGCTTCCAAATTGCGGGTCAGTAATATCGTCCCGGAGTTGGTTTTCTGCAAATCTTGTTTGAGAAAACAATGATATTACGGGACGAGATCTCGCTGGTAATGACAATTTATGGTAGTTTTATTCGAGTCAATATTAATATATCCCTTTCAAATAATAAATAATAATTTGGCATTTGTTTATTTCCAAAAATGGATTCCAAAAAAAAATCTGATGTCGTCAAAAGACTTTTATCTAGGTATGTTTTTTTAATTTATGGTTGAATGTGTTTAATTTTTCCTTTTCATAAACAAAACACTTTCAAAATCGATGTATTTGGACTTTGCGTACTCGGCTAAAAATAGTCTCCGGCAATCATAAGCTTTCTTTCAAGTATTCGCGAGCACCATATTGGTGTTTGACTTCCTGGCATTTCAAGAGGTCATTGTAGTGTTTCTTTTTTTAGCAAAATAAGAACATTGGTAAACATAAAACCTAGGTAAAGTAACTATTTGAAGCTTTCTCCAAGAGCTTTTTCAAAATGGTTTCCAAATACAATTGCTTGAATTTCCTTCTCTATCTGGGCGTAGTTAAATTGCGTGTCGTTAAGGGCCATTGAAGCATATGCAGCTCTCAGGCTGCATATGTTTACAATACAGCACGCATGGCATATTCTGGGATATCAATAGATAGCACAATTTCTTGATTTTGATTACAGTATTGCAAAGCTGGCTGTTGCAATAGAGCTAGTTTTAAGTTCTGGAGATCCTTTTGATGTTCACCACTCCACACTCATATGAAATATTTTTTAATTAATTGCCTTAAATATCCAGTCTTCCCAGCAAGATTCGGTATAAATTTTGATAGATAATTCAGCAAGCCTAGATATCGACTTACATCTTTAGAATTCTGTGATTTCAATCTATTTTAAATCGCAGTAGTTCTCTGAAGAATCTTTAGTGCGACCGAAATCCCAAAAGGAAGATGAATGCATGTATCCCATTTTGTTAGGTGAAAACACTTCTTATGCACGGTCTTTGGAGAGCGAAAGCCCGTTTTGCAACTATGGAGTTGCCCCGGAAGATTACCGCATACACCAACCTTAAGCTGATGTACGATATGACATGCCACCAGATCTGCCTCAATATGGACCTCCAAAGAAAACGTTCTCAAAGCATACAACTACTTATTTTTTTTTTTGGTGAATACGGGGTCTTCATTTTGCTTTCGGAAAACTCTGTTTTCAAACGATTTCACTATAACGTTATTAATTTTAGTATCGTTTGTTTGTTTCAAGGTCCCATAACTAAAGATGTATCTTGAACTGTTCCACACTGCTATTGTTTGTTATTCGGATATGCCAAACAAAAATAAGTCTCAGCTTGAGCATTGGAGCTGTGCAGTATTTTTTCGGAAATAACATCCTATTTTGAGTAGAGTGTTCACCCCTTCGCAGGAGTATCAAACAAAGCTGTGAGAATTGACATCCAATAGTCGCACCAGAGACGTGTTAAATATGTCGCAATCAGGACAGATGCGATTGTAGTGGCTACACATACGTACTGATGATCTGAACATCACATCGGGCAGATGGTCGTGGAACTCCTGGTTCCACGACCATCAGTTAGTTGCTTAGTAAGAAGGGAGAATCCCCTTTATTATTAAATAGTCTATGCAAAAAGGAGAGACAAGCATTGCTACGCCTTAGTTCCAAGGACGTTACAGAGGAGGTATTCAACAACGTGTCATATAGGAAACCTCTGCAAGAGTAAGTATTTTTTCAAACCATAAGCATTTCAGGAAACGCTTTCCACACATTCTATTGCTTTTTTATGTACATCGTAGTTTGGACACCATACCACTGTCCATTTCGATTACCGCTTGGTGCTCGTCACTTGTTTCCAGTGCCAGTGGTATTTTTACACACCACTAAATAATTCTTTTGTTAAATTTTTTGAAATTTTTCTCATGCAAAGGTATACTTGTGATACATTTTTACACGCTCATTTTCCAGCCAATATCCAGCCATTTAATTTTCCGTTTCAATTATAACTTATAACGTCCTTTAACATAAACCAGCAAACACCTACAAAAAAACAGGTAATTTTCTTGCTTTTGTGTCAACAGAAAGCGGGAATATTTTTGAATTTGAATTTCTATTGACATTAGCTCCCATTTCTCTTCCATTATTACGCCATAATACATTGGAGTCCCATGCAAGAAAAACAAAGGGATATGTGCCACGGCGGGCAAAACTGATGAGCCCTTTGTCCCCGTGCATAAATAAATTCTAAATTTTTGGTTAGGGTTAGGCCGTCCGAACGTTTCGCTTTGACATAACAAATGTGTGTATACCATAAGGGTACATATATCTCGTTCCCCTACCTTACTATAATTGACAGAAAGAGGAGGTGGACACCGGAAAATTGCTCGAACAACACAAGTAAATGACTACAAACAAGTCGTTCCTTTAATCTCCCGAGAAGGTTTATATCGGCACGCCTACCTGGCACAAACGTGCGTTAGCTAATTAGACCTCTCGCCCGGAGTCTACCATTTCGAATGGCGTCAGCTATAAAACGCGATTATCTAAATGGAATTCAATTAAATGGCGTTTAATTCATTTAAAATGCCCTTGCGGTGGACATTTCTCCCTACATTGGTACAATATTTATTAGGAGTAGTCCCGGATACAGCGGACAAAGTACATAGAACGGAGACTAATGGAATAACCTGTTTTGTTTGAATTTAAAGGGTTGTTTGTATTCTAACAAAAGATAAACTTAACACCCGCGATTAACAAAACTCGCATATGGTAGCAATTTTGAAAATGTGGAATATTTATTACTGTTTCCATGGCAAACTAGTTCACATTTGAAAATTTAATACAACAACGTTGTACAAAATGTCAAAAATTAATCATGCATCAAGTACTATTTTTGGAAAAAAGAATGGAGCAATGGGAAGATAGACAAGATGATAAAAGAAAGCATACCGATTTCTTTTTGTTATCTGTAATTGAAGGCACGTTGTCCGATCACTAATTGCTCTAAGGTTTGGTACAATAACTTTGCTTCGTTGAAGCTCAGATAATTTCTCTATCATTTATTACACATAAAATTCCGCAACAGTTCTGTATTGTTGCAGTCAGAACCTTGTTAACTTACGTTGAAGCATGACAATCATTTATTCTCCCGACGTTAACAACTTTAATGCTTCGTAGAGAGCACATACAAAGATAATAACTTACCTTAGAGTAGCATTTTATTCTCCTCTCTCTGTGTAGCGTCTATATCTTGTGTAGTTACGTCACATTCCGTGCTGTCTTCGCTGAGCTACACTAGAAACCAATATTGCGATCATAGCGATGTAATTAAACAAATTGTCGCCATACCTGGGGTATCGCTTCTTCATAACCTTTCTTCATTACATTTTATGTCTACAACACTCAGTTTCAGTTTTATTTTGTAGTTGTTTATTGTCAAATACGAATCTGTCATTTGCTCGCGTCTTCGACCGTGTCAACTCGCAGTGCAGCTAACCTCGTTTCTATCGGTTGTACCTACTTCGTATCAGAATTCCCTATATTTCGACGTTCTAGAACACGGGGGGCGACGTAAATTATAAGTGGAGTGATACAAGTTCTAGTTTACTTTCGGGAGGTAGGCGGCGCTGTAGTTAGTGTACTTCCGGTACAAACGGTAACGCGGGAAACCATTTTATTGTTGTTGCTTGTCAGATGCAGTCAGCTGCTTACGCTAGTTTGGTTTAGTCAATTTTATCCTAGATTTTTCTTGTGTTATTCGTTACAATTAGTTAGTGTTGTGATTAATATAGTACAGACAATTATTAGATTCGTTCGCAGTGCAGTCGGAAACTATTCGAAATTAAACGACGCATACGCTTTACCTGCTATGCGTTCGCAGTGCTACAATTTCATATTTTGACAGTTTGAAATTTACAGTTCGGTGTTCGCAGAGTAGTAGGATTGCAGATATAAACGGTTAGTGATTGGTCCATAAAGTTCAGAGATTTCATGTGGATTTCAAATTCGCACATGCACCTGTAACGAACCAATATTGTCCTACCTATATTGTCAATTAATTATATTTCTTTAATAGCAGTGCCTACCCGTAAAGTGTGGTGTAGCTAATTCTGAAGACGGATTACGGAAAAATTAACACTTCGATATAAACATGTGTTCGATAGCAGAAGATTTCCATGAAGAGCTTGTGTTTCCGTATCCTCTTTCGATCTAGCCATCTTGTGTTGGGAATGTATGGTAGTTGGCAGCCGATCTAATCAGTAAATATATTGGGTGATTTGAAGCACATTAAATGTGGATTGCAGATTAATCGGTGGGATTTAAATCCGTAAGTGTCAGTTAATTGTCATTCAGAAGTTGCCCGCCTTGTGTCAACTTGACATAAATAAAAGGAATCCGAATTTTTTTAATTTATTATTATTAAAACCCATTAAAAATTAAATTGAGCATTTTGAAACATTGCAGTAGATACTTCCTATTTATATCATTGCTGTCGTTGGTTTTGGTTTTGACTCGCGTTGCCTTTCTCCGCAAAAGAACGACGACTTCTCGTTTTTGTCGTAATCCTGGACAGGGGGTAATTTTAAACGGGTGGTGCCTAATCTCCCTCAAATTTAACATCTCACCACACGCCCATTTCCACAGTAGTCGGCGGGCACCCTGGATGACAGCCACGATCTCTGCACACATGTGAGGAAGGATAACGTAGTTTTGCTCAATAAACTCCGTGTTATAATAAGTTTGTTTTTTGCCTTGATTTAAATTGTGTTGTATGTAGATTTAAAAATATATATATATTAATCTAAATAGGCGTCACAATACCTTACGGTAGATAGGCAAAACATTAAGAGGAAGTAATAAAATAAGACCAAATGTATTGTAACATTCAACTGAATGTTGGTAACTTTGAGTATTTATTGTAAATTATAAACCATGAGAATTCCAACCAATAAATTGTTATTTCCATCGGTTGGTTAATTAATTTTCTACCATTATCTTATTAAATAAGCAATAATATACATATATTTAATTTCAACACCATATTTTGTTAATCAATGTTGACACTGTCAAGTAGATAACCTTTACATCAATCCATCTATATTCGCATTTCAACAGAGCAGTACATCCTATATTTTTATACATAGGCCATAGACAACCAGATGTAAATCTTTTTGGCATACACTGTAGGTATATGAACCTTCCGATACAAAATTGCAATCACAGGCATGAGTAAATCAATAATTAAAACTATTGATAATACCGGCATCATCTGTTTATTTAAACAGCATTCAAGTGAAGTGGAGCGACAATATAGGAAATTTGAAGTGCCATCCAGGAATGTCGGAGCGACAATATAGGAAATTTGAAGTGCAATCTAGGAATGTCGGAGCGACAATATAGGAAATTTGAAGTGCAATCCAGGAATGTGGGAACGGCAATATAGGAAATTTGAAGTGCAATCCAGGAATGTGGGAGCGACAATATAGGAAATTTGAAGTGCAATCCAGGAATG
>JARFOC010000258.1:56260-121983 GCA_031763485.1 Osmoderma eremita | reverse complement strand
CAATATAGGAAATTTGAAGTGCAATCCAGGAATGTCGGAGCGACAATATAGGAAATTTGAAGTGCAATCCAGGAATGGTTGGGTAGCAACACCGTCTTACTATGTTATTCCCCAAAATATGCAGAAAATATGAATATGCAAAATTAGTGATAAATATTATTTCGGCAACAAGTTGTGCCACAAGTTTGCGAATTGAGTAAATATTATTGCTACGAGCGATATCGAGCGTTCTCCTCAGACGTGTAGAACTTCAAAATAGTATTAGACTTGGTAAATTTTAACAAAGACCTTCCAATTTCGTCCCACTGTAACAAGGATATAGGAGAGCGAAGCACAATAAACTTAGTCGAAACATAAGACGACGCTAGTAGATATACGAACACGATTGCTTTTTACTTACATCATTTTACATCCAGATAATACATAATTTACTTACAATAACAATTACTAACAATTTAGAAATTAAAATTAAAACCACTAGGTGTGTAATATAGAGTTTAATAATAAGGAGATTAGCAACACATTTCTCTCAGCTTTCCAAATACGAGCTAATTAAGAATTGAATAACGCTGCAATCGCTACGTTGAAGCAGGACAATCATTTATTCTCCCGACGTTAATAACTTTAATGCTTCGTAAAGAGCACATACACAGATAATAACTTACCTTAGAGTAGTATTTTATTCTTCTCTCGCGCTGTAGCGTCTATATTTTGCGTGGTTAAGTCACATACCATGCTATCTTCGCGGAGCTACCCTACAAACCAATAATATGTTCACAGCAAGGTGTAATTAAACAAATTGTCGTCATACCTGGGGTATCGCTTCTTCGTTAACCTTTCTTCGTTACATTTTATGTCTTTAACACGCAGTTTCAGTTTTATTTCGTAGCTTCTATTGTCAAATACGATTCTGTCATTTGCTCGCGTCTTCGATCGTAAACATCGATTCGACCGCGTCAACTCGCAGTGCAGCCAACCTCGTTTCTTTCGGTTGTACCAACTTCGTATCCGAATTCCATATGTTTCGACGTTCTAGAATGTTCGATAGCCGAAGATTTCCAACAAGCGCTTGTGCTTCCGTATCCTCTTTCGATCTAACCATCTTGTGTTGAGAATGTATGGTAGTTGGCAGACGATCTAATCAGTAAATATATTGGGTGATTTGAAGAACATTAATTGTGGATTGCAGGTTAATCGGTGGTTTTAGGGTTTTTTTGTTGTTTGTGGATTGAAATTATCTTCGGATATATATTTTTTTGACGTAATACCCCAGACGCTTAGCGGATGGTATTCGGAATTAGCCACGCCTAACCAGCCTAAACGAACTCCTTTAACGCGATCTTACAGATCTCTTCTAATAAATTATTTTGTCAAAAATGTTATTTATGAAAGATATTCAAGTATTACACTTCAAAAGAACCACCTTGTATATTTATCCCATTGCGTTCTACACGTTCATAAAAACTAACTATAAAGGATATCACCATCCAGCAATAAAACTGCTGTTAACAACCATGATATTCTACGCAATAGGGCATTGCGTAGGATTACTCCCAAGAAAGGCACGGCACATGTGAAAAAGAGCTGGCCGGAGACATACGTACGTGCAGACACTGTTTAGAATGCCGCAGAAGCGTCGCGACAGGGCCAATAACATTTATCGGAAGACATTAGCCGATAACGGGACCGTACGCACACAAGAAAATCACCAGCATATTATTAAATTGGATGACGGGAACTGAAGCTCTTGTTTTGCTATTTTTATAGCCTTTTTTTGTACTTCCTTTTATACGACTGTGTTCGGAATCCCGAGTATGTGCAGCGGATGTAATTTTGTTTGATAATCAAAATACATTCATTTTACATGTCTCATGTATTAAATCATACACATGACCGCATTCGATCCACAGAATACCATCGAATGGTTTTGACTAGAGCAATATCAAACACGTTCTTAAACTCCGACAGACTTGACATTCTTATTATTACTATTTTTATTATGTTACATGTTTTTCAAGAAATATTAATATAGAAAACAAAGTTATTTATTTAGAAATCCCGCAGCTTTTTAAACATTTCTGAAGTGTGACGGCTCTCATCGGCCAACAACGTTCACCTTTATATTTTATACTAGGGCATCAGCGTTCACTGCAAGTAACCAATCCGTCCGGCATGCGTGGATATTGCTGGGCTTTGCGTGCGTTTAATATCAACTCCAAATTGCGTAGCTGGCCGAAAATACCTCAGCGACGCAATATTTTTTCACAAGCTGTTGTCGACAAATGGCAAATTGATATTTAAATTTTTTAAGCCATTGTGTGGTGTATACGGAAAGTAAAGGGTGTGCGCGAAAATTTCTATGAATATGAATGAAAGAAGCAAACAATAAAATTCGCCTCGCGATAACGCTAGTCGTTAATAAAACGTGGAATATACATAACAACTTATGACAGGGAATGATACGAGAACATTCCTCCATAACGTTGGTAAAACATCCAATAACTGAAAAATATATCGAAAATCTGATGTCCATGCATTAGCATATTCTATCTATAGCGAAACTGTTTCAATTGTTATTGTAGTATAATGGCAATAGTAATCAAATCCAGTTCATCTGCTTGCGCGGACTTCTCCTTTAATGTCAGAATCCGACCTAGGCTTCCCATACTCAAAGTCTATCCAAAAGACGATGCAGTGGTCTGTGTTACGGTCTAAGGGTAGTATCTCTGAGTGTGAACATTGAAACATCCTTAAGTGTTCATCACGCATGTGTGAAATCCCGGTTGCAGTATGGTGTCATCTTTTGGGGTGGTGCCATCAATATACAGAGGGTATTAGTGCTACAGAAGGCCTGTTTGGGGTCAGTATTTCAATTAAAAAGTAGAGACTCATGTAGTTATTATTGAAAAATTGTAAAATACTTACCTTGCCTTGTTTATACACACTAGAATCTGCTGTGTTCGTTAAAAACAATTAGAAACTCTTTGCCAATTCGAACTCGTCCACAAATAGAACATTAGAGGTACAGCTGATATGCGGTTGCTGCCACACCAGACGCATTTGTCAAAAATACAGAGACAAGTAGTATGGCAATGTACTCGGTTATTTAATCACTTGCCTCAGAAACTAAGGAATCAGCCGGTTCATACAAAACAAAATTAAAAAGATTTTTAGTGAATCAATATGTTTACCCATTGGCAGACTTTTAATACACTACACAGTGTTCAGGTTTAATTATTTATTATTATATACTATATCTTTATCTACGAGTTTGTTTATACATATTTTATTTTATGACTTAGACCTAGTAAAGGTGGGTGTAATATTTATAATATTTTTGTTTTGTGTATTTTATTATTAATATGTATTTACTTATGTATATGTTTGTCTCTTTGCTTTATTATTATGCAATTATTTGTGTTAATATGAGAGGTGTTCTACGTTGTGCATTATTATTTATTTATTTATTTACTTTCAGATGGTGGTAGCCATTTCAATTTTCGAAGCGGTTAACTGCAAGAGCTACAATGTATCGGAGTTTATACATCAGAAACTCGAGCAGCAAGCTTATAAGTACGTCCTTCATCTACTAGACACATATTACTTTTATGTATAAGGGATTTTCAGATTCTTCTCCTAGAGAAAATACAAAAATTCCAGGATTATGCCGTTCGAATACCGTGCGTTGACGCTGCACTTTTTTGCTGCTCCTCACAATGAACATCGATATTACTTCTTTACCAAATTCGGTGTTAATGGGTTTAGAGAGCAGAATATCCTGTTACAATCATGGTGTTGTTGGATAGTTAGACTTTCCACGAATAAATCTATCGCTGTTTAAGAATCTGTGCGTTCGGTATACTGTAAAAAAAAACCTAAAAGCCGTTTTGAAGCTCCCACATCGGATGCTTCGAGTCGTATTGCTAAGACGCAAACACTCTCTTGAAACCATCCATTTATGTTTCCCTTTCTCATTGTTAGCCCATCTAGTAGCACTTAATACAATTAATGTGCTTTTCCTATCTCATTGTTAGAGCATTTATTGAAATGACACCACTACTGCGTTATCTTCAATTATAACATTTATAAAACACAATTTACCTTACATCTAGATGAAAATAAAAGTTTCACTCTAATTTGTTTGTAACGCAGTGACATATAATAAACAACTCATCGGTGTTTAGCCACTCCTATTTCCAGTCAAAATACCGTAAAGATTTTGTGGAAAATACCATCACTATAGTAGTACAACACGATTTTATGTATGCAGATTAGGGCTGTGTAGTATTCCATAATTAATTACACTAAATCACCCCAGTGAGTCCTTAATTCCCAAATACAACTTTTTATTCATTTGCATAGATATCATGTCCAAAATAAATGTACGCGATAATATAATTTTAAACCGTATCTTTCATCTTTAATTTTATGTCCTGACTTAACGAGCATTCAGATATTACTGGGACAAATGTGAATAGATATTACTTTATATGCGAGAATATGTATTGTTAATCTACGTATATATGTGTTATATGTGCGACGATAAATAAGTTCACACAAAACGCCTCTCCGTTTCCATATATGAGGGTAGTTCAAATATAAAGGAAACTATCTGTCTGTCATAGTACACTCTTGGAAAAATATAGCCGGGTAGTCGATAGAGAAAAAAGATACTACACGCCATACTCTTAACTACAAACAAGCGGCTGTTGTTAGTAGGGAGTGAATTCGCATATTTAAATGGAAAGAAAGTATCACTTGCTTGTCGCAATACTAGGGAATCGAAATAAAAACAAGTAATAAAAAGTTCACAGGCATAACACATTTAATAAAAATATACACAGGAAAATATATTTTCTCTCTAACTGATCTGACTTATGGAACTCAAAGATTTATAATTTTATAAATTGTATCAGATAGTCTGATATTCATTTGAAATTTTGTGTTTTGACCAAAGATTTTTATTAAGAAACATCTATACTCTTAATGTAATAATATCTACCTACACATATTTTGTATTATGCAGGATAATTGAACTAGTGGCATTAGCATTGATATCGTGAAAAACAGTTGTGCAAAGGAACTTGACATTTTGAAGAATCCGTGCTCTGCGGATCCCATGTTTGCTCAACGCAGATCGGAACCATACGCTCCCGAATTTCCCAGACCTTCCAACCGGTATTAAACCAAGCCCAGATGCTACATTGAAACTTATTCTAGTGCATGATGATCATGCAATAGAATACATTCCAACACATCGACGTTAAAGAAGGTAACCACCTTCGCATAACACTTACGTTTTCTTATAAAACAGCTAGGGAATAGCTTACGTATGTTAATTCATCTGTTTACGATACACCCCTAAGAGATTCCGTTAAGATAAGGAAGTTAAAATAATACTACACGTAATCAAATCGCAAATTCCCTTTATCCCTATAATCACAAATAAACCACGAGATAATCTACAAAAACGGCTACAACGCTATTACGGACGACAGTTAAACAGATAATTCTGCATTCCAGATGTGATGGCCGTTTTCCGCGTTTACCACGTGCGTAGTTCTTGTAACATTAAAAGCGCATTAACAGTGAGATATCTAAAAAACTGGGTATTCAGCTAGAATGACTCTAGAAGAGGATTACGCCAGACGTAATATTCTTTTATCCCTGGTAGATGATTCTTTCGCCGTAATATGATATGTAATTCCATAGGTGGTTATTTAATGGCCCTAAAAACTTGAGATATAATTTGCTTGAGATTTAAGGGGAAAATCACGCGAAAAGATTAAGTTGGTTTATATTCTATATACGTATTCTGAGTGTGTGTTACTTCTTATATATAATATAGGTATGTCAGCCATATCATATCATCTACTTTTACAGGTGCTTTTGGCAATACTGGCCATGATTCTTACCAAAATTATCGGTTTCGGATGAAAACCCTCTTGTTTCTATAATATCATCATATTTGTCTGAGCGACGTCGTTATGTTTATTACAACGGATTCAAATCATTTGAACTTGCACCATCTTCAGGAACACCTCGGATCCAATCTTGGACCACTACTATTTGTTATACTCATAAACGATTTACTCTCCAGATTGGATTGACCAATGCTTCAGTCTACCTTGGATGATATCTATTCTCTTTGCAGCGGGATTACAACACTATCAGTGCTCCATGTTGCGAATTTAAACTGAATTTAAATATTAGTAAATGCTACTATGCTTCATACCCTAGAAAAGCTAATTTTGTTTCCCCCACTTATGTAATTAACAATTAATTATTTTAAAAAATTTAATAACCTTGGTGTGCTCTTCAATTTACGCCCATATAGCCAATTTATGCATATTTGCGTCGAAGATTCTTGGTTTTGTTATTAATACCTCCAAATATTTTAATAATACGCAGCTGCTAATGTCACTTTATTCCTCTTTTGTTGTCGGCAAACTTGAGTATGCAACTTCCGTTTGATCTTCGCAATATCTTTACTTACAGATTTCTATTGCTTTAGAAACGGTCTTTTTAATTACTTATTTTTCGAAATTGATAATATTTACCCTCCACGTATCATAGATCAGAATATCCTTCTGGATCGTCATAATGATCAGTCGTTGGGAGGAAGACGCGATTTGCATGGTGTACGTTTGTTTGGAAGCTTGTTAATGAATTCATTGACTGCCCCAATCTGCTTGGACTCTTGGCTTTCCAAGCACCTAGGAAGAGTTCTTGTCATGCCACTACATCCACTTTGCCTCCACCGAGAACTAACCTGTTTTGAGGATCGTCGATAGCGAGGATGTCCGATCTCTTTTATGAAGATATTTTCTTTAATTATATACATCTACCAATCGAACTTCACTCTCATTTGTGTTACGTTGAAATAAATAACAGTTGAAGTTATATTATATCTATTCATTACACATTAACGTCAAATAGTACAAACGAGAGCAACTACTACAATAGAAAACACAACTGACGCGAGGGCACGCACACAGTCTTTCCTCCTCGACCAACCACCAACTAACTCTCTCCCGTGCATGTTATCTTCCCTCTCGGTAGGTGGCGTACTCAACGTTTGGATTTATTATATGCAGGCATATATTTGTTTAGTACGTATTTATTCATAAATTATATTATTAAATATTTGTCCTGGTAATCAGTAACTGTTGGACATTAAGTTGGTGTCATTATTATTATTAAAACTACCTTTATTTTATAAGCTCAGCTAGTCTTTACAACAACAGTCATCTAGCGTGTTTCCGTTCCAGTATCCTCAACAATTTCGCTCAAACGGTTCGAAATCCGAATGTGACCTCGTCGTCCACATCTCCCAGATTTCTAATGAAGAACTAGGGGTATGGATTCAAAAAAAAACTTTTCATTGACATGTTCACACTCTTCATATATATGCCTGCTTCAAAATTGCCCTTTCTCGCATCCTAAATCCAATGTGCTCTTGTTCATCTAATCGTCTGGTTGCTTTTCTCATTTCACCTCTTTATTTCTGTCCGAATATTTTGCATCCAACTTTCTCTACGCCAGCCCGTATTTCTTCTTCCGAGTGCTTCATGTTAGGTATTTACTCTTTCCCAATTCCCCGCAAGTGGCCATAGCTCTAGCTGTTTTTTTTTCTGAGATCCTGTGAATAGTATGTAGTGCTTCCATTTTGTGACCACATTCTCATTTTTTGCTCAGTCCAATAATATTAACCCACAACATAGTCTGCAGCAAGTGAGCTCTCTTAAGAGTAATCTCTGAGATATCGGTTATATTTTGATACTATATCTACAATAACCGTAGTTATCATATGACAGTGATTGTCCTTAGTATGCATTTAATTCATAATGCATCCGATAATGTGGCTTCTGTTCAATTCTCGTTCGGGTTTGTTGTCTCATTCTCCCTGGGAATGCATAACAGCTTTTTAACGTTTAATGCAATTTTCCAATTAACAGCACATCCGGAGCATTGAAGACTCAAATCTAATTGCCGGTGAGTGATTTAGCCAAATCCAATAATCGAGTCGTTAGTTGCCTATTCAGGCGAATCTAATTATGCCAATACGTAGTAAATAAGACTGGAATTCATTGCATTTACGGTAAAGTGGTTAATAGTGGCACATAAATTGAATTAGCATTTCGGTACGTATTGGGTACCTACCCGCTATATTTGTATTAATAGGAGCACAAATAATTGATAAATAGCAGTACACGTATTTTATAAATATGAGTAATAATCTAATCTATTCTACCTAACAAATATATATAAATAAAAATGTAAATTGTTCGTTTGTTAAAGTTCTTCACCGATTGCTTTGAAATTTTGACAAAGCAGCGTGATTTTATATAAACGGGGGGAGGGAGGGGGAGGGGCTGTACATAAAGGGGAGGGCATGATGGATAAAAATATGCAATTTGTTGACAGATACTATTATGTAGCAGGTAAAAACATGCTTAAATTGAATTTTCATAGATTTTGACTTATTTTCATTTTGGTTTAATTATTTGTGATATTGCGTTGGAATTGAGGTGTGTGGTTTACCACAAGTATAGTTAATTTTATCTTTTTTTCATTGTTTTTCTTTCGCTTCTTTATCTGTTTTTATTTATATAAATAGAAATGTAAATGTTAAAAATCTAGGATCTCCGAAAATTCTTCATCGATTGCTTTGAAATGTTAACACAAGGCTGCATTCGAATACGACCGTGTTTTTATATGCCTACAGGAGGGACACAGGGGGCTGGGAAAGAAGGAGGGAAGTGACAGGTAAAAACATGCAATATCTTCACGCGTGTTTTTTTATATATAAATATCTCCTGTGACAGCTAGTAATTAATAAATTTTCAACATCCTTTCTTTGAAGTATTTAGTTAATTTTAGTATGCACTAAAACCTAAATCGTTTGCGAGGACCATCATTTGCATCCAGCAAAGATATAACATCTATTTGTTGAAAAATCTGCCTTGTAGCAAGAAGATCCCAGTTTGCCTAAAGCTATCCGAAGCTATACAATTAGTGGCGACCTACCCAAAGCTCTGCATCTATTCTTTTCTGTATACAGTATGTCCAATTTATTGTGTCAGCAGTTACCACGATTATTATAAGATTTGTATATAAATAACATATATGCGAGCCATTAGACACTGTTTTCAATAATTAGAATCAAAAAAGGAATGTTGTAGAAGAAACATTGGAGATTTTAAATGGAATATACCGCGTACAGCGATGTATCGTATGTCTTACTTCTCCATTCAATACGCGCTCCGTTTCGTATCTATGCTGTAGATACCTTCGACCAAAGTTAAATTGCGGAACTTTAAGCAATCCCCAAGAGATTATCGCCGCTCAGATCTCTACACAAATAAATGGGTGTCTAATTGATGTTTCGCCGGTAAGTGAACCACTGAAATAACAAGTTTTATGGGCAACATATATAAGATACTCGCCATCCACTATTAATTAAAACTTTCTGTGAACTTAAGACAAATTGGAGTAAGTTTATGTAAAAACCGTTAAGCAAAATATTTCTAATTGCAGGAATTATTCAGTTGTTTAATAAAAAAATATATATATATAACGGTTTATTCTTGTTAAAAGTATTGCTTTTCAGTATTTAGCCACAATGAAGTTTATTGCGATATTTGTGCAGTACGTAAAACACATAGCAAAAAATATTTCTGAATTAGAACAGAAGAATAGTTGCTTTAGATAAAAACGTATCGAATATTGACACTAATTTATCACAACTAAAAGTCTCAAGGAGTCAATTTAGTTGTTGCAGCTTTAGTTCAAGTTGTTTTAGTTTGATTAATAGGCACTTTCGCCATGTCAAACGAAGTAAAGCTCGAGATATTTAGCGTTGTTTGTCTGTGGTATCTGAGAATTATTCCCAGTACGTTGACGGAATGAATAAGTAGTAAATAGAAATCTTAAAAAACGTAGTTTCCAGAATCTCCATGTTTGTACTGAAAGATAATAAAAATTGTAACGTTGTATTTCTAATCGCAGTAGTCGTGATCTAGAAAGAAATGTTTCACCTCATAAAAATACTTTACAAAAATATATTTTAACCGATTAATTCATTTAATATAAGAAAGAATGAGATAAATAGGAGTTTTAAACAGCAATGCTTCAACAAAAAGTGCGGTTATGTCATCTATTGATTAAAATACAAGGTCAATTCGAGCTAAAACAATTGATTTCCTGATCTACCTTCGTTAACATTATAGGTCTGTAGAATATCCGATCCTCCTTGAGCGCTATAATATCTCTTTAAGGCAAATCACTCTGCAAAACAAAAGAACTACTTCCGAATCGATTTAAAATAATGAATTATGCTTCACGTTGTTTCAAAATCTCCACAGAATATAGAACGCGTTACTAGAATTCTGTTGGATTATTAATGATGACTGATCGTTTCATGCACAGACAACTCCTCCCTTAAGTACTTACTACATTTATTATGCATGGGTAGATGCGCCACTTTGACTTCCCGTTATAGATTTTACTTTCAGTTGTTCAGTCAGTTTTTATTCTATCCTACTATACCCGACCAAAATAGCCTTAGGTCAAATCAATTTACTTCGTTTTATTATTAATGAAATCATTTTCAATAAATGTATTAAAATGAATGCTACTATTATTTAATCACGATCAAACTTACGTATCAAAGTGAAGTGTAGTTTAAATAAGATGCCACAGAACGATGTAAGAGGTATTATCTTCGGCTTAGGATCTTGAAATAATTGGGGGAATAATCCGACAGAAGTGAAATTGTTGCTTTGCTCATCTGTTTCAGGTGGCGTAACTGAACGCGATGGGAGGCGTAACTGATACGACGTTCTACTTTACGGCTATTGGTGAGAGAAGTAGATAAAGTGATGATAAAAAGTTTCTTCATTTACTTGGCAATTTGTCTTCAGAAAAACCTATGTTTTGATATTGCCACGAACAGGAACGCTTTCGATGCACACTGCATAAAGAAACATCAGCCAAAGAACAAACAAATATAGATCTGTATCTAAATCTATTGATAAGTTCTAAAGGTATAAACCTCTCTAGTGTATTCACTTCACTGACTTCCTCGAACAACTGTTTGGCCAACACTTTGGGATGCGCTGAAACTCTTCAGAGATACTTTGCGATACTGAATTTACTAATTTCTTTTCTTACTGAAGGATTGGGAATGTCACATTGGAAACATAGGTAGTGTCTTGCCTTGAAATCTTTGTAAAATGTCTAAATTAGTGTTACCAGGAGTACAAATTGGTCTCAATACAAAAGTACAAGACTTCGCATGTGTCCCAAACTGAATTTGAAGCCAAAAAGATAAAAAGTAATGAAATATATGTTTTTTCTAAGTGAGTCGCTGAGCAGATGCACACCTAGATGTTTTATATCCTCTACTTCGGAAAAACTAATCATTGAGTGTCACAGGCTGACATGTTTGACGTCCAAGAGTAAATACGACGAGGGTAAATTTCAATTCGTGAGCTCTTACTGCCTCTTGCCACATCTTCATCCAGTCTTGGATTTTGTTGAAACCGCTCTGTAAATTTCTAGACGGTGCAATCAGATGTGAAATGATGGTACCCCAGTGTCGTCTCCCAATGTTGCCATAGTTACCTATGTAGTGTAAGATTAATCGCTTGTATTTAATAAGTATTCGTCCCTTGTCGCTTCCTTCAGGCACTCCAGATTTGATTGGGCATAGATGAGAATGCTCATTGTAGTACTTAAGGGAATAATGTATATTACTGAGGTAGATTCCCCTTGATTTTATTGAGTAGATGAGAGTGCCATAGTTAGTCGAACGCCTGGCTAATATCCAGAAAGGCTGTAGAATATCTTTTCGATATGCTGTAAGCTATTAAGAAGTTGACTTGAGATATATTAATCAAGTTTATCGAAAATTGCAATATAGTACTTAATATGTATAACAGTAAGCATTTTTGTCGCATTTAAGGTATTTTATCAATAAGTACGAGTGTGGTACATACAAACGAGTTATCCAATAAAACCACATAACCGGATGCAACCACAAATATGCCCGTGCCACGTTCGCAATTAAATACCAGATGAGCAGCTTTGCGAACGAAAAACTGCGGTCCGCTATTTTATTCTAACATTCTGTGACACATGGAAATTACATCCGCGAATCGTATTTATTCAATATGAATGGGCGAACGGTCCGCCTCAGTATAGCCGGAAAATTTTGCATAATTGATAAACATACGTATGGAATTTGGGATTTAATGTTTTAGCAGGGTAGCATGGACGAGAGTCGGATATTACAATCAATATTAGCTGGTCGCAGCGATAGTGCATGCTATATTAATGGGGTAACAAATTGGAGCCAGGATTATAAAGCATTAATTTGCAGATGTATTTATTGTGTTCCGTGTCTGCATTCTGCATTCCCCTATAATTGCGTGATGTAGTGCTGAATTGCAGATCAAATACGTTTATTAATATTTCAAACGGCTGTAATGCATACGGGACTTTGAGAATACTAAAAAAGTTATTCGCTATGATTTCCGTTGTGAGTGTTCTAAATATGTTTCAATATCAATCTAGTCAATACTACTCTTTCAATATTTAATATTCAATAGAATTTTTAGTGCAAAAGATATTTTTTGCTTTCATAATGCGAAATTAACCACCTAAAGAATTGATGACAATGCTGAATGGTGTGCAAAGATTTTTTTTGCAAAGAAATATATAGTACACTGGTAAGCTAAACAGAAGGTGATTGAGTCTATTGACCTTCTCTTTCCAATGTCTATACAGTTTAGCATAATGGCAACGATTAATATTGTTGAACATGTTACTTGCAACGCTTCAAGTAGCCAACATCGCAATAATTCCTTTGACGCCTGAAGGACTTGATTATGCGTTGAAGGATATGATAGTAAGTGCTCAAGAAGAAAACATATTCTCTTTTGAATATATAATAGGATTGGAGTTTGAACTATTAGAAGAACCACCTGAACCGTAATTTGTGGAAGACGTAGCAGAAGATGAAGAAGACAATTATAAAAATAATGCATGTATTCCTGAAGAAGAAGATAGTGTTGTTGACCTAGATCACAAAATAAAAACTGTAGAATACTGTAAAAGTGGTAAAACCAAGCGATGATCTCTCGTGAAACTTCATTTCAAAAAGGTTAAATCGCTACGGCAGTTATATTAATGATATTGAGGTTTGTGATCCTAACTTGAGCCTTATAGTGTCAACTATGACTTACGCAATCTTGGTTTGGGGCCATTCGACTCATATAATGGTTGTCTTTGCGATCCAGCGTAGGTGTATTATGTTAATTGCTGGCATGGGATGTAGAGATGACTGCAAAGCTAAAGGCTGCTTGCAATCCTTGCAAGTACCTTGCGCATATATTCTGGAATGTATCCTCTTTATTAAAGAAAGTGTTAGCAACTACAACACTAGTAGTGACTTTCACACCTATCCGACGAGATTCAATGATAACATAAGATTAGATTATTTAAGACTAGCCAGAAGCAGAAATAGTACACATTATTATGCGGCAAAGTGTTTAAACGGCTTACCAAAAATTGTAGAAAAATGTATCTTCCTCAACTTCTTTAAAAAAGATGTAAAAAAAATTATTTAATTAAAAAATGCTTCTACTCTGTCTCAGAATTTCTTAGTAATGATGTCTGAATGTTAAGTGTATTTATTAATAATGTAGTTTAATTAATTATCTATTTTTAGTTATTCTTTCCCTGTGTTCTTTTTGACGTGTGTAAACACTTCCTTTGTGTATCAGCCTAAATAAATATTAAATATAGATGGGAAGAAAGTATTAACAGAGGTGGCACGCATACCGATAAACTACGGTTTACTACAGAATATGTTCTTACAAAATTTCAAAAAAAGCACTGACGATGGCAAAATAATCCATGACGTGAACCTTCGAAGCTGGGCTTTAGAAGCTAAACAAAATTGGACACGACACGTTTAAAGCAGGACATTATTGGATACGTGATTTCAAGAAAGGACATTATGTCACCCAAAGACGTCACGTGCTGGTATGGAAGACCTACGGTTGTTAAGTAATAATTGCATTAAGGAAGTCAAAGCTCATATCACTATTATCGTATAAATTAAATTTTCAAAGTGTATTCATTTCAATTCTTCTTTCGAAAAGGTACTC
Source organism: Osmoderma eremita (assembly GCA_031763485.1). Lineage (NCBI taxonomy): Eukaryota > Metazoa > Arthropoda > Insecta > Coleoptera > Scarabaeidae > Osmoderma > Osmoderma eremita. The sequence goes on along the minus strand of JARFOC010000258.1, from coordinate 107,806 downwards.
CCTTTTGGTCATTGTACACAATTCGTGTTCTATAGGGAATGGTAAAATTTAAAATTCCAATTAATGGTGTCAAAAACCTCAATCGACGAACTCTTTTGTTGATTTATCGCTAAACAATAAGCAAATGCCCGGGGCGTATGCAATGTTGGAACGAATTTGTTCACCACCGAACATAACTGTTTCCTTTATAATCCCGCTATAATTAAAAATGAATCCCGATGCTGATTGATTAAAGTCATCCATCATCCGGGATATTTCAAATTGAATTCGTCGGGCAATCACTGTCCGGACACGTGTCACACATGTTCGCCGGAATCCGCTTGTCACCGTCATCTTTTTGTTGACTTTCCGTTAGCGCCGAGCTTCGTAGTGCCTGCCAATCTCCCGGGAAACAATCCCCTTCATTAATGGATTTTTAAACTAACGCTGACTGCTACCTGCTTTCGCATTATCCAACGAAATTAGGAGAGTGTCCACATTAACTATAACCAATTACGGTCTGGAATTTATATCATTTGGTGAAGAGAGTAATAAAATATATTTCTTCATTTGTTTAATAAAGATTCCTTCTTCTATTAGGAAAATATCCTACAATATTAGTCAATTACTGAGCCGTATCGTTAAATGAATAAATAATGAAAAGCTAAATAAATAAATACTACAAAACGATCTAACTCGGCATTGGACATACGGCACAAAACAAATTAAGAATTTTAATTAACGTCAAGGCCCAGACTTAAACATATGTTACTAGTAAAAAATCTAAGATGGCGAATGATGCAACATGTTTTACGTACCATGTGTATAAAATCCTTAGAGGATTGAACTGCAAAAATAACCATAATCCATCCTTTATTGGAGTTAGTACGCAATCATATTTCGAGAAAGTCACACTCAATGAAGTATCAACCACTTCATCCCTTTGGTCGTTTATATATATTTTTTGTTACACCGTAAAACCTACTTGGCAAAGACAAAAAGGAGTTCGTTCCAAACATATTTTAATCAATATTGTAATCAAATCAGATTTACGAAATATTCCATTACTGGTTTTCATTTTCTCGCTTCTATGTATAAAGTGCAACTGTAGTAAAATCAAAAATCAAAACCGTACTTGACGGAAAGAGAACAAGTAACAATCTATGTAGACGCAAACCTGAAATTCGTCAGAATATGGGTGCTAAAAGGAGTGTACCGCAAGGAACGTTGTTGGGACCCTTTCGTTTTGTGTTACATATCAATGATGTCCGAGCAAATGTAGGCTGTGACATCTTTATTTGCTGACGATACCTCAAGTGTAACTCGAGGTCCAATAATAGAGATCGCTTTGGAGAAATGACATTGCAGGAGGCAAATGAATGGTTAACGGGTAATGGATTGCATCTAAATAGAACAAGGACAAAAGTTAATACATGCCAGTAACCAACTTCCAGACGATGATAAAAACATTCTTGAGTCTCCATCTATCGCATAGTGTGAGTTACAAAAAGCAACGAATTAATCACGAATTAACAAGAAATTTAGCCTCATGCGATAAGACGAATGAAGGACATATTAGTAGTTATAAATGAAGCGGCAAATTAAGCATGCTTCGCACTATTCTATTCACGAGCAACGTATTGTGAGACCCATAACGTATTTCTAAAACAAAAGGGAGCTGTAAGTGTTCTGTCTAACTCGGAGTATACCGTCTCTTTTCGAAATCTATTTCGGGAACAAAGAATACTTATTGTCACATCTGTTTAGACAGTAAGCCGCGAAAGAATTGTGGGCTGGTATCACTAATACGCAGTATCGGGAAATCCACACGACACAAATTGATTTAATAAAATTCGGGACATATGTTTTAAGAGCACGTCGGCTCTCATTGTCAACCAATTCCCGAATAAACGAAAGTCATATCTAACATGCACGTTTAAAAAAGGAAGGCAAGTATGCCAGATCGCGGTACGTACAATATACCTCCCACCCTGGTGAAAGCTGAGCATACGTGTATGAGATATTTCGGCAAAACATTAGAATTATCTTAAGCTTTTGTGCTACTGTGCCAGTAATAATTATAAATAACGGGTAAAAGCGATGCGTCGCACATATCACGTAACGAAGTGAGAAAAAAAACAGCGACTCACTTTATTTAAGGTCATATATGATCCACGCTATAATCATTTAGCGTTTTCATTTAAACCATAATTCGGCAGGCATTCCACGCATCAACAGATGTGTGCACATGTGGAATAGAGTTAAACCGACCTATTTCAGTTTCAGATGCTCCTGCATGATGATTCCACAGTATGATAGCCGTAGGGTGCGTTACACATAGATCTCAAAACAAAGCCACGAAATTGGCGCACATCGCGAATAGGCAAATACGTGCTGGCATAAGCGGATACGTCTACACATATACACATGTACGTTTGTATAATAGTAGACTTTCCGGTAGGGTAGAGTTCACGCTATAGCGTTCGGTTACGTTCCAGAGCTCAGATGCATTGCCCCGCGGACACGTCAAAATTATAAAGGAATATTACTGCGGTTCTGATGTTACTTGGCAACTACATACAAGGAAACCGCTCAAACGCTCTTCGGCAATAAAGTTGAAAGCGTGGCTTGGCTACCGTTTGCGACATTTAAATTAAGTATCTGGGTTAAATATTGCCTGATGCTCAAGTGCGTGAATTTCTTTAATAAATAGTTACGATGTGATATATACATGCATGCAATTCCGTTTCAACTGTCATTTTCACTGAAAATTTTAGCAAAATAAGCAACACTAGATTATAATCAACCAAATTCCATGTTTCTACTTCTTTTTCTTCTTCTTTTCTTCTTTTTCTTTTCTCAAAAGCTCTTCATCTTCTCCCAGAATTCTTTCTTGGGTTCTTCTGTTCATGCTAGTTCTAGTTTTGGATTTGTTTGCAAATTGGATATTGTCGATTAGTATTCTGAAAGTAGTAATAAATTTTCATCCGTGATGTTGATTTATTAGAGGTGGCCTGTGATTTCAATTAGCCAATTGTTGTCGACCAGAGGCAGCAGGGTTGAGATTTTCTTTTATCGGCCCATCATTTTGAGAATATGACCATAAAATTTCAATCTCCTTTTCTTGGAAGCCACGAGAGTTATTCTGGGATGTTGATAGAGTTCCTGAGATTTTCCTTTTATCCAGAGAATCGCTATGGAGATTGGGACGTTAATTTTTAATGTTGAATAGTATCACATTCACTATTGTACAGTATTGTAACCGCCAATAATCTTTTCGATTGATTCTATTTAAATTATTCAACATCTGTCGAAACTATGGTTTCTTTTTCATTCACTTGCTTATTTATTATTTTTTTATTACTTCCATAAGTGTTAATAAAGTCACCTTAAAACTTATCTTCTCCCTTTATTATTGACTGGATGATTTTCTTTTCTTTACCCGAATACCAATCGATCGTAACAGAGACTGTGATGCAAGCAAATCAAAAAGTGATTAAAAAACATGTTTAAGCTTGCAATCGCGTGCGAAATTTCTTTGCATGTCAAGTATAACGCAGCTCTAAATAACCAATACCCACACAGTTACATGTCTGCTATACCCTGCTAGCAGTACGAGTAACATAAGGAAGCAGGTACTATCTAGTCGATTCAGCAGCGGTATTACAGGGACTATTTCCCTAAAGTACACTGGGTGCTCGAAGTTGATAGGACGTTTTTGCATACAATGCAAACCGAGCGATAAAAGAATCCCGTTTTACATCGTTATAGGAGGGGAAGTATTAGCTTTGTCCAGTCCGTTGCAAATATGCCGGGATAGCGCCAATATGTACTTTAGGGGCATTTGCATGATTCGGAAGCGCAGGTGTTCCTCTATTTAACCTTTACCTTTCGCCCACATCGCCGAATTTCACACTAGTCTCGGCTATCTATACGCGAACACATATATAGTTACATTCGTGTATTGTATTAAGTGGCATGGTGGCGTTGCTAATGCTAAGAGAAACAAATGGTTTTCTTTTTCTATAGATTAAGTGTCTCAGCACGTATGTTTATTAAAGAAAGTGTTGTAGAGAATAATTAACTATGATAATTAATAAATAAAAGTAAAAACTGCCAATAGAGACCCCAACCTAGTAACATGTCAAATCATGCGTTATTTTTATTTAGCACATAAAGATTGCTAAACGTTATTGGTTTATCAGATAGTATTATTAATCGCTTTTCTCAGCGTTTTCTTAACGATTATCCGTTTCTTCATTTTAACTGATTTCTAGATTCTTCTTTTTGGTCGCTTGGGCATTTTGTAAATAATAGATCTCGCTAACTATGTCTTACTCCATTGATAGACATTTGCATTATCATGGTACGAGGGATTGCTTTTATATTTCGGAAGTAGAGAACAGAAACTAAAATTAATCATAGTAAATGGCTCTATCGTTTTTCAAAATATTCTCCATGAAGATCAATACACTTTTGCATGCGTTTCAACCAGTTTTCCAAGCACTTTTTCCATTCCGATTCAAGTACCTCCAAAATACGCATTTTGAAAGCATCAACCGCTACTTCAGCCGTCGATAAACGTTCACCACGTAATTTTTGGTTGATGTGCGTAAATAAAAGGAAGTCATTAGGTGCCAAATCAGGGCTGAATGGCGGATAACCCATCAATTCAACTTTTTCAGTTGTCAAAAACTCCCTCCTTTGATCTGATGTGCGATCTCGTATTGTCCTATTAGCAGATACCATTATTTTACAAACTTCCCGTGCATATTATAATTTGCACCGATATTTCTTGATACAACAAAGTGCAATACAGCTCAAATTTAGGGTTATAAACAAGAACTCGTTCATAGATAAGACGTGACCACGATATGAATCATTCTCATAATTCAGTAGTGTTATGGGAAAACATGCTATCTGCCTTTTTTTTCAAAATGCACTTTTTGGGATTAAATGGCCGCACATAAGGGATAAAGGATTAATTGTCAATACTTTGTAGTGTAAATAGCTATGACAATGATACAAACATGAATGTAGATTAACAAATCTATATCCACCACTATAAATACAAAACTGTTTTGGCTTCTCCAGTAAAATCACAAAAATAGTAGATGATATATTTTGCAATAACACTACTGAATTATTATAATTCAACAATTGTACGCAGATGACGATACACTGTCAGTTTTTACGCGTTCGCAGAGAAAAATAGCACATCAATTTCAGACTACAATCCTTTTTTGAACCATGCGCATTAAAAATCAGGAATACTTACAAATTAAGTGCTGATATTTGCGCTGCGAACAAAGCTTTTAGTTTTGTCTCATTCCCCTATATGTACATCAATATTTATTAAATGTAAACCGTTTGAATATAATGCATCCTTTCTTAAATCGCTTTACTTTCTGATCGATGTATTTACAGACACGTGTTTATACTTATTCGTTCCGTAGAAATCTACCTTCACTATTTTTTACAGCAGAACTCAGTTTTTGCACTCAACTAAACGTATTACAACATGCGTGATAATCAGTAAAGGTCAGTGCTGTTTGAATTTTTATTGTTTTAAACCATTGTCGGATGTCATAATTATCGTATCTATAATATTAATTACGTATTACACAATGTGTTAAGATACACGCCATTTTAACTTTTTCAATATAAGGGCTAAAATATTTTGGATTTTGTATGATTGTGTAAGTTTTATCATTTCAAGATATAACCTTAGCTAATTGCAATAACAAAATTCCATGCCGGTAATTGTGCGTGTTAGTGCGTCTATTTTTCGCTGTTCGCGGGGATTTAATACGCATGCGCAACGGTGAATCATGTCAAATTTCGTTTAATATTTGTAGACCCAATTGGAGGAATCAGTTTGCATTTAAAAACCGGTCTGTATAGTCTTATTGTTTAAAGTTAGCCAATGCAACTTTATATTTTTATATTCACAATGAATTAATAATTAATTGTTCGTTACCTAATCACCTACAATACACTTTATATGTTTCACAAGATTAATTGAATTTTTATAAATGTAATGCCTATACTTTCTTTGTTACATCATGCGGTTAGGATAAAATTAGGAAAAAACATTAAAGAACTGTATTCATGTAATCGTGTAATTAAAAAAAACACTTGAATTTCTTTGTTGTAAACCAGTTTTAGCAACTATTTTGTTGGTTCATCATAGACACTTATTATGAATAAGAGACAACATTTCATTAAATAATTTATTCTATTTCCTGTATTTTCTTCGAAGTGAAGCAATACACATTTAAAACAGAACATTTATTACTTTACGCATTGGTACTGATGTTTCTCGTTCAAACGTACAAAATTGACTGTAGTATAACATATATACAACAAATTACAGAAATAATATATTAAAATTAGAAGATATCTACAGAAACTACAGTAATATTTATATTATTTAAATAGATGTCAATTTATGGTTTATTCGTGGTACTCTAAGCGATTGTCCCATTTTGCTGGTGCTTTTGTTGCTTTCTTACTTATAACCTTAGGTAATAATATGCTCGTGCGATAGTAAAACTATAAATGTCAATAAACGGTTGGTGTTTCCAGTTCCTGAAATATTTTCTTTCGTTGAAAGTATCTATAGGTAAATAAATAGTATTGCCAGTGTTTTTTCAATGATTATTTGGCTTCATTACCTCCAAACATATTGTTGTCAAACAGAATTACAATAAATACACTGTTGGGATTACTCCTCCCGCAAAAAGTATTAATTAATTGGTGGAATAACAGAATTCGGTTATTCGACTTGATAATTCTTTATTATTACCAGGTTTGTCTGGCGACTTTGGCTTTGACTTAGGTATTGATGGTTGCATTTGAAATTTTTAAATGTCTATATCTTTGCCTCGGCCGGTGAGGTAGGAATCTACTTTATAACCGGTGGCATATAACGAGAATAATTCGTGTTACTAAATAAAACAAATAACACACTAGCTAAATAACACACTCACACATATTACACAATACAATACAAATCCAGGTAAATACGAATGTGCTCTTGCCATGTAAAGATCATTTAGTATGGAAGTAATTAGTGCGTTACTAGACGATGGGAGAAAATAAAGGTATAAATACAAATAGCACCAAGTCAGAAATTGTGAAAGCTCAAGTAATTGTTACTAATAAAGTGGTAGATCGTCTAAAGGAAAGAAAGGAAACTATAAACTAAAGAATTAATACACAATCCCGAACCAATTAGTTTAACTACTTAATATCAGCATACATATCTATCCAATATATGTGTACTTCCATTTTTTCAAGTCATATTCCATGATTCGAGATCGGATATTGCATCTTTTCAAAGATAAAACTAAAGTAAATGTAATAAGTAGTTCGAAAGATATGAATTCTGGTTAAGTATGTTAACTTATTGACGTTGCTCTCAGATGTCTATGTTTGAAAATGTAAAGGTCTCCATTTAAACACAAAAGAGACAGATTCCTTTGTGTTTTGAATAGAATTACCCGAAATACAACACACAAAGATGCTTTAATATGTAGAGCATCTCAAAGACGAGTACACGCAATTTCGTTATGTATATATATGAAGTAGATAGATAGTCTAGTATTCTAAGAAACTATATATGCACAGTGTACGCTGGAATATATTTATCATAAATGCCACAGTCGTAAAGCAAAGATACAAAGATAAACAGAATAACTTCATCTTGTACAAAGTCGCTTGCGTATATACGAACCCCATATTACTCGTTAAATTTAAGATATATTTAGAATGGAAACTTTCAGGAGGATCCTCACTCCTCAATACGTAATCGATTGTAACTCATCTTTAGTACATCTCTGCTTCACGGTCAAATTTCATAATTAAATCTTCAAAATTTACTTACAGATTTATCCGTATAAGAACGTGACCTTGCGTAAAGTTATGCTATCTAGGTGAGGCGCAACTTAGCCACCCTTCAACGTATAATTCAATCTGAAAGGGCGGCAGGTAAACAAGTTTCGGCACGAACTTAAGCCGTACTGAATATTCACAAGGAGGTTGTTTGCCATAATTTTATGCTGACAGACAAGCAAAACCCAAATTAATTATGACCAAGTCTTAGGAGAAAGCAGTCTGAAATATCCGATTTTGCGTGCGACTCGACTAACCTTAAAATACCGCGGTGATAAATCTAATCGTATTTAAGAAAGAGGTTATGTTAGGCTTTTTAAAATTTGCTAAAACAAAAATGCATCTTTGCCTCAAATTTTCCAAATCCAATTCTATTATTGTTGTTGAAACACATATTTCTGAAACTATTTCTCTTTTTCCAAATGTATTTATTTAGCTAAGAAAAATGCTCTTGAACCTACTATGAAGGGAGAATGCGTTTGGGTGTATACCAGAGGATTTGAACTGCTTCATTCAATCATAACGTAAAAATTTATATTTGCCTATGTTCTCCAATGAGATACGTATCTATCATATCGTCATCATATCAATAAGCCGATTTTCTATCTGTACCTATATGTTTTCCTCTTTCACTCAACAGAAACTATATTAAGACCACAACTTTGACTGGATGTGATGTTAATAATAATTTGTATTTATTTCAATGTATACAGAAAATATACATGCAACAAGTCAAACAGTACCAAGAAATCATCAATAGAAAAATTACTAATATCCGAAAATATAGTATGTCTGCTTACATACGTTTTTAAACAAACTACAAATCCCTAAAACTTACAAATTTAACATTTGAAGCGATACGATGGATTCAAACCGAATAAAATCTCACAACGCACTACTTTTCGATACGAACTTGACACAGGGATAATTATGAGGTAACTGCGTGTGTTATAAATTTGGGATTCTCATAACCGATTCTTTCATAAAGCGAGCAGACGTAAGCAGAACTTCTTTTTATGTTTAATACCTAAGCAGAACTTTTTTATGTTTAATACTATGCAAATATTCGAACATAAACTTGGGCCCGCCCCAAATTCAAATGCAAATTTCAACACGTGAATCTGCATAATTATTGCTTACACCTGCAAATTAATAATGGAGTCGATGTTTTATATTTTGGGTTACCTGTTAGTCGCAACAAGGTGTTTGTGTGTGTGTCTAAATTGGATATTTTTATTAACAATATAATCTATTATATCCAATAAAGTAGGCTTCACTCGAAAATACAACCTAAGCAAATTTAATAATTATCTTTAGGAGGGCTTTTCATATGATAAAGATAGTAGCTTAGTGTGTGTGTATATTGAGCATCAGTGATTCTTTATTATGGGAAGTGATTCAACACGGTTTAGAAGGAAGGTAAAAGTCGATTTCTTATAATATCCATTTCCATCATTGACTGTGATTGAACATATTTACAAAGCTTTTGATTTTGGTGAATTTTCAGAAATGACCGTGTTGTACATAAGCAAAGCTCTCGACTCGGTTAAACATGATATTCTACTTTATTGAGTTTAAATCTAACCGCTCAAATGCAATTGGCAGACTCTAACAACTTACAGTCTCAACCAATGAAGGTACAGTGCCGAGTTCCTCAAGGTTCCATTATGATCCGCTACTTTTTATTCTATATATTAACGACTTTCCAGATAACGTTAATGGAGCTGCGGCATGCTGACGACACTTCATTCCTGGTGCGAGATACGAATTAAGAAATTCTCTGTCAAAAATCCGAAAACGTAATTGCTCAGCAGTGCTAGTGCTAGTGCTCAGCAGAGCACTAGCTTTCTAGAAATAAAATGCAAATTAATATTAACAAAACACAAAAACTAGTCCTTACAAAAAAAAACATCAAGTCAACCCTCGACAGCAAACTTTCCTGGACATTGTCGTGGGCGAAAATCTGAAATAGGCTCAAACTTAGTGGAAACTTGACGAGAAAACTGCTTTATTTGCTACAAAAAGGTTCAAGCACATAGCAACGCATGAAGCACCGAGGGCGGCATACTTCGCAATCTTCTTATACGGGTTGCTCTTCTGAGGCACATCTGTAGAAAAATGAGAATTTTTTACTTTACAGAAAAGGGCAATTAGCTTTCAGGCAATTATAAATATACTACTGTAAGCGATTTTAAGTAATAGTCGCCACGGTTTAAAACTCAAACATTAAATTGTAAAGAATTATTAACAGCGATACATATATCGATTCACTTGTCGACAGTGCTGGACCTATTGCCCTGTGCGTGCTCATTTAATGTGCCTCTGTTATCCGCTCTTCATTTGTTTATTTTCCGTCCGGCTTACGATGCAAGACCAATCGCATAACGTGGCGTCACCGTCTACGATATTCTTCACACTATTATTATTATTATGCAGGATGCTATTCATCATCATCACATGTATAAACATGTCAGAGTAACTAAACTTCAGTGTAAAGGGACATATATTGTGCTAACTTATATTCCCTTACAGGTGACATAATCATAGATTACATCTGAATATGCAAATTGTGATGTACATTGTCCACGTTCCGCTCTAAGAATAATTCACTGTTCTATGCATGACATTAGTAACTTTCACCGAATAGATTTTATGCAGGCCCTATGAGAAACGACTTCAAAGAACATAAAATACGATAACGGAGACTGAACTCCACGAAGTGAGAGATATCTCTATTTACCAGATATATGAGTTCGGATATACCGTATCCATAAGCATAATGCACTACCGACCTACTTTTGCCTCAGCTAGCTAGTTAATAAATACGAAATATGAGTATTTCCCCATCGCCAAGCAATGCGAATGATATTTCAGTTTGATGGCGATGCCAAATTACTCATAATTTTAATGTATGTTTAGAAGTTTTAAGTTGCCGTTGTTACATTCTGAGAGCCACTAAAATTGTGTAATGCAGATTAAAACAGTAAATAGTCTTCAAGGAAAATTCCACGAGAAATATGGATGGTATTCCAGCATCAATTCGCTGAATTTGTAATAAAGGTACCTGCCTCTATACTGAGCAAAAAGTTCTAATAAATCTTTGGCCAGAGTGACTCATTATAAGCAAAATCAATTTCATTTTTATGGTGACGTTAGATTACTCAAAGTGAATGTATGTTTGTAAGTTTTAAGTTGCAGTTGGTATATTCCAAAATAAATTGAATCTGTAAAATTAATGTAATGTACTTTTATATATCTTCTGAATGAAATCTCTAATTCTGCCATCTCGAATTTAATAAAATAATGAAACAATCGTTATGGGTTGTACCAAGTATCTTGAAACATAATTTAAAGCTCAGGGAATGTCGAACAATAATAATCAGCTATTTCAGAATGTCAACCACCTATATATATACCACCATATATATAGAGAGGAAGTAGGAATTTTTTATAGGTTTCACTATAATCACTTGATGTTACACTAAAATTTTATATAGTTAAACAAGGCAACACTAATACACTCAAAGCGCTTACTGGATAAATTACAAGTCATTTAGAAGCATTATTGACAGTATTTCTTCAAAGGTGTGATGTAACCTTATACAGAAACACGTCCAATTATCATTTTGGTGGTCTTGAGATGATGACAAATTTCCTACTAATGCATCCCCATTACAACATATAATATGTATTGCAACAATTAGAAGAAAATATTAGATCAAAGGTTTAAAATCAAAATTAAAAATTTGTTACAAAAAATCTCATTAAAAGTGCAATTAAAATCGGTTATGGCGTTGTGATATAAATAACTAAATAAGAAATATTAAGTACCTTTTGTTTTCGGTATTGAAATTTATCCTCATTAACGAGACTGCATCAGGGCAAAATTGAAATGCAATTTTCTGCATTCCCCAGATAATTGGTTTTGGTAAAGCTGACACGCTTTTGTTCCAAATTATCTCGTTTTTGATACTTTACGGCGAACAATGGGGGTTTAAGCAAAGACGAACAATGAACCGTGATATTCAAAAAGCGATTATCCTCGCATATTTAGAATAGTTCTTTATATAATATCCCCAGCGTTATAACGGTGGTATAATGGTATAAAGTGAATATTGCATTATTTCAGTATCCTATAACAAAATTATTACTACGCCATTATTATTGCTTTAGATCGTGAGATCTTCTCTCAGTAGTAATATAAGCTATTGTGGATTTTATATATATTCAATGGTTTATAATTAATAATTCATGACGTTTCGGATTTACGTCTTTATATATTTCTGTCCGTATAAACGCATGCATATACATATATTATTTGATGCCCCTTGTGGGCATCAACTGGTGTTGAGGTTTCTGATTCTACAGAAGAGTTTGCACTTATTTCTGTTATTCGTCCTGCTTTGTACTTCCTTCTATCCCAGGAAACACATTTAGGTTCAGTATTTTTTTTTTATTCAGGAACTGAATGAACTAATAAAGGTTTAATTTTTGACAAAATGTCCCCCGCATTATCGCCAACAAAATATTTAATGCAGCATCACCACCAGTAGCAGTTTTTGGTCTTCCCATCTTTGGCTTTTCCTTTACGCTTCCAGTGGCTGCGTATTTTTTCAACTAATTTGGAAACACAAGACTGCGTAATAGGAGCACGGTTCGGATAAACGTTATTAATATGCATACTTCTTGTTGTGTCCGTTTTCGAAAGTTGGCTGCCGTAGCAACGACATCGTAAACAAAAACTCCACGAAAGCTCAACCAAAACACAATAAAATATAATTAAAAGAATTTTTATTTGAAGAAAATTTAGATTAGGACAGTATTCAAATAAGTAATGGCATTATTTCATACTGTTGCCGGACCTTGTATACTAAAGTATATTTAAACAAAAAGGCTTAACGTACACGATTAATAAACAATGTATATATGTAGGTACATATAACTTAACGTTTACCCAATATACTTTTATCTAAGATATACCATTTTTACGTTGAATAAACATTTTAAGTGTGTTGCCTGGTATGTAGCTCCTCTTGGCTTTAGTATATCTCGCATCTCCTGCCTCAAATTCTTATTATTGTTTTCATTTCTGCATAATGAACTATCATAGTAGAAATAGCATTACCATTTTACTAGGCATATGCGCATCTAAAGTAATTGGCAAGTAATTTCGATTAAAAGTTATGCAACACCCGCTTATTACATGAACTTGCTCCCGTTTATTTGTCTTCAACACCTACTTGCACGTTTCCCGTACCATTAGCGCACTCGCTTTATTTGCAAAACACGGCATTATTCTTCATTAGCCCTCGATAGAACTTTCATCTAATTAAACTACACCCACGCAAACACGAATCTGTGTAGAACAAAAGCGGCCTCATAAAGCATTTATATCACCCTCGTAAAACCTTTCCACAGACAAAGACTACCGGAGTAAGTAGCTCTGTCTTCCTCTACGAGCGGCTTCATTTAATTCTAAATGTGTAATGAGTGCACGTGTTCTATCCCAAATGCACGAGTACTAGCTTCACTGCAAACAGATTGTGCAGATTTAACGGCGTTTATTGCATTCTTCAGCTTGTTTCGGCGTCTTCATGGCTGCTTGGTGTTCCGTGTTCCGGGTGTCGGGTTTATAATCTCTCAGATATTGTACGTTTCTGGTGCTGACATTACGGGGTTTCCACATCCCCAAGGGTGATTCCTATTAGTGGAAGTAAACTAATTTAGTTCTCGTATACACCGTGTTTAACATACTACTGGACAAATGGGCCGTTTTATCACTTGATTACTTTTTGCAAGGAAAAATGTAGGTCAACAGGTGATTTTTATTTTTATGGAAACTAGAATGAATCAGTGGTTAATAATTGATGATTCAATAATACTTGTAATGCACAGAGAAAACGTAACAAAAGGGGCCTTATGATGGGGATGTAGGCTACCTCAATCTCATTTAATTGTGAAGAATTGCAAGGACTGTCGGCTGGTATCACTAATAGAAAGTATCGGGAAAACAACACACTACAAATTGATTTAATAAAATTCGTGACATATCTTTCAAGAGTACGTCGGCTCTCATTGCCAACCAATCTGGGAATTTGTGTTGTGTAGATTTCCCGATATTGCGTATTATTCATTTAATTGTCATAAATGTCAGTCAATGATTTATCCGTTTTATAATGGATAATATATTTCGAGTTTGAATATGCAATAAACGATTGCAGAGACAATACAAATAGTGAACTGCCTAGGTAAAGCTTAACTAGTTGGGACAGTCAATGCATTAGTTCGAATACCTTAACCTCTTAACAGCTTGGGGAAAAAGTAAGCATAGTTCCAAAACCCGAATGTACAAGTAGGATATTCGAATATGTAAATTTAATGTTCTTTTCTTATAATGTTTATCGAAATTTACATACTACATAGCAAGGAGTTTCAATTTGTTGAAAGTCTATAGCATGGCGACGAAATCTCTACTGACGTTTCTACTTTACCTGTCACTAGTCGATAGTGTTATAGGAAATATATCCGCCAGGTTTTAATTAACCTCGATAGATTTTCTTTCGATAGATTTTCCATTAGTTCGCCCTGGTTTCCCTCAAGCCGATGTTGATAATTAACAGAGGTCGTCCTTATTTTTTCTGTTACAAATGGTATTTGCAAGTCTTAATGTAAGATTTGGTTGCAAATATACTATGGAGCGTTGACAATCTTGCGTAGAGTTTTAGACTGAAAGTTTTGTGCGATTTTTATTCTTATATGTTTGGGGCATCTTCAGAGATAAATCCCGTATTACTAGATAGGCTTCGGCATTGTTATGTACAGGAAAATCTCTTTCTGCGTTCTTAACTGTGATTTTCTTACCATGAAGCAATACATTTGTCTAAGTGTTAGATCTAGGCCTAAATATTTGACATCAGGTTTTACCTGTATAGAAAGTCACATACTTTTTCTCTATCTTTTTTTGTCCACTTGTAAATCAGAAGTTTCTTGTCTTCTGCAGAGGTATTGGGTTTTCTCATAGTTAGCTCCCATCGATGATATTCGATATACTCCAAGTCATCTTTCTGCTCTTTGCATTGCTATACGGTAGCGAGGCATTGGTACTTACAAATTGCGGAGAAACATACAAGCTGCAGAAATGAAGTACCTAAGAAGAGTAGCAAATATATCAATAATGGATACAATCATTTCTTATTGTATCCATTATTGATATATACGGGAAATGCTACAAATAGAGGGCGTCAAAATTCATATGGCATGGGATGGAGAAATTGCAAAAATATCGGCAACGAAAGGGTTATTCTACAGACAGGCCGAGACTCTTGCAAGAGATAGAAATTCATGCGGAAACGTTGTAAAAGGTTTTAACCATATATGTGACATAAAATCCTCGACACCTCAGGGTTTATAAGGAATAATGGAGATAGCGCCTTCCGATGCCCTCAAGTCTATTAAACGCCTAAAAAACAAATCTACAGCGGGAGTTAACAATATTCTATCTTTTGTGGTTATCTTCGCTGCACCTCTGTGTAACATTTTTAATCTGTCTTTGAAGACTTCTGTATTTGCGGCTACTTGGAAAGTTGCCAGGATCTATCCAGTTTTCAAGAAGGGTGACAATAGCATTATTAACAACTACAGGCCAATCGCCATTATTTCAATGTTTTGCGAAAGTTTTTAGATCTGTCATCTACACTCTGCTATCGTATAACTGTCAACCTTTTATTTCGCCCTATCAACACGGTTTCATTGCTAAGCGATCTACGATGAGTAACCTTTGCACTATTACACAGGAGATAGCGGAGACGCTGGATGCAGGTACTCAGGTCGATGTGGTGTATACAGATTTCAAGCGGGCTTTTGATACTATCGATCACTCCATGCTACTGCGGAAATTATCCCGATTTGGTCTTAGTCGGTCGTGTCTCATATTCTTCCATTCTTACTTGGATCGCAGGTTGAACTTCATTTATTACAATGACTATCAATGAAGGTCATTCTTGGCTAGCTCTGGTGTCCCGACAGGGCTGCAACCTCGGTCCACTTTTGTTCAAGTTATTTATTAATGACTTGATTACTTCAATTGACTGCCCTGTGCTTGCCTATGCGGACGGCCTGAAGATTTTTCATAGATTTGATGATATTGCTGCCTCTCAATTCATTCAATCAAACTTGGACGCTATTAATAACCGGTGCACTGTTAATAAGTTGAAACTGAACATTGATAAATGCGGATTTGTAAGTTACACTAGGAGGATAAACCGAATGAGCTTCAGCTATTTCCAGCTATTTCGCTTTCTATCAGCGACACTCTGAAGGACTTGGGAATTACGTTTGACAGGAAACTTAACTTTGTTAAGCATATTTTCGAGGCAGCTCAATCAGCCATCAGATCATTGGGCTTTATAATACGCACGTGTTAGGACTTTAATAACTTAGATGCTGTTAAATCTTTATATTACTCCTTCATGTTAGCCAAACTTGAATATGGATCATCGGTATGGTATCCGATTTATGCCTCTCATAGTGCTGTCATCGAGAGAGTCCAACGTAGATTTTTAAAATATTTATCCTTTAAATTGGATGGAATTTACCCTGACCGTGGTATAGATTACGAACATCTACATACAACAACATAGAATAGGAGGAGCGTAGAGACCGAACTAGAGGGTGTACGCAGTTGAAATTTTCAGGGTGTACCGGGCATATATGGCTAACTATACTACTAACGAATTTCACGCGATTCGGCTGCCTAGAATTGTCGAAAAAAAATTAAAGTTGAGAGACAATCTAGGAAATCTGAAGTACAATCGAGGAACTTTGGAGGAGCAAACGGCATGGTTTTGAATCTTTACAATCAAGAAGATGTAAAACAAACGGCTTGTTTGTACACAATTTGATAAGCAATAGAATTGATAATTGATTGCCCGCATCTTCTTAGAAAAAATTGTTTTGTGGTACCACGGCTGGCTTCAAGAACATGCCAAACTTTTGGTCTTCCCACGGGCCGAAGAAATATTTTGCTCCGTGCCCCATCGCTCACTCGTCCAGGAATGCCAACACAATCTACAGGGACGTCTTCATGTCGGAGCTGCGCTAAATTTAAATTTACTTTTACTTTCCATGGCAGCAGATACGCATGCATTCACTTAAATCATTTCAATTATTATATATATTATACATCTCTATCACCTTTATTTATTACTATTTCGTGTATTGTTGTTTTGTTTTTGTTTTACACCACTGAAAACATAATTTCCTTAATTTCCAGTATTTGATCATTATCGTAATAATATTTGCAAAAAAGAAACTTGATTTTAAAACGTTACTGCACTTGGAGTACATGTTCTAAATCTGCTTCTCCATAACGAACATCTATTTTTCATTTTATCCACGAAGGTGCATTACTGGAAGCAAATATACACGGTTATTATGATAGGTACACATATGCGCATAGACGTGTGTGTGCGTATGGTAATTTGCTACGAAAGCCATCTACGTGTGCAATGCACTTTCCAGTAATTATTGCAGCTTTATTTAGCAAATGTGTGTGCTACGAATGCACGGTTCCCATTTGAGTAATTAGTTTAGAGTCGCTGCAGCAGTTGCACGACTTCTAATATACCTTTTACCCTCACATATTTACCACAATATTTACTCTCATAAAAGCTTCTCTGCATGGGGCATTACGTATATCTCCAGGATATTAAAACAAATGGTGCTAAATTATTATGTCATTTGTTGTTGACTTTCAATATAAATGTAGTCTATGCTGTGTAGAACAACGTTGACGCCACACAGTGGGCCGAATTCAAGTTTTAGGTGGCCAAAACTCCAGCGTTGCAGTAAATACAATGGAGAATCATAAAACAGGCAAGTCTTGACTTCATCTTCACATATACTTTGCAGTTTTGTTGTAATTAGCGTTATAACATTTACGTAATGGAATAGTACCTTTTGGACATCAAGGTTGGCAGTACCCCCTGCACGCATACGCACTATATCTGAGAATATAAAACATCACGATAAGTAAACAAGTAAACTGTTTACAGAATAAATTTTCTGAGCTGCCCTAGACGTAAAGTTTCCCCATGAACTAGTGATTTATATCCATCATATGCTCGGAATGTTTATAATGCTTTCTTTCGTTATACTGCGCGTAATTGAAAAGGTTTTCACAGCAAACGGCCGCGACTGCCTTACAGGGAAGTATCTCTAATTTACATTTTAATTTCTACGACTCGCTTAAGTTATTAATGGGACTATAAAGAAATGCAGCAGGCTGGCAGCATTTGAGCGCTAAAAGAGAAATAGGAGTTAAGGTTAATTGCTTTCCGCCTTTTACATTTAGGAAAACTGACAAGTTGCACCACTTAACCACTACCGACATCGCCAACACCGAAGATTTGGTAGAATTTAAAATATGTTTGCAGTTCGTATATTAAATAAAATTTATATCACATATATTTTTTCTTGTTTTTCAAAATCGCTAAATTAAATAAAATGTCGGATCCAGCATGACGTGGTTTGAAGTACTATAACTAGTAGGTTACATACATAACTTGTATTTTGTATGACTTATAATCGAGTTCTTTCACGGTTTTGTATATCGAGCCGTATGACACTCCATAATATCTAAAAGGGATCCTAAATACCGTTTCGCTACATAACTTAGGATACTCATATTGATAGATTCTGTTGAAACGTGACTTATTTTTTATATATTCTATTTATTTTTCTGTGAAAACAACCATCTGCTTTGAATTTGTTAAAAATATTGAACATAGCTTTCTCACAAACTATAGGCCTTCAGGATAATTGGCGGAATGTAATGTATGTAGAGTAAGAGTGATAATCTTCAATTTTACTTGCTCCCAGATGCAGGGCCATTGAGTTGCACAGTGCTGCATAATTTGAGAGTAGGTGGATGGTTGTTTCATCATATTCCACAAGAAATCTACAGTTGGCTTCCTCTGCTATTCCAAGCCTACTCAGATGTCCTTTCACTTTAGCCTGTTAGGATCCCTGTTAATATGCGAATGTTATTCTTACTTAGGTTGATGCATTCCAGAGGAGTTTTAGCTTGAAACGTTCCCTGGAGATTCCCCCAGCTTCTGGATTTTCTCTACTCTTCTTCACTTTTAAGTTTCGCCGCTATTGTTCAGGCCCTAGGAATGGTATTCTAGCGCCTAATTCATGGAAAACATGTCTCTAATCCGTGTTAAATTATTATTCCTCTGGTACCACGTTATCATTGCCAACTTTTCATCTTTGTATTTACCTGTTCATAATTCAAATAAATTTTCTACTTTTCAATAAAATGTATTTAATTTGTGATTGATGTATGAATAAATCTAAATAAAGAAAATTCTTAAATTAATAGAGAAATTGTTTTTTTACACTGACGACGCGTTAACGTATAACTACTATGTCAATTAACCTTACCTGCAGGAGATATCTATGCGTAACGTTACAAAAAAAAACCAGTATAGTAGTTACAGTAGATAGTCTAACGGATCAAGCAAAGTGAAATAGTCACTGAAAGAAATATATTGTTATGATCTTTCTCAGCACCTATTGGTTTCTTCTTAATTATTTATCATATTCAGATTTGTCCGCAGCTACTTTCTTTTTGATTTAGATTATTGATGCGCATATGAAATTGTTAAATTGCCGGTAATGTAAGAGTCTGCACTTTTAGGGAATAAATAAATCCAGCTGGTGTCAAATAATCGGACTAATTAATATTTCTATATAAAAGAATATTTTATTCTTAAATACATTGTGAAATCCCAACGTATTCTCACACTATACACTACACAATACAAATAGGGGTTTGGCAGATTTTTACGAATTAAATTCACAGATTAACACAAGAAACGAAGCAGTTAAAGAAGCACAAGGGCAGTTGCTTTAGGCGATGTTGGCACCGAAGAAGAAGAGACGCCAGTCTGTAGTTACTGTCGTGTGAAGGGTGCAGGCATGAATTTGTGTTTCTATTGTACGAAGTCATATAGAGCAACAAATGCGGTTTACGTAAATAGGAGTATGCTGTTACTGCGTAAAGATCTTTTTAGTAACTAAGTAATTGGTGCGTTATTAGATGCTGAAAAAGTAAATAAATATTTAAATATTACAAGAGTAGGGTTAATACCGTGACCTCATTAAAACCAAGTTTATTTCTCTTTACATATTTACAATTATTCTCAATTTCCTTCAAAATCACTTCCCGTCAAAATTGTAATCACTATTCGTGCTCATTTTCCTAGAAAATTATTAGTGATATTTATGCATTGTCAAAGAAAAGAGAGTAGAAGTATCCGAAAAATTGGAACAACCCACAGTTTATGATCTGTCAGACCTAGTCCACGGGATTTAGGTAATTTGAATCTGAGCGGAATACCTTTGCGAAAATTATGTGTAGCTATACAGACTTATTGTTAGTAGTGCCGGAATTTGAAACAAGTTTATAGAATCATCACCATATAACACAGATTCCTCGTCCATAATGCACACCTTTCGCCCTTCGTCCAAACTGGCGCCAATTTGAAACGATGATAGGACGTATAGGACGAACACAACCGCAATCCTCGCATTTCATTACAGCGCTTGTCTGTGTACCGGAGAAGGATTTACGCCGTCGAAGTAGATCACCTTACTTGATTAGGGATCCCGGCGGTAGTTGGCCGGAAATACGCCAACCAGTTAATTTATATTATTAATTATGCCACCACCGATGACGGCTGCGCATCCTTGCGTTCTAATATTCAGGATTTGTTACGGTCAGCTTTGTGTGTACGCGTCAATCGCATTCTGTAATTAAGACCGCCATTACGGTCTGGCATTCGAGAAGTGGAACGGCCTAATTCCCGACTGCTAATAATTAAGCCTTTCCACCATTGATATTATCAACTTACGCATTGTGTTGGTTTCGAGATACTGGCGGTATGTTTCGTGCTGGCGTTACTTAGGTGTTTGTAACAAGGGAAAGGTTAAATGGAAACAAATGGCAGTTGAAGCGACACATCAAGATTTTCTGTTTGCTTGTAAAACCGTTTTGTACTGGAAAATATAATTTCTTTAATAACAGTTTACAATAATAGAAATCTACCACAAAAGTGTTTGTTCTTGAAGTATGAAAATAGTTGTTTGTACGGGCTTAGAAAATACTGTGTGATTGTCATGGTGCAGAAGGAAACTATGTTCCCGTTTTTGGAGAACACGTAAATAAGGCAGCCCAAATTGTGGAAGAAAGGTAACAGTGTTGGCGCGAATCATGCCAAGCATAGGAGGGCCTGGCAACGCACAAAACACAAGTTTAAAATCTATTAAAAACAATGGTAAATGTCATTGAAATTTGTTTGTTATCTAACCCAAGTCCTTACTACTCAGGGCTCCGTCAGATCTTATGCCAAGTGATTTAGTAAGGATTAGGCGGAGAAATGTGCGTACTGCGGGGACACAGACACGGCCGAACACTTTTTTTCTGAGTGGTTCTCTTAGCTTTGCCAAATTTATTTTCTGGTTTAGTATTATGCCTTCTGGGACCCATTCCGATACAATCACACATTTGACGACGAAAATAATTCTTATGTGCCACTCAAACGGACGGAAAAGCCAGATACAAAATCAAGCTGATTATGTGAAATGAAAGAAGGAGTGCTGCTGTACATGTACCACTATAGAATCTTGTCGTAAAATTTGAGTAGGTTCGAGATGATGAATATAGACCTGTAGTTGGATAAAGATGTGCGGTCTTTTTTTTTGTGGACTCGATTTTGGTTGTTTTCCAAGGATCTTGAAAAATGTTGGACTGTATGGAGAGTTTACTGACTATTTGACGTTGAAAAGCTAGAACGTATAACTGATTGTCTCCTGGTTGTGTTTGTTGAGTAATGCGGCCATAAGTTTAATTAATAGATCGTCAGTTATTAGCCCTAGCGGTGTAATAATTTATAAGTTTTCTAATATCTTATGACCCCCCACTCAAATATAAAACCATATGCATTTATGAATGTACTTATACTTCTGTTTGAACTACGAAATTCACATAATTTTTTTGTTTATATTCAGAATAAAGGCGTCGAGTTTCATAGCATATCATTCGCGTATACGAAATTTATGACAGGCAAAGTACATGCTTTAGATTTATATATGTACTTCCCCGTAATGTATAGCGGAAAGTTTTTCAATAAAACCGAACGGATTCCATTAACTCTAAATTTTCCAAACACATTTCCCTCAAAATTCCCATCATCACATCGCCCATAAACTATCGCAAACCTCATTGATTCACAGACAGCAATGTTAGTAAATAGTAGGAGGTCATAGGGCAAGTAACGCGACATCGGTGCGCGGCCCGTGTATGCTTGAATGCATTCTTGATCCGGATTTATCGGTCGCAAATTCGAACAATCGCTTGCCTAGTCGTTCCAGGTGAGTAATGATCCTCTTTGGCAAGTCGTCCGGTTCCGGTTCTGATAAATAGCGCTATACCCGGATAGAACGCTATGGTGACGCATTGTTTTCCACCGTTGTATATCTGAAAACTTCCACCGTGACATCGGAGAAAACTCAAGGTGGTCGATAACTATCTGTTAGCTTGAGGAGGAGCTCTTAAGTGTATTAAGACGATATGGGAATAAAGGGAGAAATAGTAGATCAGGTCTTCCTTACAGAGAGTCTCGCTTCGGAAATTGAATTAAAGGGATAATGCTTCGAAGTTCTGTAATACCATCTCTTTTTAGTAAAGTATATGCAGTGTGTCTTACTGGAGATTGGATGCTGGAACCATAAACTAACTACAATATGTATAATTGGAAAACGAGCTTGTGATTACTTTAGGCTTTTTTGTGAAATTTGTTAGTAAAACATTTTTGAGTACCCCTCTCTCAATAGCAGGATTCCCTTATTACCTGTAGATCTATTGCTACCAACTTAATGTGTATATGCGAATCCATGATGAAACTTTTTGATGAGTTTTTTATGTCACAACACATAAAACTCAACAATCACTGTGGAAACAGCCGTTTAGCTTGTGACTAGTGGGTACTAATCCATATTTGCATATAATGTATTTATTCGAGAGAAATAATACTAAAAATAATAATTTTTTCATTATTGAAAATTATTATCATCATTATTTTGAAGTATATTTTATTGAAAAAAACATGTATAAATACCTAATTAACTGTTTTATTCTATGGCATTTCGCAGAGTATCTTGCTTCTCTATAGCAAATCCTTTTTTTTCAAGTAAATAATGAAAATCATCAACAGACATCCGCAGAAATTTTTTTTAGCAATCTTCACCTTCCTGCATCAGATCTCTTAGTAAATTTCTCATAACATTATTATTCTCTCTCTTTTTAATCCAATCGCTCACCCTTCATCTATGAATTCTTTTTCGTTGTCTTGAAATAATTAAAGAACAAGCTGCAATTTTTCTATTTTGCCTTTTTGGTATCATTTCTAGCATGAACTTGATATACCCCACAATACAGAAGCGGTGATATTTATATCTTGAAAATAACTCTTGAAATAAATATTCCGATCGATGTGGAAACACCAAAATATGGTCGCAGAGTTTCACGACTTAGGAGTTTCATGTGACATGAAATTTGTTCAATCATGACACATATTTTGCTGTACAGTGGAATCGCAGCTGATAGTTAAGTCAGCTGCGATTCCACTGTACAACAAAAAATGTGTAAGTTAAAAAAATCATGACTTGTTTGTGTCATCGTGGATTCGCACCTTTTTAGTGAAGTGTTGGATTCATGAGATCGAGCTGATGTTATTTACACTGACTTGAGTAAAACTTTCGACCGCGTTGATCATTTTATCTTATTAAATAAAATACACAATCTGGGATTTCACAATTTTGCGGAAATATCGTAGCGGTAGGTGAGAGTGTAGAATATAATAGTTTCAGTTCTAAGTTTTTTTCTTCAACATGAGGCGTGTCTCAGGAACCAAATCCGGGACCACTATTGTGTCTGACATATATTGACGACATAACTCCCTGCATTAGTAATCACAAATTACTTTTCGCAGATGATTTGAAATTTTGGCGACCTACAAAAATGATTAAGGATTGCTTTAATCTGCAAATGGGCTCATGCAAATTACTTGATTGTGATCAGACGGTTTTATACATTTCTTTTTCAAATTATCAAATCAAGAGATAGGACTGAGATTTTTCGCATTAGAACTATATTGGCGGTTCCTTTTAATAAATTTAAAAGTTCTACAAAGTTATTTGTTTACATACATCGAAATAGAATCTGCTAAAATTGTTTCGTGCGTTATTAGTATCCCTGTTGTCAAGTGTTTCCAAGATATTATTGTAAAGTTTATTATTTAGGAACAAGCGTCTTGAAAATCTTATAAAACAAGCTAGTAGTCAATAGTTTTGTTTTGTTTCAGTCTGTCCACGTTCTCTGAAATCAGTCGGTTATACCGTAAGAAAAGAAATAAAAACACTGAACCATAACAGTAAGCGGCGTCACCGAGTCAAACCGTCTAATCGAAACAGGGTCCCGAAGCTTCACCGCTTTCAGTTAAATGTGTGCCTCGAGACGACCTTTCTAGGTCACCAATATTCTCCGCCCCGACCACTGTTACCTAACGCAGTACAATATTGGCGTGGTCCGGGTTGACCGGCTCCCATCGCGTGCTTTGTGCGATTGTCACAAGCACAGATATAAAAAAGTGTTGTGATAAGCAATTGACTTTTATTCTTTTAAAACAAATTTCAATAAATAAATCTTTCAAGTACAATGATTGTTCATTAAACCTACACAAACTTTTAACTTTGGTCGTTGTTAGTGAGCTATGTGAACTTCAGTATTTATTTTCTTTTGCCTGCTATTTATTTACAGATATGACTTCTCACCAGAGGTAAAGAGGATTCGACAGTGAAAGAATATATTTATAACAAAATTACGGTTATAATTAATTAGATCAATTAGGATATCACAAAAATCAACACGTTTAAACTCGTTCTAATAAAATAACTGTGGATATTCGGGCGAATCAAATTAAATTTTGCTAATGGTCTCGATATACAAGAATAAATTTAAAATAATGGTCAGGCTGTGTTCCATGTCTGTTAGATCTAACATCGTGGGTACATCACTGTTGGTTTAACTACTGCGTTTTTCTTTACCGTTCTTTCTTTTCACACGACACACAAATTCAGAATTCAGATAGTGAATAATAGAATCGCGTGCTTTATTTTTGTATCTTGCTTGTAATTTATTTATCGCTGTATTTCTACGACTATGACCGACAGTTTATCAAGCTCAAATAGCATAACCACATCGTTTTTTTCAGTATCTTGTTATATTTCGTATTTCACAACATGATTTTATTCTTGCTTCTTTTTGTCTTCCTCCTAAACTCCATAAATATTAGGTAACCAAATAAATTCGGTTTTTGTATAAAGTAGAGAGCCATGAATATTTTTTTTAAGTTCTTGATCAATAGTAATTGTTTGTTGTCTGCAAAATTCTGAACTCGCCTATAGGAAACGTAACAATACCTTCCATATTCCTGACATTTCGCTAAGTGATTATGACCCTTTCTGTCCCTTGACAACGATATGAAGTATAGACAGTTCAAAACTCGAGTTGATGTAATAAATGCAGTCCGTAAATTTTTTGATTTAAAATCCATAGAGTTCTAGAATACCGGCATACATGTAATGACTTATGAACAAGTTGGGCAGTCACTCATTTCCTTTTTCCAAGAGCATCAGTAAGTTTGTGACTTATTCCAAGTTGATTCCAACACTTTCCTGATATGTATGGTAACACTTGTAAACAGTAGGTGCAAGTGCCTTTTGTGATCCGATTAGATTTATTGCGAGCATTTCAAATATTGCGGCATGCACTATACTTGGAGTTTTTCAATTTAGAATATTTCTGATAAATTATGTATACGGAAATAAAGATTATTACTACTAGGAATAATAAGAATAAATTCATGGTATAGTCCTAACAATTCATTCAAAAATATCAAATTTTAACCTTAAATTCGTCCGTCTATTCTACGACCTAATAAAATAGGAACAATAAAACCGCTTAAGAGACCGTTCTCCATCGTTTAATTTTATCAGCACTCGCATCGAGGTCTAATAAAGTCCTTAAATTGAGTGTGGTCTCATTATTGATGACGTGGGAGGACGGCAACGGAAACGATAAAAAATCTGCTGCGTCTGGCGCGATCACGAGCGTCGGGGCCGGTTCCCACCCATCGCCGGTCGACCTCTTCCTGCAACGGCGGGGACACGATTCCAAAGAGAATACTGCACCATCGTCGCTTTTGTCTTCACAAAAGCCTTTGTTATTAAAATATGGGCACTTTTCTAACGACCGCGAATAGTCGGCGCGTTTGAAAATGTCCCCTATTAACGCGAAACGTGTGAATACTGTTTCGCATTGGAAGGCGATTAAAGTTGCCTGACCATTAATAATAATAAAACGGGGACGCGAACGGTATGTGGAGGACGTTAATTGTCTGAGCATATTATTAATGTGCCACTTGTTATATTCCCCAGCGTATGAAATTCGCGAAGATAGATGAATGAAAAAGGAAATAAGAAGAAACAAAAAAAATGAACTATTAACTGCGTTCTGATTAACTGGCTTTTAGTGAGTGTACAGGCCGTGAAGGCTTATAAAATGCTAATATTAGGAACACTCTAGACGTGCTCTACGGACTACATTTCTCCATTTTCGTCTGTTGCCTACCATCTCCCCCCAATTTCCTATTTTCATTTCTGTTAGATCTTCATCCACTTTATTCGTACATCTATCTCGGGGTCTCCCCTTTCTCCTTTTCCTATTGGCCCTCTGGTAAGGGGTAATTTTGCCAACCTATCTCTGCTTAGTCTTTCTACATGCCCCAGCCATCTTATTCTTTGGTCTTTGGCAAACGCTACGATATTGGGGCTTTCATAGGCTTCTTCTACTTCTAGATTTGTGCGTCTTCTCCATCCTTCCTCGGTTCTTACTCCTCCATATATAGCTCGCAGCAGTTTTCTCTCCAATCTTTTTATCTGCTCCTCTTCCACCATCACAACCTATACGTATATACAAAACAAAATTGATCAAAAAGAATTATTTTAATTTCCAATGGTCGGTTGGTGGCCATCATTAGTGCATTATACAATAAAACAAACGAGCAATACCATATATTAAAAAAATTCACCAAATATTCCAAAAATTCTCGTCCGTTTAAAGTAAGAAAGTTGCTACAAACATCTTAGAAACCACCATCTTGAATTTTGTCATAAGTGCCACTACTCAATGCAACTAACTTTCATGTGAAACATTTTTTCCAATTAGTTCCTATATTTTACTTTAAAGAAAATGGCAATTTTTAGCTTTTCTGATAATTTCTAAACTGTTTCGAATTTTAAAGATTTCTCAATGCAATCTTAATCGGCATCAAAAACTGCATGACCTCTATATTTAATAATTTTAAAAAAAATTAACCTACTTTATTTGAGACAGCCTGTATACAATGGTTTTGTACACCTGCCGCAGTTATTTCTGTGATGCCAATCATCGTCCCTAGCCCCTTTTGTTACATTACGCCAATTACCTCATTTTTCCGCGATCTTCGTGGTATTCACTGTCTAACGATTAGTGTTTGTTTGTTTTTACATGTCCCTATCAAATTAGTTTTTTTCTACAATATCTCTCCTACAGTATTTCTTTCTCTATTCCCATACGCTTTTTATCTCTTAATTCCTTATCTCGCCCATATGTGTTACTCTACAGCTTCTTCGTAGAAATTTTATTTCGGTTCACTAACCTTACCTTCTGTTTTTTTTCAGTACCCAATTTTTAGCCCTATACGTTATAATATTGCGTACTATTATGTAGTATATTCTCACCTTAATCCTTTTTGTTAAATGTTTGTCCCACAGCATCGGTTGAAGTTGCTTTCTGCAAATTCTGTTTTGTCCCAACATATTCTTCATCTCCTCTTCTGTATTTCCTTTTTTTAAGTTAAAATTCAGATATTTAAACTTTTCGGTACCTGTTATTTATCTTCCTCCTTCTATTTACTATAGAAGAAGGATTTACTATAGGTTCGTGTTCAATCGTTTGGTATTCCGTTTTGGTCAGGTTGACATCCAATTCGTTTTTTGGTAAATTCTTCTTGGAGTTTTGTCAACATGAAACCCAAGTCTTCCCACCGTATAGAGATGATCGTTTCTGATTGGGAAATGTTCCGTCATAAAACAAAAATATAAACATTTTTTTAACGAAACTATATACAAAAATATACATCTCTGTGCGGAGCGTCTACCCTATTTAACATCTTTCTTCTGGACAGAAAAGTTGCTCTTCTGGAGCCCTTTAATTTCATCACAACCACTCTCCTCTACACCCTCAGTCTTCAAAAACAGCTTTCATAAAGTAGATTACCAAACAACGATAAGACGATTGTTCACTTTGTACATTAAAAATAGAAAGGTTTCAGTCCATTAAGGCTGACAAGGTAAACAATGATCATTACTAAGATATGCTTATAGAATCCGTTGCTATACATAAACAGGTGTTTGATCGAAAATAAGGAAAAAAGTTATGTAAGTGATTGTTGATTTGAATTTTGTCTGAAAAAAGGGTTCGCAAGCAGCAATTATCCACTGTTATATGCAGAAAGCATTAGTTTGACCTGGCATAAACCTACTTCAGCCTTGACTCGACTCCGTTTATCTATTTCAGGTTACATAACATTTTTGATTAGTCAAATTGTTTGTGGTGCAAACTTTTAACTTTTGTTAGTGTGCATCCTTCGAAGTAAACCTAGCGAAAGCATATTAAATGCTATAGTAATATATTAGTATTAGCTCTCAAAATGGCGTTATAAAATATTTTATTCCAAGTTACTCTAAACGGTTTTAACTCCACATTTATTACTTGTAGTTTTGCAGCTAAACATGAGTTGCAACTTCTTTGTTTAGTGCTTATTTTCACCTAGAGTCAATGCGATTTTTATTTTAGCACATTTAGTTATTACGAATATATGTATAAATATAAACGAAATAAAAATATAAATAATGTAACTGTATTACATGTTACATTCGTTACCTTCTAAATAACATTTTCCCCCGTATAAGTACTGACACAAAGGTATTTTTTTTACTAATTTTTGTTTTTCTGAAAGCCACTCAGATTACAAATGCTTTCCACGAATCACAGTATACGGCTTTAATTAGAAAGAGAATGAGGCAACGAGCCAACAATAGCAACGCGCAATAACAACGAAAGCTTTTTCGATGACAGTTCGCGCTTTCGTTCGCAATGAAAGCTTTAGAAAGGAAGAAAAATATCAACACGGAACCTTATTATTTATCGGCAGTCGTTATTTCGACTAACCTAAAAAGCGGAAACGAAAACGAATGAAAAGGAAGCCATCTCAACACACATACTTTCGATTTTTCTTTAAAAGCCAATTGTTAATTGAATCACAATGTTGTCATTTTTGCCGGAAGTTTTGCGTATATGCATTTAATACATCTATATCTAGGGGATTTCGGTATAAAACTGATAAATTCCCTATAAAATCCAAGAATTCCAAATATGTTTGACCTTTTAGATTATTGCCAAAACAATTTGGTCCTAGCACTCGACAATCGATAGCTCCAACCAAATCTATTCTCTCTGGTATGCAAAATACCAACTGTTATTGTTGGTTGTTATAACTACACTGTAAGAAATTTTGGGAATTTTACCTCCGAAATCGTTAATTATACCTCAAAAATCGTCGAATATTACCGGATATTTAAGGGTAACAACCCTAAAAATAAGTTAAAATAGGCTTCTGTCATAGAAGTTTATCATTATAAAGTTAAAAATACCTGATTTCTTGGTTTATTTTACATTTTAATCGGTCTATTTACTTATCTCCCATATTTTTCTAGCCTCAAAATATTCATATTCTCTCATAGAGTACATTTCTCTCATAAATGTAAATTTTACTTGCATTTGCGGTTTTCCCGGAGTAAAGATAAGCTAAAATATTTGTTACGAGTTACTCCTATTATGATTTCTGTCTTTCGTTAGATAACATGGTTTGTAAGGGCCTGAATGGTTAAGTACTCTTGGATTTTTTACTAAATCTATATGTATGTATAAGAAATATATCTGGTAGTAGTACAAATAGTAGTTAGAAGGTAACAAATTTTTCCCCTATTTTAGTGTAAAATTCCCCGAAAATTTCTTACAGTGTATATAAACTTTTTTAACATGAATTTGGGTAAATATTTTATCCAAATCGGATTTTAATTTAAAATTATTTCAGGTTATTGGTCATTATTTGCGAAATAAAATTGTTTACATATTACCTATTAAATATTTGTCCGGTTATTAAAAGAAAAACATACCGATATAATGGGTAAAATTCCCATTACGTAATATTTGAGGTGTCATATTAATTCAAATTTGTACGAATATGGGAAGCGGATATTAGCTTTATTATTATTTCAAATTGTCAGTGTAAATTTGTGTATTTATTAAACATTTGAATGGATGTTGGAAAATGAAACTATAGTTACATAACACAAATATGTGTATATAAATAGCGATATTGAATTTGTAAAATAATATAGGATAAAATAATAAGCCAAAATTGTAATTTTCCACTGCACTTTCACGGTTAAACTCCCGCAAAAGTTTACATTTGATATAGGAATAATCTAGGCAAAAATAACCGGCTAATACAACTGTTCTAATGTGCTTTTGATGGAGCTTATATATTTTTATCTGTGTTCTTGAACACAGGATATATCATCAAATCAACGCGTTTTCTATATGTATTTGCGACCATTCTTAGAATATTATTTTTGGTTTTGCGGGCAGAAATAATGACAGAGTAATCTTTATATTAATATAAGGATTGCAAAAAGTAATAACTGTGCAGGAGGATTAAACAAGATACTAAGAGCAAAAGATGTATCCAGAAATACAAAACTTAGAATTTATAGGACTGTGCTATGACCAAAACTAACTTCCGGATGTGAAACCTGGGTTATGAATCAGAAAAAACAATTGAAGATAGAAAGATGGGAGAGGAAAATCTTGAGAAGAATACTGGGTGGAAATCATACATAACTAGGATGGGAAAGAAGAGTGAATGTAGAGTTGTACGAACTGTATGGAGGAAAGTCAGTCAGTGGGGGAGTTTGTTAAGAGTCGAAGACTGCAATGGCTGGGACATCTGAAAAGAATGGATGACGGAGGAAGTGTTAAGGGTGTGGCCTGGAAGATACCGGACGGAAGAAGACAGAGGAAAAGACGGATACAAACAGTGGAGGAGGACCTGACGGGGAAACATATGAGAGGATAGAGGGGGATAGCAATAAACAGGAAGAAGTGGAAAGAAATCACACAGCTCAATGCCTAGATGACCTGTATAAGCTGACTACATAATCTTTATATTCAATATCCTCTGCAAATATATTTCTCTCGTCTACAGCTCCATATTTTCATAGCTAAATGTATTTTTCTTGCATAAATTCAACAATATTGGCTCCTAATCTTTGGGAGAAATGCTTAACATGTAATTTTTGTGTATAGTTCAGCAGAACCTTAACGTAGAAAGCATTGTCCATAAAGCTGTTTAGAATGTTGTAATTGAAATTAGGCAATTATGATATTTTCTGGTACTTTCTTTGCACCGTTCTTCAAATTTCATATTCATTCACTACTTTTCATAATTAATAATAAACAAAGTGTACATTTACTCTAATAAATTCGGCATTTGGTTGACAATGAGAGCCGACGTGCTCTTGAAACATTTGTCCCGAATTTTATTAAATCAATTTGTGTGGTGTGGATTTCCCGATACTGCGTATTACTAATAAAAATTACAATAAAGGTCAAAATATAGTGGTAAAATAAAATGTTTCATGTGCTGCAAACACTATGATCTAGCATGGAGTATTTTTGGTGGTATACTCCATAAAAGTCCGACGAACATTTTCGGCAATTTTAACGTATAAATAAATCTACCATCACAGCGTCGTCGGGAGCTCTGAGAACAATTTAGTTATGAGTCTGGAGTCCGCATAACCTGTTGAATATTTTATAGCCCTACGTCTATAAAACAGTCCGCGGTAAGCAAACTTTCCAGACTATGCGCCTTGGGGAGATTACTTACAAATACGAGGATACGCACTTTTGGTGTCGTGAGTTATAGTAGTGGTTGTTGCTTAGCTACAAAAAGCTAAACAACAAGTAAGATTAAGATGGTAACTGGTGTGCTTTTTAAGAAAATTATAAAGAAGGATCTAGGTTTGGGAATATAGTGAAATATCTTTCTATCAAGCATCTATACGACGAAAATTCTCGCGTATCAAAGTTCATAAATACAGTAATATTTCAATATAAACTAAGAATCTTGAAGTAATAATTTCTAACAAAATTAACGACTCACTATTTTGCTTTCTGAACGTTGCAAAATGTTTAATCAATGAACATCAGTTTCTCCAAACCATTTGAAAGTTTGGGGTGTTTCAGTGATTTTATAAGAAAAGTCTTGATTCGTTTTGTTCCTCGTCGTTTCTCCTTTGCACCTTACATGTTTTAAAAAGCCAATTTCTCGAAAAAAATGTTATACATCGTCGCATTGCAAATTACGTGATGGTGATCATTATAATTGATTATTATATATACGTAATTTATAAGGGTAGAACGTATTTCTTCCGGTAATGCTGTTAATTTTAAGGTTTAATTATAAATCATATCATCACTTTTTGCCCTCACCTCCACTTGCCATCAAAAATTAAGAGCACGAATTTTCTTTTGCGATTATCACAATCTCGTCGTGATTTGTGATTATATACAGCTCCAAAAACATCTTTTTAATCTACCCCCTAGTGTTAGAGCATGGAACAAGCGTCGAAGTTCTTTTGAGGGGTGAAAGTAAAGTAACAAATTACGCACTAGAATAAAATGTAGATAAGGGAGGGTGTTTATTGCGACAATAATTAATTTTTAATGTCCATTGGGGAGCGCTTCCACACCTAGGGTGCGAGGATTATAAATTAGATGCCGCAAAATTCCTGCTATGTAGTAGTGCAAGAAGGGAGCCGTACAAGATTGCAACTAATTTAAAACACAGCCGGCACTGCTTGAAGGGAGCGCCGCAGAATAAATTAGGTTTAACTTATATCCTTGCGTGGTCCAAATGTGTATAAACTTACTATTACAAAGAGACGATTTATAACTTGTAGATACGTATGTCACTCAATCTGAAAGTGTGCTGAAAGAAATGTTAATTGTTATTTAAACTTAATGCTCTTATCTCTGCTTGCTTCTTTTTGTTAGTTTGTAGTTTTAGAATTTATCCAATTGGTACACTTTGCTTGACATTCTTGGAATTATCGAACTTCAATAACATGTAGCTGTGGTACTGACGTGGTATTAATCTGCGATAAATGTAAAAATTTACGAAAATTAGAACTAGTATCAATAGTAGAACGAAAACGTTGAATTTGGGATAAGAAACTTCAAAAGGTGAAACATTTTTATTGAAAATAGTCATATGAAGGACAATCAAATAGATTTCAAGCAAGCCATTCACAATGAATTTGAATGATTACATTGTAAAGAATTAGAACTCCTACAAAGCCATGTACTTAAACAGCATCTCTGTAGTAAAAAAAAATTTTAAAAATACCCTTACCACCTCGATGAGTGAAGAACTCCTTCAGGAGTTCTTCACTCATCGAGGTGGTAAGGGTATTTTTTTATTTTTACTATTTTAAGCCACCGTATCCTATTTTGTATTTTATAGCATCTCTATATTTAGATTGGTACTATACAGGATGTTCTATTCACCACTAAAATCCCCCAATCTTAGCTAATTTAACGGAATTTGTAGCATTTAATAACAAAATTAGTAATAGCGCGCCAATATTTTTTGAACAGCACGTGTATTTGTAAATGTCATAAGTTATTTGACATGTGTCAAATTTAACCTAAAACACATGGAAGTATTTATGTATTATTAAATTATTTTACAGTAACAGTCGATTAATTTTTCCTAATAGATGTTGTCTGTTAAGATACTCACTCATGAGAATTAGAGATCTTGAGTTTGACAACTTGAATTGAAGAGGAGGTTTGTATTGTATGTATAATTGCGTTGCTTAATAAGTTATTTGACATGTGTCAAATTTAACCTAAAACATATGGAAGGATGTATGTATTATTAAATTATTTTACAGTAACAGTCGATTAAGCTTTCTTAATAGATGTTGTCTGTTAAGATACTCACTCATGATAATTAGAGATCTGGAGTTTGACAACTTGAATTGAACAGGAGGTTTGTATTGTATGTATGATTGCGTTGCGTAATAATGAAATTCTTTTAACACAGGAATTTATTAAACAACCGTCGCTTTCTGTGATCCAATAACATTTCTGCTTCGAGAGGGCATGATATTTGTGAGGGCAAAGCGGATCAGATCAAGAACAATTGCGCAAAGCTTGATATTTATTTACATTTTGCAAATCACATTTAGAAGAGATCTATCGCTACATATTATCCTCATTTTCATTTGTTCCAGTAGATGGTGGTATCGGAATATTAACTATTTCACTTGCGAAATTTTCCAATTGGCAGAAGCTGCTTGTATAACAGGAATTGATAATGTATCTTGATGCATATCCTCATAAAATGACATGGGAACATATTTGCAATTTCAAGTTTTCTCTTATATAGCCACTTTTCATATGAGATCCAATTTTGCATGCTTTTTACGCTACTTATGTGTTATAGAGACTTAACAAGAACTGAGACTGAGAATTTGTTGGACGCGCAGGTTCAGAATGGGCTCAAAAATATTCCGCAAACAGTCCTGGCATAGCCTTCAATAAACCGAAACAAAAACTAACCGTATCAATAAAAATAATCTGTATTACCCTCCTTGATTTTGCTGAGTTAAATTACCTACAACATGAACAAACAATAATCGCAAATCATAGAATACAATTAATTACCATTCAATAATAATGATTGTGTCGTACCTATCTTATAATTTTCCATTCTCCTCCTGCTATTGTTATTGATTGTCTATCACGTGGTAGCGTCGATGACAAATACTCAATCATTCTACCAACACTTAAGTAACCTCAATTAACAATAGATACGCAGAAAATCAACCGTACTGGCTATGTGATCTGGTTACAGTTCTACTGCATTAGCAGAACCGTTCTCGTAATAATCAAAACAGCCAAACAAAAAACACGAACCGGTCCAATTTATCCAAAACAGACTCAGGAAGTGCGCCTCCCTGGAATAGTTCTATTATCGAGAAACAAGCAAAACAAACCTGTTGGCACCTGATATTTATCCCAATTATACTCCAGTCACCAGTGCTGATATTTTGGCTTTGTGTTACACTATACTCATATTTGCTTTTAGGGAAAGCGTGTTCTTTCAATTGTTGCTAAGCTCTTGGACTATATACGAATATACAACTGTAAAAGTATTGAAGTCACAAGAAAACGATAAACCATTGGCCTTCTCGATGCTATAATAAAAGCAAACTTATTATTAGCCAACAATTTTCTCGTAAATCAAGTTTTACTTCACACACACATTTTAGATTTTCTATCAATCTTTAACATTGCACTTAACATTTTCTTCCTACGACACTTATGTATCTTGCATTCATCAAATTTCGGTATAAATATTTGAAGTTAGGGCGTAGACCGTACACGACAAGGAAAATATCTGATAGTGGAGTCAAAGTAACGCAATCAAGATAGATATGTGTACCAAAGCTCAATAAAGGAAGTAATAGCACCACATCACACACCTTTGTTATGTAAATAGCGATAACCACATTAAACCCGATCCCATATAAAGCGCACATAAATGAATATTTCATGGCTTTTTTATAACAACAATGGGAAATATTTCCGAGTCGAAAACCCTTCCCCTTTCTCCGCCAGAGAGCGTATAATGTACGCTTCCTCTGTACCCGTCCGTATATTTGATATTCCCATTAAATTGCCATTTCGCTGAAACATACAATCTCTAGATCTCGACAGCTTTGAATGCGCGATCAATTACAGGGGTGGGGAAATCTGCGCCCCGTATTCGGCTTCTAGCCGACGCAACCTTTGTGATAGTGAGTGCTTTTACGATGAATTATAATAAGAGAAAGCGAAAAGAGAATTGATCGTTTGTGTGTTTATAACGACAAGGTTGTAATTTTTACTTTTACACGCTTTTTGAGTTCGAAAATCTGATATAAATATTTAAACATTAATCAGTGATATTATCGCATGCGTCTGCCGCTAAAATTTTCTTAAATTTATAAGTAAATATATTTCAAGGTCACATGAGACATTGCATTATTAAATGATATTTCCAACTCTAGAAACTGAATCATCATATCGAATTTTGTAAGTACTTTTCTACCTGTCTATCTTCATAACATTTCCCAATATGTAGGTCATTTTTTGATTGATTAGAATCCACCCAGATAGAACCAAAACGCAGGAGAGCCCGATCACATTAGATTAACGTCAATTTCTCCCATGTACAAAATGATGTTCGTCCCAGATTATACTCACTGATACCGGCGGATTATAATACTGTCAATTCCCATTTGGAGGCAATATTTCTGGTAGCAAAAGAAATTTAAAAGGTGTCTTAACTTATTCATCGCACTTCTGTCGACATCTATTCCAAGACACGCTCTCCAACATGCATTACGAGAACGTGTGTAGGTATTCTGGCTAATCCCTCGTCAGAGCAAGCAAAAATTCAAGTTGACACATTTGGACGAGAAAATATCCGTGTTTTCGGAGTCTATCAGTTACCTTTTATATTACAGATTGACTTTATTTTATTTAATACGGAAAGATATGTCTTTACTGACACTGACATTTGGATTCCTGTTATGTTTGCTATAATATTAGATGTATGATATATTTATTTATTTGGCATATGCTATACATAGATAAGTAAAAATGTAGAAGTAAAAGAAACATTATTACAATATTCCGAATCCGCAAAATTAACAATTTTATTGTGGAACGTTTCTAGTTGTCAAAATGAAATCAAAATGAAAACGGCCCTGCATGACCGTTAAATGAAGGAGCCAGACAGATTGGAAAAATTAGATATACACTTTTCTTCACTTAAACTCTGCGACGTAAAGACAACACTCTTTCGGGATGGTGTTTTGTAATCATTAACAGATGGAAGACTGCTGTTTATTGAAGGAATATTAATGGCTTGTGTGATATGTGTAATAGTTAAAAGATCCATACGTGTTGCTGGCTGCTGAAGTTGAGTATTAGCCCCCTGTAGCAACGATAATATATTATTTTCACCTATCGACGTTAACCGCAAAACCTTAGTGACAACTGACTTGCAGTACACTGTCTGATTTACTGCCTAGGCATTAAAAATGTGAAAAAATGCCTATGCTGTAAAAAACTATGCTGATGTTCTCTTGAGGCAGTGGCCAGAGTATTCAAAAATTCAGATATTTCTGTAGGCATTTTTCCAAATTTATGGATACCAATATATTATTTAAAGCTTTTTCCAGCTGAATACGCGGAAAAGAATCTTGATGATTCCAAATTTGGCCGCCACGAATTGTACTTCCGATAAATTGCAAGTAATCTTTAACCACAAACGATACATGTTTTTTTCGTTTTTGTATCTGCATGCTTCTGCCAATCCAAGTATCAGTGCCACCTAAAATAATATTATGGACGTGATTTTTTTATAAATCAAGCATTTACTATAAATTTTACCTATGTACACAAGTAATCGTTGTCATAGGCATCTTGACGAAATTTTTCCATATTATTTGGTTCTAAAACCTTAGATTTTTTGTTTTATATCCGCTTGATTGGCGCTTTAAAAATGAAACATGCTTTTGATATTTAGACACATCGATGTTGTTATTGATGTTCCAACATTGAGTAAATGCTCCATAAAGAAGACGATTTCTTTGATAATTCTGCAAAATACACCGGCAAAACTTCTTTTGATATAGCTTGACTTTTTTCTTCTCCTAAAAATCAAGGAAATTTCTATATGCTTGTTGATAAACTTTGCGAGACTACTCAAGCAGTCAATTCAATTCCACAATTTTTGCAGCTTCTCTAATTTCATCCGGTAAATCTTCAGCATTACTATGACTCATTTTTTATTCGTTAACAACCTCCACATTATACCTCTCAGCTCATCATTTGGTGTACTCTGTTGCTAAATACTGCTGCAAAGTCTGACTCACTAGAACCCATACAGAAACAGTTGGATGAGCAGTTGAGTAGTACCATGATGATCAATTCAGTAACGATACGGACCATAGCTGCCAATATAAGAGGCCCTACTTAGGCCTCCAGGAATGAGCTTATATAGGAGAATGAGTAAGTGCTAACAAAATAAGGATGTAACCATGGCAGATGCTCAGGTTAAGTCAATAAATGAGGAATAATTCCGTTTCCTCGATATGACTTTAGAATCGACAGACAGACTATGAAACAACAAACAATAACATTGAACAAAGAATAACGTTAAATTTGACAGTTAAATATATTACCTGTTATATCTACATATTAACCAAAAAGATTAAACCGCCTTCAGCGATGCTTCCCTTTTTTAGATTTCAAACTCGTTCATATTTTCATAATTCTCAACTAAAGAGACTTAATGATTCAACATACCCAATGACTGTCGTTTTCAATAGATCGTTCATGATACATATGGCTGGAGATGATGGTCATCTATTTGCACATATTTCCACTAGCAAAGTATTGACAATACAGCGAGGCGCCACTTCTGCAGATTGATCTTGTATCGTGCGTTACAGCAGCGCTATCTGTTGAGAGTTTTCCAATTAGTTTAGGAGGATGCCAGCGAGACAATGTCGCAGTATTAGACAGCCTCTGATATTACTGCAGTAATGCTGGACTTGCGCCACGTCTAACGAAGATTTACTGAAACGTATGCAACCCTATTTCATAATTAATTCTCTAGCATAAAGCAATTAAGCAGGATAAAATATGTACGAAGTCACCTACGCGAAGCAAGATATTTTCGCTGAAAATATCAGCCCCACATAAAGCAGGGGAAAGCAAAACAGGATAATAATTTTATTATTACATTATTTCGTTTTCCTTGAAAAGTTCCTAATTGCCATCCTAATTCCTTAATCCGTTTAACACGTTTGAACTAATTGAGGAATTGGCTTGCTTAGTCGGTTGCTAGTTAATAAGCAAGCACGCAGGAAATTAGGTATATATTATGTGGTAGGCAAATTAAATTTATTGTCGAATACAGACCCATTATAATAGAAGCTGATCCTTTATGAAGATTATACAATGTCATACCAGAATTGTATATAAGCGAAACATGTAATATTAACCATACAATTACTGCTAACTGTGCAGAGGAATCAGGAAGGCATCGTAAGATTCAAACTCAGGGGTATACATAGATAATGCATGTACGTAAGTTAATTCAGCAGTTCTATAATATAATGTATTCCACAAATGTTCGTCAGCGGATATTTCATGCAGACGAAAACCAAATTAGCTTGCTATATGGTACTCAATCAATATGGTACTAAATATTTATGTCAGAATTTCCCGCGATTGCTCGCATTTCAATTTAGATAACTAGTACTGATTACAATGGATGACGTACAAAGCTTCAGATAGGAAATTAACAAGTTCTAACTGTATTTATTTGCAATGAAGCTATTCGGAGATAAAGCTACGTTTAAATGATTAAAGTGTGCATATGCGATGTATTGTTTGGGATTGTATGATATAATCTATGCCCTTCTAGGCATCTTGTTGCCTAAAAAGCTAGCATTCGAAATACTAGTCAATACCAATAGAGGCCATTGTTATCCATTAATAAAATTTACATGAATTTGTTCCAATTTCTATATCCTTTAACCTCAATAGCGACACATTATGCGTCATCCTGGTACGTTAAAAGTAGTCATTCTAAGTTGCTATCATCTTCTCACATTATTATTAGAATTGTATGAATACATAAAAACTAATCCGTTAAAAAAACGAAAAGCAAGCTGCCAGATTTAACATCTTCCTAACTCCTTAAAACCCTTCAGTATCTGCAAAAATAAATACCCCGTCCTAATGCCGAAGAATTTCGCCCGTCAAGTTGCGTATAATAACATATCCGGCAGATACCATTTCGAACTTATGTTAATTTCAGTTATCCTCCGCTCTTAGAGGTGTTCCCACGTTCTGTTATTATCGCAGAATGACACCGGTATCCGAAAACTTCGCGATCATACGCCAAATTATGCATTTGGATGAGAAGTGTTATTATGATTGTTATTCGAGTATTAATTAACTTAAAACAAGGGGATATGAAACCCAAAATCTTGTATATTAAATAGGGTATCTAGTTGAGGTAAAGAAATGATATTTAGTATGGACAGGCGCAATAATATATGAAATATTAATGATCTTTTCAGTTTAATAGAGGAAAATAATCTACTAATAATGAATGTTTTGTTATATAATAATAATTTATAAAAATATGTTGGATATTTCTTCTAGGAGTAATAAAGGAATGCAAGTAGTTAAATTACCTATTTAACTACTTGTATTTGGGGTACTGTTTCTTGCGTTTTATGCATTCAATGAACGTAGGATATGATTGTATGACATTTAGTTGAAGTCAACAATTTCACTGTAGAACATTTTTGTCTTGAAGTGCTTGTTAGAACTTTGAAAACCAAAAATACGTAAAAAATCGTTCTCATCCAGTATATAATTTATTACTAAATGATTGAAATATTTCGTCTATTAAACAACTCTTCAGTTTGGTAGGTTTTTTAATGGCGCTTTAAGGTTTTTAAAGATTACTCATGTAGACAGCAACGCGAATAATACTGACAGAAATCAGCGCATTTACTTGTCAAAAACAAACAAACTTAAAATTCGCAATACCACGAAAAAAATTGTTTTAATGAAAAACAGCGAGGATATTAAGAAGTCTACCTAGCCACGAATAGAACCGTTACAACCGAAATGAGAAGGCCGGAGCCTTGTTTTGTGACGTCACCACATATGATTTGCAAATACTTCATAAATACAAAGGAGTTTTCAGTTAATTCTTATGTTATTTCTAGTTAACTCAACCTCCTGACTATACGAAAAAGATTCTACTCTTAAAACTGAATTAATTGTAATAGGATCGGTAGTCACGGGCACTGAAGAATATTTTAATTTGATAAAGTAACCTATTGCAAATCGATAACTAGTGCTCAGGTAACTGAAAACAACTGAAAATAGATTTTTTTAACTTTCAATTTCACTGATTCTTGGATTGCTTGCTGTCGAAAAATGTATATGTTCCTTCGTAAAATGTAGCACACACACCCTGATGGATTCCATCCATGATGGATTTGATCAATAATAGATTTAGGATGAGATATTAATACCAATTAGATTAGAAACGGTTTGGTGGAAATAGAACTTAATATTGTAGCTAGATAACCTATAACTGCAGCAGACTAATACTACAACCAATGGACCCTATGCCATTACTTTGCTACCAACCCCCACAATTTGTATCAATGTTTTACTTTTAGCGAAAAATGTAAAATATTCATCTGAATCACATGAAATTTTCACATGTTTACCTGATGATGAAATAATTATAATGCCTAAGGGGAACAACAATTAAAAACTATGTTTTTAACATTGTTAAGAATTATGACAATCTTTGTATCACCCATCTCTTATCTTCTGAATAATACAAAGATGCTGTCCTTTAATTCAAGTGACTTAACCTATATAGATCACCATAAAAAACAAAGCTGCAGACACCTGATGGTGACAATTTTTTGGGATAATTGATTGAATATATGAGGAAGGGGTCCAAAATTACCAGATGTTTACAAACTAAAGTTGTTATGCCTAGAAAGAGACTCTATAATTGTGCCAAAAGAACTTTATTGGTTTATGACAATTGCCGAAATCATGCAGTTCAGGAAGAAATTAACAACTGAGATTTTGAGTTACGATAGCTCCTTACAACCTTGACCTCCGTCCTTCTTAAGGTGATGAAGCATTTGCGTGGACGTAGATGGATTGATTTCCAATCCACCTAAATATTACGAATCAACAGTTGCTCCATAAACTTCCTGAGACACATCCGTTTTTGTACGAAGAGAGTGACTACTAAAGAACAAATGATCTTCTTACGCGCAGACGTGATTTTAAAACGACCTTCGCTCCCAAATCCAAGGAAACTCGACATAATTCACGGGTGCTCTATACATATGAACAAGACGGCTACAAGACGGTATGCACGTATGAGGACTTTGTATATATGTAGTTAAGCCAGTATTTCAAAAGTTTCCGACAAGCCTTTTACAAGCATTTATAAAGACTCGTAAATTTTATGGATTTAACTGAAGAAATTCTGCAATTACTGGAGATATTTGCAATTTACTTTATTAAATTGCCTGCGGGATCGCTTGTTAGGTAATACTGGCGCACTAGCTTATTATTGATTGTCTGGGAATTCGAAAACCGCAAAAAGATTCCCTTGGTTAATTCGTAGACGGCACATTAGCGACATCTGCTGAAATTTTAATATCAACGTGACGGAATATAGAGAAGTTTACTTAACGTTCACCTCATCTTTAATTTAAAATATTAAATTCAAAAGTTTCACAGTCTCAATGTAAATTCGTTCCTTGACATCGGAATAAAACAGAATTTTTATCAATCGCATCGTCTTCTTATTATAGTGGAAGAAATGTATCCACAGTCGAACATAAAAAAAAGGTATTTTGAATTATTGAATAAGCAGCATTCGGAATCGATCAATATTCGTTCGAAATATTGTGCAAATAAAACTCCAGGGCGATCATAAATATGTGCCCTGTAACTCCCGCGTTTATATCCGACAAACTTCGGACGTAACTGATTCGGTTGGGTACCTCGGAAAAAAATCAAACTTTCTGGGTGGAAGTTAGATCCATAACGCAACGCCCTCATGATTCCCTGCTATGTTCCAAAAATGTACTACCAACGAAATTTAATTGGAAAACTTTATCCAATTAAAGCAAAACATAAAACGGTTTCGGTATTGAAATTGTGGTACTGGTATGTTCGAAATTTATCTTTTTTTTTCGCCTTCAGTTCAATCGTAGTATGAATTTGATTTTTTGTTTATCAGCAAGCACGGTCAAAAAGCATATTTTGAACCGCTACTAGTCGGAAAGATTGAATTTAGTGTTCAAAAGTATGAAAAATATCCCAAAATTAAGCATTTTTGTCATACTTTTGACAATATCTAGACAGTTCTAGGCAGCCGAATTATGTGAAATTTTGCAGACATAGTTAGCCATATATGCTCAGCACACGCTGAAAATTTCAATTGTGCTCACCCTCTGGTTCGGTCCCTACGCTCCTCCAAAATTCCTCGATTGCACTTCAAATTTCCTATATTGTCGCTCAACTTTAAATTTTTTGCGACACTTGTGGACAGTAGAATCGCGTAAAACTTTGCAGGCATAGTTAGCCATATATACTCAGCACACGCTGAAAATTTCAACTGCGCACACCCTCTGGTTCGGTCTCTACGCTCCTCCAAAATTACTCGATGTGCTTCAAAATTGATTATTTTCTTCACACATATTGGCTAATGTCTCGGAAACGGTTATCGGAATTTGGTTTTCACCAGTCGATGCGCCGTGGAACGACGCTTATTTTGGTGTATAATATGTCGCGGCTATCTTAATTTTGTCGTCGGAGAGATCGAATTTAGTGTTCAAAAGTATGCCAGTATGACAGTATGACAGTATGACAGTTCTAGACAGCCGAATCACGTGAAACTTTTCAGGCATATATGCTCAGCACACGCTGAAAATTTCAACTGCGCACACCCTCTGATTCGGTCTCTATGCTCCTCCAAAGTTCCTCGATCGTGCTTCAAACCTCCTAGATTGTCGCTCAATTTTAATTTTCTTCCGACAGTTCTAGACAGCCGAATCGCGTGAAATTTTGCAGGGATAATTAGCCATATATGCTCAGTACACCCTGCCTATACCCTCTGATTCGGTCTCTACGCTCCTCCAAAATTCCTCAATTGTACTTGACTATTTTCTTCACACATTTTGGCGAATATCTCGGAAACGCTTAGAGATATCGGAATTTTCATTTTTATTTTCGACTCCCACCGCTTCATAAAAAAGAATATTGAAATATAATGGACTCTTTCGTTGGAAATTATATTACAAGTAGATATCTAAGTTGTCTCAAGCTTTTCATGCTGTTGTAGATAATATAAGCTAACGGTTAATTACTGGTGCCATTAGGTTGTGCAACATGATGCTTTCGGATTTAAGTACTTAGCGAAACACATCTGGAAACGGTATATGTACATTTGTATATACGGAGATATACTACAAATATTTAGT
Organism: Osmoderma eremita; assembly: GCA_031763485.1. Taxonomy (NCBI): domain Eukaryota; kingdom Metazoa; phylum Arthropoda; class Insecta; order Coleoptera; family Scarabaeidae; genus Osmoderma; species Osmoderma eremita. The sequence goes on along the minus strand of JARFOC010000258.1, from coordinate 63,460 downwards.
GTTATATTTAATAGCTGCACATAACTCATTATATCCGTTTCCCCACGGGAAGTTATCTATCTCATTTAATACCCACACACTAGGTTCCATTAACCCAGTCCTATATTTAGTAACACATTAATATAATCAATTGTTCGTTTCGTTCTCCTTTATACATATCTAAAACGTTCGAAGAATAGTTAACCCCCTGAAATATATAGCTTTCTGAACTATAATAGCAGGAGTATTACCGGCACCACAATCGAAAATTTTATACCAGTTGTTTTAAGAGTCAGCAGTTTACTTCTTTTATTAAGAAAGTTAAAATCTGTTATATACTTATATATTGATCTTTGTCATCCTTAGCTGCTTTGCAGGCGAGACCAAAATACTCTGGAACATTTTGTTGTGGAGAACTCTAAGCTCTGATAAATTTCTTGGTGCTTGAGGAGAAAGGGGTAGGTGAATCTAAAGTAAGAAACATTTTGAATCTGGAACACAAACGAGTGATTGGGAGTGTTCTAGTGTGCTCTGGAGTACTAGGAGGGCGAGCCTGGAAAGCAATTCTTGTATCTGTCGAGCCATACTATTTCTAGTCTATGTTTCTCCACTCTGTTTTGTTCCCGGCTAAACCTTTTCCTCTAGAATATTTACTTCCTTTCTGTGTAGGATCTTAGCTCTTGGTTATTCTAATGCTCTAGTGTCCTTCCTCTACCTCTTCTGGTTGTTATTCTGGTTTCCCTTATCATTCATGCCTGTCTTCCTTCAATCCTTCAACCAACGTTTATATTAATCAAAATGTATTTTTTTATTAAAATTATACAAAAAAGAGTTTTATTAAAATATAAACTCCAACGTATTTGTTAAATGTTATGTGGTTACATTGCTGCCAAAAATTTTACTTGAAATACATTTCAGGTATCTTTATGCTACATTCCATGGTAAGCAGGTATTTGTGTAAATACTTTGTAATTTTAAATAGAAACAAAACCCAGTTAATCAAGGCTTAATTTTCATAATATGCAAAGCAAGGACGCCTAACAATAGTATTAAAGTTGTTTAATTTGAATATAGGTACACACAGATATAAATAATTTAAATTAAACATATATGCAGGAATATAAACAATTATTTCCTGTTTAAAATATAATTTCGTGTTAGGAACTACTAATTTAGTTAAATGCATGAGCACAGAGACAATGAAGCTTTTGAATAATTGTTAGTTGTCGCCGAGAAATCCTCGTCAAATTGAATAAATATTCAAATGCAATTTTATCTGTCTCCGCTACAACATATGGACGTACGTCTAAAATAGCAGTCAACACAAACATTGCACCATGTTTATTTAATGCGACTTTTATCAATTCAATTATTCACGCTTCACTCTTCATTATAGAAACTTTGTTGGGTTGCATCATAGTTTACTTACTGTGTTTGTGCTGTTGAGCAACAAATATTAAATCAAGTGCGGTCGGGGAAAACTGTTCATGCTTCATATTTAGCAACTTTAACTAACAATGGAACGGATGTATGCTGTCTTTTTAAAGGGTTTAATTGGAAGGGAAAATTCATCCACTAGCCAACAAACATTTTCATTTCCTTTGTAAAAAATACAACTATTATTAAAAAACACTCCACACCGCATAAATATATACAAGCTGTGGTAAGTGTGAGTAACGTATCCAGGTTCTAAAAACTAGTCTACTACTATTAAACAAAAATACTACAGGAAATAGGGTATCATATCAAGGCCGACCCATGCTTTCGTTTACAGATACTACAATTACTATTATTAATAATGAATATTATGATTTCTTATAAAAATAAAAAGATGGAATGAAAAAGAATGTAAAGGTATCTTTCTAACTGCATCCTTGCTGTACAACAACCCTCTATCAACAGCCACTTGTTTTTTCAAGGCGAAAGATAAAACTACAAAAATGTATAAGTCTAAGGTAATTTACAAAATTCCTTGCTCATCATGCGAGACGGTATATAACAAAGGTTGTGTAGTAGAATGTACCAAGATAAAAGGGATTGCAACTTGTTCACCACAGACGTTAGACAGAAGTTACCATCATACACACAGTGGTCGTAACTTCTCCTTTGATGATGTTAGCATAGTAGATACTCAACCTTGCTATCAATTCCTTGAAATGTGTCACATTAAGACCACGAAGGACTACTTAAATTTCCGTATCGACGTGGAGGATCCGTAATAACCCCCCAAATATTAGTGGGACAACTAATAGGGCACCAACTTAATTATCACAGCTTTGGTTGCCACATGTGAGACTCTTCCATTACATAACATCTTTCATCCTTGTAAAATAAGTCGAAAATAAAAAATAATTCATCAACTTTAAAATTATTACCTCATTGTTACATATAAATATTTCATTTAGAAACATATTATTAAGTATATTACAGGTTAAACACACTGTTCGGATTACTCCTCCCGCACAAAGTATTGATTAATTCGGGACGACACGTGTTTATTGTGTTGCCCCACAGTCCTTGCAATATTTACTATATTACAGGTTTATCATTGATATCCACATACGTCAGATTGATTAAGAAGGTCCACTCTGTATATAATTATTTTGAACTTCCCGCCCTCACAACTATTCAAGTTGTGTTGGTGTTTGCATTTATTGGGAGGTTGGCATGGATGGCGTATTGCTAGTGGTTACCGTCTTCTAGAACGAACTATTATGGCGATGTCTGCTGTGACAGCATCACCAATGTTACTTTTATAAATTGATATGTGTAGAATTCTGCACACTAGTCGCTATGATTGATGATATGATTGTCTCGTGAATGTGTTATACTATTCAACATTTTAATGTGTCAATGTAAACATCCAAATTTTATCATGTTAACCAACTATTTAATGTCACGCCATGTAAGTTATTGTTCAGCTTAAATTTCTTTATCTCTTGCCCTTCATCAAACACATATTTTGTAGTTTGTACTCCTGAAGAAGGATTAAATAATAAACCGAAAGCTCGAGCGTAACAATATAGTTGTGTTTTGATTGAATCGGCTACATTTCCCAACAAATTTGATCTTCGAACTCTAACCAGTATAGCCGATACTGTCCACCACTTTAGTTTTAACAATAGTTGCGAAAGTACCTCTAACTTCTTCATCTCGTTTCACAAATTTTTGCGGTAGATTTATTACTTCTCACACAGCAACTCGTATTGGCTGAAGTTTTGCACAGGATAAATTTTAATTGAATAAAATCTTACATACGCCCACGAAGTAAAAATACAAATCTACGCTGTGATCGAAAACACATAATCAACACATAATATGTTAAGCTTTTGAATAGTATTACAAAATCTTGACTGGCGTCCGTTTTATACCTTCGATGTGATCTACGCTGCTTCCCCCTCCCTGATGAGATCTAGTTCCGTACCTTTTCTCGCCGTTTGTCATCCCCCAGACGTTCTAGGTGACCATATCACTTTAAGCCTAAGGATTTTAACATCAATTTTCAAGATATGTGCAAAACTACAAAGCCAACGGCAGATATCCTACGTTTATATAATCTAAAGCAGGCCTTCCACAATTTTTCAAGAGCTACAGACATAAACCACTCTTTAACAGATCTCAAAACACCTTCGGAACATCTTCAGAAATGTTAAGTCTAATGATATTACCGAGGGTACCGTTGATTTGCATATAGCGAATCATCTGACGCAAATCCTGTCATTATTAGACGATTTCATGTAATTAGCCTGGATAAATTAAGGATAAGCTTAATGAAGAGTTATGCTTATCTCAACAATACTTTCTAGCATTCAATTTTGACGTTACTACAATAAGAAATTACTTGAAAATATACAATTTTGCTAAATACCTTAATTACTCAAATCGTGTGTTTGTGTTCCACCCTCTCCCTTGATTTTCTTTTTCAAATTTATCAATGTTCAGTGGACCAAAATCCCGTTTTCCTTTTTTTTCACTTGTTCCTATAACATCCTCTAATAATGTTTTTAATGCCCCAAAAATTACATTAATAATTTTTTTTTACTCTCTCCTTTTAAAATACAAAGCAGCTCTTCAATTACAAAAACAACAACAACTCTCACTTGTTTTCACAATCCGCCATTATCACTTTTTTCTCACGAAAAAATTAGGGCTTACTAGATTTTTTTATCACAAAATATTTTGGGATTACTAAAACTTACATTCGCTCTTTCACCATTGATGTAAATTCCTATCATAATATCATAAAAAATGTATGCATGTATTTACAACAGGTCTCCTTCCGAACGAATATTTTTGAAATTGTTATTTCTTTTTCTTACGAGGATACATTTCCGTAGGGAAATACGCTCGACTCTGGTCTAATATCGTGCATTACTGTTGCGGTAGGCATTAGTGAATTTTAAATTTTCATCGCAGAGCCTGCTAGGTACTTAAATTGGGACAAAATGGGAGGCCTAGAATTGACTTTCATCTTCGCCATCTACGTGGCAGTGGATTCTTATCGCGGTGTTTTCCTCTTTTTATTAATTTATCGTGAGGTGTAAATACTAGAGTGTGATAGTAATAGAATAAAATGTAAAATATTTAATGTGAAATGTTCAAATGACAGATGACACGATGGGAGTGAAGCCCCAATGTAACAAGTATTCAAATCCGGTATGTGTAGCCGTCCAGTACTTTGTACATGTTATACAGAATGTTTTGTAGTAATATTAGCTGAAGGCTATTAAAACAGTTACAGAATTCAATAACGAAACTAAGTGTTAGGTAACGATTCGATTTGATTCGGCTGGCCTGGTACGTTGTCTGTCAAGGTATCCGAACTTGCCCTTGCTGTTTGGGCTACCCACAAAATGACAATCTCCAGAAGCTTGTCACATCTGGGTCTTTCCTGTCGGTTCTTGCTCCTCAATAGTAAGAGGTAGTTAGTTTAACCCCAAGTCCATGTCAATTTTAGGTTATGAATTTAAATTGGTCAAGTAATCACAGGAACAAAAAAGCAGAAAAGGAAAAATCTTTAAAAAGTGTCACCGAAGGATTGATAGCAATCAGTACCTAAGATGGTGTGCGGCTTTATGTATTCGAGTTGATGGTAGCATTTTACTAACCAGCATACATTCAACCGACAACTTTTCCTACGGAGTTACTTTCTACTTGCTCTCACTAATCCACCCAAGTTTAGCAAGATTCGTCAATAATCCATAAATTCGACAACTAATAATTTTCCCCTACGTAATCGTTCCCAGGCAACGGAAAAAATTGACAGGATTTGATACCGCAAAACCAATATCATGTGATTCTATAGGATTGTTTATTTGTCATTCTCCATCTGCTCTGAGAAGAAGAGCAAAATTGATGCGTCCCTGATCTCTACTCCAACTATGTTTATTTATACAGTTCTGAGGACAAACAAATCGACACAATTCAAACACGTTTGGATAACATAACCTAAAAAGTATTTATCTGAAGTTAAGCACATAGAGCGGTTATTTTTTAGTATGCGTTATGGTGCGTTGGTTACGTTAGTTGTAAGGTTGTTTATGTATCCCCAAAAATTTGATGTAGGTTAGGTATAGGATACGGTGGCTTAAAATAAATTTAAGTTAAAAAAATACCCCTTACCACCTTGTTGAGTAAAGAACTCTGAATACGCATTTCGGCAACTAAGTTGCCATCCTCAGCAGAAAAACCACAAAGGAAAAAATAATGTCAAGCGTAGCACCCCGAGAACAAACCTGTTTCTAGAACGCCACTATCAAACATTATGTCAAACATAATGTTTGATAGTGGCATATCAAACGTTATGTGACATAATGTTTGATAGTGGCGTTCTAGGAACAGGTTTGTTCTCGGGGTGCTACGCCTGACATTATTTTTTCCTAAGGGGTATTTTTTAACTTAAATAGATTGGTAACCCTTATTTATGTATATATATATACGTAATTTAAAAATATTTATTATCTTAAACAGCTATAACATCAAATAATAATATTTACTTTTATAGAGGGCACGAGTTAAACGTAACTTAAATATTTCCAATAAATTATAACATAATAACAAAGGCGGTTTAGAAAAAAACCCCTAATTATTAAAATTATAATTCCCCTACCCAGCACTCCTGCCCAACACGCAAAATAATGTAATAAATAGTAAAATGAGACGCATAATAGTTATATAAAAATAGGGCACGTGTACGAAAGCGAAATTAAAAATAAGTTTTCGGATTCGTAAACAAGACGTATTTACTATTGCAAATAGAAAACAATGAGCTATGCGCCACTAGACAATAATTTGATGCGTATATGCTTAGCAAAATACATAGAATTATTCAAACTATTTATAAAACGATATGTCGAAACATACTTCGTATGCCAAACTAGTGCGGTTCCTTCATTCTGATTTTATGTTTGCCGTTTAATGACTTGTTCCTGTTGCGAATTATGAAATAAGTAGGTTCTATATATCTATCAAAAGTAAATATGCAATTTTGAATTTGTATACCAATTGTGTGAAAATTTTTAATAAATTAATGTGGAAGTTCGGTTATTCTACTTGACTTTTCGTATACAAATTCACTTACACCACCAGCCTCTAAGTCTTGCTTAACAGCACATATCAATATTTTTAGGAGTTAACCGGAATAACTATAAATATACCGACGATACGGTGTCTAAACGACATACAAAACACCTTTATTGATACCCTACCTCTATATTTCCCTTCACAGTATTATTTACATACATGCAATTCTTTTATTTATATATTTACTATACTTTACAAATCATCCTAGAGAATTATTTGTAGTATCCAACCAACCAAATAGGCTCCTGCGGTTTCTGTATGAAGTAGAGTGTCATGAATATTTTTTTAAGTTGTTGATCGGTAGCACTTGTGTATTATCTGCAATCTACTTTAGTATGAATCCATCTTTTATCGGATGAATACAATTTTGTGTTTTTTTGTTTAATTCCTAGTTTTAAATAATTGAAAATGGCAACGAATAAGACTTCAATTCTAGGTTGTTTACTGTACGAGTACAAACTCGGTACCAAAGCTGCAGTGGCGACGCGACAACATGTACCACATTCGGAGATGATAATGATAATAATAATAATAATAATAATAATAATAATAATAATAATAATAATAATAATAATAATAATAATACACATTTATTACCCAACAGGCTGTTGCCCAATTACAGGATAATACATAATAATA
>JARFOC010000258.1:0-56160 GCA_031763485.1 Osmoderma eremita | reverse complement strand
CTTGACATTATTTTTTCCTTTGTGGTTTTTCTGCTGAGGATGGCAACTTAGTTGCCGAAATACGTATTCAGAGTTCTGTACTCAACAAGGTGGTAAGGGGTATTATTTTTTAACTTAAACCCAAAAATATTGCTACTCTAAGTTACTCTTATTATTCCATTAGGTTCAAACTTGAAATACTCCGAATTTTTAGAGCAAGACAAATAAACAAACCTTATATTCGATAGTAATATCATATGAATCGTTCTGCATTGACAAGTTATCCTCGCCTTATTAAACCTATTACCAATGGCTGCTTCCCAGCCTCAAGTACAATAAATATACCAATAGCGACGTAAAATGAAATTGGCACATTACAATCTGTTGTATTATTAAGAGCAATACAGCGAAGTGCCTTTAGTTGGTTTATATCCCTAAAATATTGGCTTTAATATTATATACTTAAATATTTTATTAAGAAGATGTATGAAGATAGATCACAAAAGTGCGTTACATTAAATTCAATCCACCACAGCGCCGGCCTGCAACATAAACTGTCATTTTGAAAGCTCTATGCTGAATGAATGATATATCGCCAAAAAAATATTTCGGAAAAAGTGCTTAAGATACCTAACAACTTCTTAGTTTGATGTAAATTGGAAATTACGATATTATATAGGGAATGGCAAGCAAATAAGTAATGTTTAATGCATTATGCGATATTACTGTATGATCCAAGCTTGATGGCTTAAATTGTTTGCGTCTCCCTCGTTGCATGATGCTTACTCTTTTTTTGTTTACAATCCGCCAGCCGTAGCATAATTTTGTCATAACAACCCCATTTTACATTTTAGGAAATGGTGTTTTCTACAAAAATTTTATAAATGTAATTTTCTACAGTACATAGCGTCCCGAAAGTTGTCAAACGTTACTTAGCTATTTTAAATCTAGCACCCGAAACATTATGAATTCTATATTAAAAAGTAACCTGATATTATATCACAATTTCCGGTAGGACACCTGTACATCAGTGTGACGGAGGCTCTGTACCTCCATTTATTGATTTTATAGGTATTGATTGGTAATTGTGATAACATAGCAATTATCATTGTACATGGATCGTAGCAATTCATCATTTCTAACCATACATACTACATAATTAGATGTTGCTCTCAAGTACCATTAGGCATATTAATTAGATCCACTAACGTTCCAACAACGGATATTTCAATCATTATATCGAGTTAATTAATGCAATTATACAGACATCAAATTTTAAATAATTCGTTAAATAGTAGTAAAGCAATGGCCAGTACAATGAAAAAGTATTTAATATAAAAAATTGGACTATCTGATCAATTCATTTCCAATTTTCGTTGGTCAGTTACAAACATATTTTTAATATGTCTTTCACTGACACTCCCAAAAATATTGTTTCAAAATTCTCAGATTTAGATCAATCTAACATCAATAATACAATATGCAATATACAATCATCAGTTTTCTTATTCCCACTTGAACCTGAATGAGGTTATGTCTATTCTAACAAAAAGTTTGAAATCTAACTGGTCGTGGCAAATGCTATTGCTCGTCCACTTCGGCATTTAATAAATATGTCATCTACTAATGCTGTAGTTCCAGACAGTTTGAAATTAAGTAAAATAATCCCCATATATAAACGTAGTGATTCTCGGGACGTGAAGAATTATCGCCCGGTGGCTTCTTTCTTCTCTGGTTTCAAAAGTCCTTGGGTATGCTTTTCTGTCCCGTTTACTAAATTATTTAAATAACTTCGACATTATCACTTGTAATCAGCATGGATTTGTTCGTAGGAAGTCAACGTTTACTGCTATTGATTTATTCTATTAAAGTATATTAAATTACCTTGACCTTGTTGCGATCCTCTGTGACATCAGCAGGGCATTCGATTTCGTCAATCGTGCCATTTTGTTGAGGAAGTTGTCGGCTATTGGTGTCGGGGGGATTGCATTGCAGTGGGTATCGTCTTTTCTGAGTGATCGAAAGCAGATCGAATCTTATTTGACTGATAACATTATTTATAGTTTAAACGAATATTTCAATTAATATTTTATCCTTTTTTATCGAAAAAACCCATACACCTGTGTCATCCTGGTTGGTTATTATTAAATAAATAAATAAATATGGATACGTGACTGTGCATTGGGTACTTAACGGCAGACCAGAGAGAATTTACAACATGATTTTCTAGACATTGGTGGCATGCACAGAAAAATATGAATAGCAAAAAATTCAATATCGCAAACTTCGAAAAAAACGTTGTTCTATGCGACAGACATATAAATTCTAAGTAACTAAATTAATAAGAAAGAGTAGAAAGTCTTCCAATTTATTAATCAAAAACTTCAGGCACACAAGAGTTAACTGAAATCGCAATCAATAATTTATTAAGTTTCAACGCCCGCGGTTTATTAAAATTTTATTATTTCACAAGTTTCGAGATTGCATGCACCGTGCAATTTCCTAACTATTTTCGTTACTTCACCTTAGTCTATCAGAACTCTTTTGGCAATTACTACTCCGGGATTTGAGCGGTGTAAAGTGAATAACGCTACGATCCCTTCTTTCGCCTCTAGGGAACCACTTGATGAAAAAAGCGGACGGCTTTAGGATCCATAAAAATAAATTATAACGCGGTTTGGTCTTATCTTTCCGAGGTTACCCACGAAAATTACCAAGATATTCGGTAACACAGTTTCAGGATGACTATGCCTATATACACTCTCTCCTCCGCGAAACAGAGTTTATGATTTAACAAAGAGCTTGCTTTAAATTAAAAATTATTACTGTAGCAGGCAGGTTTTTCATTTAATTGTAGCAAATTTTCAGCAATAGCTTCATCTTTATTTTGCATTTTTTTGTTTAATATCAACGCTTTTAATTAATTTTTATGGTTAATTAAAATAATTTATTAAGGGTAGGAAAATTTGTGAAGTGCTTTGATATAAAATAAAATATATTAAAAGCTCAGCAAGCCAAAACAAGAATTGGGAAACATAATAACAAATCACAACACAAAGTGAACACACTGCCCAATAAAATATATTGTAAAAATAAAATCACATATGTTTCGCTATCACAGAAACATCATCAGATCTAGACTAGTATTATTACATTTCACAATATACCTTTATGTCTCCTATTCGTAGAGGCACAGTGGAAATGCGTTTAAACCATCATATCATTGCTTATTAAAAATATTTAACAGAGGAGAGTAACTTGATTCTACCTGGTCATTAAGCAATATGTATGTTTGAATGCTTATATCTATTAATTTCTTATGCCTCTAAACAATTCAATTTAGGACCCTCGTCACGAATATGTAAAACTTTAATATCTTTCTTGTAGATATGTTCCGTATTCAACAGATGGTTTGCATACCTTGATTCGGTCATCTTCAGTTTAAAAGTCTCTACCATTTTGTCCCACATAAACCCACTCACAGCTGCCGTACTCCAACCTATATACTCCACACTTCTGAATCTTATCAAATTTAGAATTATTATTACAAATTATACCTTTATGTTTGTTGTCTGTTTTATGAGATGTGAAACTATTTGGAATGGTTATGAGTTATTTTGCTTTTATTGTCGGATTACCACAAGTTGAGATACAATTGGAATTCCTTTTTAAATTGATAGGAAATGTGATGTCATTGAAACTGCAGTAATAAGTTATTCACCTGTATCAGGAGCATCGCTGGTGGCCCTAGTTTTAAGAAGCTAAAAACATTTAATGTTTTCAGTCAAACACATATCACAACAATATATTGCACTGTTTGCACTTTGTTATTGTCTTTTTTTTGTTATTTAGGCTTCTGCTTCCACCAACATTTTTTACATCTTTCATAGCACTAATACAATGTGTATCGGGAAATCTTCACTCTTTCATAGCAGCTGATGCGCATCGACGTCCCCTTTTCCTACTGTCCAAGGTCAACTCTCCACTTAGAACAATTTATGGTTTTCCTTTATTGACAACCGCACCCAATACCTCGACACTCAGCATCATCTAGAGTAGCTCTTTCCCCAATCCTTTTGTAGATTTTCATTCCATTTTTCATTGTTCCATATGATACATGAGTTGACGACAGCTATCTTCAACAACAATTCAAAAACCGCCTTATGGGATACCCCTGTTTTTCTAAGGGTAGAACAATAGCTAGTCATTTGATCTGAAAGTTCTACTCCAACATTCTATGTCAGGATTACCAGAAGTGTCTTTACGTTTTCGTCGTTTCGCTTCTATCTTGGAAGTCTATGGAGTGCTCAATCATTGGGTAAACTACCTTCCTTTTGTCCTTGCATTTGAGGACTATGAATGCAGTCTGATTTTCCAGAACAATAATCCCGGCTATAATGAGATTAGCTTTGATAACTTTTGCTGGCATTCCTCTTCGATTTTTCAGCGTACTTAGTAAATGTGTCCCTTTTTCCAGATGATAAGCTAATGATAATAACATTCCCTTAGTTCTGCCCTTGTTGAAATAGCAATCTGCAAGATTTCCCGGATAAATTCTTATTCTAACTTCCATTGATGCAGCTTCATTTATTCGTTTAGCTAGAATACCACTTAGTAACAGTCAGTCTGTTTCATTCGATAAAAGGAAATACGAATTAAGGTTACTCATAATATTAACCAGAATCTACTTTAACTAATTTCCCTTAAGCCGATATTTACCTTAGGAGTTTTACTGGGGAAACATACGAATTACTCGCCGTATTTATCCGGAATTACATTTTATTTTATAAGGCAAGTAGTGGAGCGTTGCTGTTCTAAGAGCTTTGCAATGTTCAGCTTTGTATGCGCTCCGAAGTTTACTCACGGAACCACACAAAAGAAATGGAAACATTTCCCTCCGAACGCGTACGCTAATGGACTGAGAAATTCGTAACAGTTTCTCGTGTTATTGCTTATACTAAAGTTGCTAGAAACGTTCTAGGTATATATATCGGCATGCACGCGAAGTAGGATTCCTGGTATGGACGTGTAAAGGTGCAAGGTGCGAAAACAACAGATTATTATCCAGTCGAACGATGCTGCGGTTTCGGCTTGTTTAGATTTCCCGTCGTCGTTTCAAAACATTGTGAATCTCTCGCACTTTGTTTGTCGACTATATGTGTTTTCATTAAATATGCATACAAATGAATTTAACACTGTTACTGATTAAATTTGTACACGCACGACATGTAAAATTTGTAGTACTTCGTTAGTGTAGGGAAAACACCAACACGCCATGGAAATCATATTTCCTAATGAACAATTCTCATTTTTTTAACAAACACGTTTGCAATATTCATAAGAGTTAAACCAAAGGACTGATGAATAATCAACTTGTTTTCATGGTTTTGATTTTTTTAGATCATATAGGCAAAGCGCTAGTCGAGGATTTCGGTACAAATGTAGAATAAACATGAATAAATAACATAATAATTTACATAGACGAAGCAAAGAAATTCAAGGCAATAGATTAAAAAACAATTGAGATTATGAAATAGTAAAGGCAATTACCGACAAATAATTTTAAATTTATCTTGATCGAAGCGGCATATTTAAATTAAATTGCAAGAAAGTTTATTCTATATTATAATAACAATTATTTCCCCGTCAGATTTAAGTCTACTAACAGGATAATGATATTGAACAGATTACAATATAATACCTACTGTATTGGTTCACATGTCTACATGTATATCAGGTATATATTTGTACGATCTCTTTTTTATATCTTAATTATCATCAAAACATTACACAACACAACAGAAGGGTTTGGTGGAATTTCATACATTACATCGCGGATCTACCAGACGAAGAACGAAGCGCCAGTGCAGTTAATCGAGCCCAAGTTACCACCATAGAACCCCAAAGCCGTCAAAGAAGATTCGCTGACAATATCATCGACATAACAGTGACGTCACGGTACAGTGGAGTTTCTGTTGGGATGGTGACGGGAAAATGGTCGCGAGAATAACGAATTGAAAAAGGAGTAAACAAATTGTAAAAGTCAAGAACCAAAAGTTTGTGAGCCGAATTAAGAGGATGGTAAATTCACGAGTGTAAAGGAAGGGATAATTGGAGAAGTGTGGTTGAAAAGATATAACATCTTTAGGTTTTTGATATTGTAAAAGGATTTAAGTCATATTATAATTAATTTAGCAAGTGTCAAATAATTGTCACTCAGAAGTTGCCCAGCTTGTGTCAATTTGACATAAAGAAGAATCCAAGTTTATACTATTAAAAATTCATTAATTTATTACCAATTTGAAACATTGCAATATATATCCATATATGTATTAATGTATATCTATACACATACATATCGCAATATCAGGAATCATCTTCCCTCTCCACCTACCAAAATAATAACAGTCCCAGATTTCTACCTCGAGGCAAACCAAATTTAGCAACAAACAAAGATGATCGACGACCCAGATATGAGGTATATTGTTTCTTTTAGTCATATAGGAAAAGAGGTATTATGAAAAACAGCGTAATTAATCAAATATTGGAACATGATTGTTTTTTAATTATGAAAATAAACAAGCAAACCATCGTGAAGAAAACGAAATAGTCTTTTGAAATACGTAACGCAAAATCCATTAAATATTTGAAAATTTGAAGAATATTCGAATTCCGTGTATTCCAATGTATTTAAAATAACAAGCCGTCACCTGTCGCATGTGTTCCCATGAATTTCTAATCACTCTGTATGTACCAGTTTTGACACACAGTAATGTTGTTGAAATAAATGAAATAATACACCAGACAACTCCACAAGGAACACGACATGCCTGTTGCATTAATATAAAATATTAGGAATATTAGATAATGCAGTATGTTGCTGGACGAAATGCAGAAGTATAGACGACGTAAATCAAATTGAAACCTGATCAAATTAAGTTTACATCTACAATAAAAATATACGATCAAAAGCCTGAGTGAAAAAGAGAGTATCCAAGAAACTCGGTGTCTACACGAACTGGAGGATGAATTGATCCTATTGGCGGCGGTACAATTTAGAAACGTCACAACGTAACAAAAAGGTATGTACAAGACGCTACTGGAATAAGGTAGTTTTGAAAAAACGATGTCTGGGTTTCCAATATGTATCTAGGACCGTCAAAGAGTATATTTTGCTAATGTTATTTTTGTACGTGCGCAGCCAATAAGAATCCCACTTGGTTCATAGGTTCCAAAATTTATGCTATTCGTGTCGTTTGAAGGCAGCCCCGGTAGGGTAGGATCCCCAAAGTTCTGCGCTTCGGTATTTGAAAGTTTGCGATTCCCTTAGCGTCGACCACGAACTGTCGTAGAATATCGTACGTCGTGCGTCATGTTACATGGGCTCAAACTACTACGAGATTCCTCGAAGAAATTGTCACATATCTTAACAAAATCGTATGAAATAAATATAAAATAAATGTGTAACGCGAAATATTAAGTTTTTTTTTTATTACGGGATCGGAATATCTATTTGTCCTGAATAATAAATTGGAGATTTTCCATTCTTACTCTCAAACTGACTAAGCTATAACAGTGTATTTTTAGAGTATATTCTTTCACACTTCCAATACTTTTAGATTGACGTAGGAAAATTGCTTAACATAAAACGCCAATTACAACGTTATTTTTTGCAATTCAATTCTGTCAGACGTCACACTTCAATATCCTCCAAGAACATTACCATATCATCTTACCATTTCCCTTCCCTTGGCTTTTTCCTCCTTTTTCCACTGTACAATCCTTATTACACTCTTGCTATCTTGTCTTCTCTCTAGATGTCCGAGCCATGGTATTCTAAGAACTTTTATGTTGCTTACTATGTCTGCAGCACCAATTAATCTGCCTAGTTCATGATTCATCCGTATTCTCCATGTTACGTTGTTATCCTCTGCAGAATTCCTACACTCCCTAGACGTTAACTGTTTAGAATATTTTCTTTGAAAATTGTAACTGAAGTCTACCATTCAAAAATGTGTTTACGTACTCTGCGACAAAAAAAAACACATCAGGGGTGGCTTCAACTTTCGACTTTAATCCTCAATTGTAAGGTATGGCGCCATACGGTTCCCCAATAGTCTTTTTTAAAGGAAAATAACGTGTAATTCCTCGAATTCTCGTGACACCTGATCAAGAGATTTCAGTGCTCAGAGGACTCCTAAAGACAGCGAACGGTTGGCAGTGGTTGGTTCTAAAATATCGCTAACATCCCTAGATTGCATTACTTTAAATAATGCTATATATGCTCGTCCATGCAAATATGTGCATTGCGACCTGTTTTATTAAGTAACTACGAAAGTAGCAATAAGTATGCGTTTTGTATGTAGTGCCAAATAATTCAACTTCTGATGCAAAGCGTTGTACTTCTTAATTTAGGTTTAGCCCATATTTATGATAAACTGACTCTTTCAAAATTGGTTGTCTAATACTTCTATTTTCCGAACAAATACATCCTTCCGTGTATAAAATACGACAGCTTACATTTAGTTTAATATACATTGTTGTATTGCAAAATAAATTTAAATCAATATGTTTGCTCTTAAATCAACTAAGCTAAAAATCCCTTTCATAACGTATTTTTTCAGACTCCATCGCAATCCGGCATAATTTTGAAACTTCTCAAACTACTTTCCATGTGAGAACGGATGGGTTTTCTATTCGGGACACTTCGGTAACTTTATAAACTTGGCAAACCCTCAAACTACCGCAAATAACCGTATAGAACTTAAAAATGTGCCCACGTGTAGGCAAAGGAAACTTCGCTGACCTAACTTTCAATTTCCTTCCGACATAATTTACTTACACCTTCTTCGACTACCCACGCGATAATTTTTTTTGCTGCGGTCACACGAATTCAATATTGAATTTAAAGTTGTTAGGAGAACAAAAAATGTAACTGTCGAATTTGTTCCCATACCTGAGTAAAATTTTATTCAAATCCGAACACGGAAGAAAAACAAGGTCACACACATAAATTTTCCTAAAAGTTTTTACTACCAGCTCTTAAAGTTTATTCGTTGAAATGAAGTATTTCTGGTTTGTTTAAGAGTCGTTTCTCGCCGTTTCTTCATAAATACAATTTTATTCCTGACATACTAGCAATTGAACTTCCTTCGACTAGATCCGGTCGCAATGTTTGTCCTTCTACTCGGCAGACTAACTTCATGTAAAGCCCCATTTCTATCTCAATCTTTTTCAATTTCTTCTGCTGTGGTTGTATCAAATCAATTGCCCTTCCTATTTCACCGAGACCTCGATTCCCTTGAAAACATTACGTTGTATCCCTGTCATCACTTTCATTTTGACAATGGTTTTACATTATTGGAGCTCCTCTTCAACCTTCAGTTGAAAAGGTAAAGTTTTACCATGGGGGCTTCTTGGATATTACAGTTGTCTGAGGTTCAGTCATAAGAACAGGAAATGTCGAACTTCCCTATTCCTCGTTTAGTAGGTGTGACCCCTTCTATCCTAAGGTCTTCGCTGCTTTAAGCACCGTTTCTTCCTCCCGAATTCAAAGATTTTAAGGTTTCGATTTACTTAATTGATTGTCCCACTGCAACTTATCATGTTAACAGTTACCTGATGGAATCACATACCAATATTCACGGCCGAAGTACCGTTTAAGTCCAATCTAGTCCAACACGTGAGTCACACTAAAATATAGAGTGAGAAAAATTACACACAACGATGTGCAATTTGAGAATTATCTTTAGGAATCGACCACTAAAATTCAAAAAAGTCAATCAAGACAGTACCAGACACTAAATTCTCATTGCGGTCATGCTAACCCTTTGATTGATTGATTGATTAAATCAATAACTCAAGGGTGTTAGCCCCGAAATTACTCAAAGTCATATATCATATATTCAATATCAAGTAGGTATCTAAGGTAGCATGTAACATCCTGATACTCTGTTTTGGGGTGGATGTTACCATATGTCTGACAGTTTTCTTGAAATCATTGATGCTTTGAATCCTCCACTTTTATTCACCATACAACATAAATTAGTCCCATCTGATTACTCCCTATAGGGTGCTTCCAACATTAGATCTAAGGTTAAGTACAGTGTTAGACCCAATCTTGGATTCAAATTCGGAATATCTTTCTGCTGCACAGTGAAGCATACCGTAGCGCCCTCTTTGGACATGGAAGTTCAAATGTTACACCACTTTGGCTATGGGGTATTGTAAACTAAGAAGTATCAATGAATAGAATGGAGAAAATAAGGGATAAGGAATATGGCAGCGTCTGTGAGGGTATTCTCGTGTCTTCAAAAACGATAAAGGATAAATTGAGATTGCAGATCAAATAATATTGCACATGATAAATGTTTTTCCGTCAGATGTTCTTTAATTTTAAATAAATGTTTCCCATTGAAGTAATTATGTCGCCTAGCTGTAAATAAAATTGAACAGAAGAAATGAATTTGTAAACTTGAGCTACTAATCCAATCTTCAATTGTCAGTTAATGTTTTCATTAACAATAGTTTTAACATTTTCAACTTTCCGCTACTAGTAAATTATTTAGTGAAATCATCACATAGCTCTTTAAAATATGAAAATAGTGCTTATAAGTTTATCTTCGATACACATTCCCGAAATACTTTGCTACAATTTCTATTCTCAAATTTGCAACCCTGTATCGATTTGCTAGTATGAAAGGAATCTGCAAATATGTATACCATTTTATAGGAATATTTATTGCTGGGAAGCTACAGGAAAAGAAAGAATGATTTGAATAAAATTCCGTTTTCGACAGTATAAAGATTTAAATTTAATGCCAGTCAGACTGCCAGTAATAAAAATTCGGACCAGCTCGCAAGGTGGATACCTCTTCATAATGTATAGACAATTTCTTTTTTCTTTTCTTTTAAGGGACGAAAATAAAACCCGTCATAACTTCATGCGGAAGTATCGCAGCAACTGTTGTATTAATGTACACACGGGATGTCTTAAACACAAGTTTTTTTTATACTGTGCCTACGTCAAGGCTTGTCGGCTATTAAACCATTAAAGTTTACACGTCAGTTTTGAAGCATTATCAAAAATAGATCTTCGCTGATTTATTTTGAATTTGTATTTAATATTTTTTCAGTGATTGCAATACTTTGTCCTATATAATCAAAATGCTATATTTGCAAATGTTTAAAAATAAATAAATTAACTCCGGTACACAAGAAAAGTGACAAAAAGGATTACAGAACTATCCCTATATTCTTTATATAACCAGTCTTTAAAATTATAGGAAACACGTATGTAGCAAAATGTAGCACTCTTGTCTTATCATAAAGTGTTATCAATACAAATCTGTTACATAATAACAATGATGAACAAATCTGAATAGGTAGATTTCCATGAATCACAGCCAGGCCTTTGAACAGGTGAATCGCAACATATTATTTCAATAAAATATTTACTTTGGATTGTTTGAGAGGGATACCACGGTGGTCCATAATTTGGTCCTTTATTATTTATGATGTGTGTAAATCAACTACCAAATGTTTTTGGGATAAATATGTAAGTTGACGACAGAATTATGTAAATCAGCAGCCAGCAGAAAAAAAATATGATTTAATAACGGAAACACAAATTTTGTTGAATAAATTTACTGCTGATTTCAAAGTAGTGGACCACACCTAACTATTGGAAAAATTCGGTAAAGATTGCAAGGACTGTGGGGCAGCACAATAAACACACTCTTCGGATTACTCTTCCCGCACAAAGTATTAATTAATTCGGGACGACACGTGTTTCGGGAATACGTGGATTCCCATTATCAAGTCGAATAACCAACCATTCGGAATCCACGTATATCCACGTGAATTACCCATGTTAATTATGTCATTTTAACATGTTCCATTTCTACCGCATAAAACAATTATTATTGTTATAACTGATCCGTATACTTCAATAGCAATCATCGTTATTTTACATAACTCGATGGTTAACAATTTTAGCGAGTTCTCCCAATACATTTGTCGTAGTCACTGTGTAACTACTAACTGTGTTCGACCAATTTACATTCACGCTACACTAACTTTAGATGCGCTGGTGCAGTTCCCGCCAAATGGACAAAGAAACTGGATCTTTCGTCCCAATTGCGCTTTTATCATGTGAACCTTGATTACAATTACCACAGTGCCCGCAAATTCTACGGACGAAATCGTTGTCGTAGGTTTAGCATTTTGGAGCGAATGTTCCAGATCTCTACTACAATTTTCCCTAATTAATTGCAAGGGAGATTCTTTTGCCTTAGAAAATTGTTCTGGGAGTCGTTGTGTCCTAAAGTAATGGAAAATGTTGGGAGAATTATATAAATTATATTTTAATGAAATAAAAGGTGACCAATCACAATAAAACCGATAAAAAAGGAATTACTCACGTTATTATTGTAATATTCGAAGTTTTAGTTTATTCTTCGTTTAGTTTATTTAGTTTTGCTATCAGGAATATTCATTGATATTGATTGAACTATTGAAATTTTATTAATCTAGGATTTCCGGTTTTCTTAAAAGTGAAATATTTATTTCTTTTAGAAAATGTTATAACGGAAAAGAAGCATTGGAATATCTTGTAAGGATTATCTTTAACATTTGAGGTGGAAAATATTCAACAACACAGTCTTCCGATGGGTTATTTAGGTCATCACATGGTACACTATTCCAATTATTTTCTGGACATACTGCAACATCCCCAAATCTTATTCTTCGCGACTAATGATTAGATCAAATCCGCTTAGTAATTGCGCTTCCGTTTGCCAATGCTCTGTGATACACAAAAACTCACACCCACCCTGCACATTTACAAACACTTCCAAGTCGTTGGTACAATTCGCAAGAATGCACATTATTGTGCGTGAATTTGTCCTATAAATTTTTGTGTATTGATATACTTGGTACTTCTATATCGTTACTCAAATCTATGTTCCCGCAAGACTTCGCATGCAATAAGAAAACGCGTAACATATGCTTTCTGTGGCCATACATCAGCGGATATCGCATCTTTGTGGTTCTGTAAGTGTATTGTGACTATTCGTGTGGGAATTTTGATTTAAGCTCTTCCACTTCGTCTTTTGGAGATTCAGGTTTGATCAGAACCTAAGTTGAATTTCCGCATTCCTCAAACAAAAAAAATCTTTAATTTCGTCCCCTTCAAAGTAGTCCCCATCAGATATATAATACACTTGTATCAGCGTTTCTCTCAATCTTCGAAGCACTTCTAGAACGCAATTTCCGATGGTGCTTGTAACTTCTTCATCAATCCACAAAAGGAAGACATAACATTATCATAACAATAACATTAACATTGGACAGATAAAGACAGAGTTCATCTGTCCAATGTTAACAGAACGTCTTCCTTTTGTGGATTTTTCATCGTCACGACTAGCAAAAAGTCGCATTGCCTGGTGAATACGTAGGCGAAGACGTCATAATGATGCTATTTTTGGCCAAATACTCACAAAGAAGTAGTGAAGTGTGATCTGGTGCATTGTCGTTGTGCAATTGCAATTAGTTATTTCGGGCTATTTCTTCAGATTCGTTAACTTTTTGTTGGCCCCTGAAAATTGTTAACACTTCCATTTTTGTTGACTTAACAAATTCCTTTTTCCCAGCTCGGGGTAGACCTACCTCATATTGCTTAAAAGTCGCTAACCTTGAATATGAAGAATTAGCTTAGCAATTTAATTTTGCAGGGCTTCATAAAATTCTAGATATATGCAAGAATAATGCAAGAACGGTTATCGACCCCAAGGCTAAGCTTTAAGAAACAATTGCGGAGCTTCAGTCGAAATATGATAAGAAAAATTCTTAGAAGGGTTGGTCCATGCAACCAAAGCTAAAGAGGTCTGTCTGGTTTGTCTGATATACTTTCTACTTCTTAATCGAAAAGTGCTCCGCTCCATTAGGAAATATTGTATACTTCTGTTAACAATATCCAAATTACTTTAAGTTTACCAACAAAACACGGTATTATTATAGCAGCTGGCGCATGAAATGAATATTCATTTTAATTGTTAGGATTGCTTTAACAGTTAATATGTAAGTACTTGTTGGAAATAATGGATAAGTGCTTAAAACACCTTCATTTCGGAAGTTTCAAGAACAATTACCCAATAATTGCTTGTGATTAGTTCTTTTTCTATGTTTTTCTTTATTGCTAGGATGGTTAATGGTAATAATTAATAGTAAGCTTACATTTTTAAGGAAACAACACATAGTAATTAGAGCTTTGATTGGCTTAGTTGACAACTCTTTTTTCCAATTTAACTTGAAATCTCAGGAGCTCCCGAGCAATGTCACGTCGAGACTGCTCTTGATCGCCATTCAACAACTTCGGCCAAACGTCTAATGCCCAAAACGGAAAAACCCTATGGCATGAACAAATTGACATGCCAACACATCGTCAGCAACTTCCCTGATAGGATTTCGACGATTGCCATTCATCGAGATACAATTTAGAGTCCTATCAGATCTATCACTCTGATGTGATCAGACAGGCTATTGTCGGGGCATACAATTTAGGTACACATTGTTATTGTTGGTTCATTTATTTTCTTCGAATGTTATAACAATAAGGTAGATCGTCTTTTGATGGGGCTTTACTTCACGAAGAAAGTGTAGATATAGATATAGGTATTCGGGAATCTATAAATTATCTATAAATTATTCGCAAGAATAGTGGCTTGAAGAAACTGAACACTACCTACTTGGAATTGCTTTCCCATACAATGATTAGTATTCTGCAACAGTGTAGACCAAACTAAGAGCGGGAGTTCTGAAGGATTGATGAGCTTGCAAGTTGTTCCGCATAGTTCGTGGACAACGTTGTTGGGATTGTTTATGAAGGAAGAGAACAGTTTCTAACAAGTATATTTTGAAAATAGTAAATAAAAATTAACAATCCCCAACAAATATCTTCTAATAATTAGTTTGCAACGATCGAGACTGCTTTGTAAATTTTACAAACACCAGTCTGAATTTAATTATAATCTGAAAATTAAAATTTTGTTTCAGAACTAAATTTAATCAGCCTGCCTGCGTTTACTGATAATCAGTTGCTGTTGATAATGGAAATGAAATAAAATAATTTAATTGCGTCATTTAATTACCTGCATTGTAAATATGGATTCATTAAGGTGCTATGAGGACAATTAAATTACACCGGAAATTCATTCTCATTCCATTAATTCTATTATGTTGGTCACTATTTCACAATTGAAATAATTGTCGCAATAATATAATCCAACATGCATCTATGGTAGGTAATTCCTAAAAGGCATTGAAATGTAATATTTAACATTATTTGATATATTGTTATACATATAATATGCAATTTACAATTAATATAAAATTTGTATTATATTTGAATATTAAATTATTAGATTTCGCTTTGTGTAAACTACCTCGTATTAAACCAAAAACTTTTTAACACTTTTGCCTTTGCAACAACTGTATTATCGATCTGTTATATTAGGTTATATAACCTTAAAATCTTAAATTTATAAAAGTGGAAGTACCACGAATAGCCGCATAACACAGTTCTTAATCTTAGAGAATTGGATGCTTATGAGAGTATGTATTTTCATAAGATTAAGGAGAGTTATTATTCTGACAAAACTTAAAAACACTCCACCCCGCATAAATACATATGTACGAAGCGTTTTTATGTTTTGTTAAGTGTGACTGATGTGCCGGCTTTCCTAAGATCCTAAGTCTAGAGATTCAGGCAACAAAAACCTCCTCCGGACTTATTGCCAAAATACATATCCAGAGTTTTTCCGTCATTAAGATGGTAAAGGTGAGTTTTTGTGTTAGTTTTACCAACAAAAGTACTTGGCAAAATACACCAAATGCTCTTCTATTACTCATATACGAATCCCTACATTTTCAAGGTCTTTTATTGGCTAAAATTACACATTACCCAGCGCACCGAATCTTTGCGAGTTCTTGTGAATATAGGAAATGCATACAAATTGCATTTCTCTGGTTTTAATTAAGAGAATGTAGCCGTTGCTGCAAACTCAAAACAAGTTTCTATATTAACACATGTGTGTGTAACTCTTAGAGATAATTACTACCTCTCCAATGAATTTGTTCGAGTTACTAACGCAGGGAAAGCTCATATTTGTACCTAAAAAGTTGAGCGGACAGATATTCTATCTAGGTGCGCACTCTCCATTAGCAAAATTGATTTTCTCTACATCCAATATTTAATGTCATACAGTTTCAAAATATTTCGGGCGAATTTCGTAATGCACACCTGTTCAAGTTGTGCTGAATAACTTCAGCATACATAAGAGTATTTTAATTATGTAGTTTACTGGATAGATATATTTTAGTCTGTATTTAAATAATAAACAACCAAATAAAAAAATGAAAACCTAAAATGAACTTCACATTCATTTGATATTGATCGATATTTATGTACATCGGTATACCTATCAGATTACATTAAAGTATATTTTGGAAACGTTATCGAAATAATAAATAATTTCTAGATTAATATCTATATATTTATTACGACAATCAATGACAAGTAATATTTCATTATCTTATATGTTTGTTATTAACTGTCTAAATTTAATATACAGCACCGTTTTCTACATAAAACCTACTTTTTTGTAAAAAATTAAAATTAAAAAATTCCAAAAAAAATGGGAGGTATAGGGTGTTATTAAGTTTTCCGAAAATAATTCGCGTCATCCTTGGGACTATGTATTATGTTTCAAATTACATTCCACAAAAAAAAATAAGAAATTTGTTATAGTTTCCCAGATATTTACAAAAAATTAAAAAATCATTCAAATCTTCGGCGGGGGTTGTACCCCCAAATGGGGGATTCGGCAGAAAAAACAATGGTGTTGTTGTTATACCAACACTTTCAACAAGGCATTTCCTGAAGAAGAAAATAAAATAAAAATTAAATTTGTTAAAGCAATAGATATACGAAGCAACAGTTTAGCTGAAACACAAAAAAAAACCTAGATACACTTTGGACAGTAATTAGAGTGAAGAAAGAGAGGGAACATTAAGAAAGGATTTTAAAAAGGAAATAACTCAAAAAACAAGAAAAATTGCCTAACCAGGAAATCTATACCGGGCAATAAAAGTGAGACAGATATGGAAAGTTACAAGGATAGAAACTGTAAACTGAGAGAAAACGACAATAGCTGCCTAAACTACGTGGATTCCCGAAACACGTGTCGTCCCGAATTAATTAACACTTTGTGCGGGAGGAGTAATCCGAACAATGTGTTTATTGTGCTACCCCGTAGTCCTTGCAATCTACACTAAGAATAACTATAAATAACTATGGCAATGATATAGGTTAACCTACATTCACAATTATGAACACAAAACTGTTTTTGCGTCTCATGTAAAATAACAAATATGGTAGATAACATGTTTTGCCATAACACTACTCAGGTATTATCGGTGAAGTGTTCTTTCGAACTCTGTGTTCGGCCCAGTACTCAATAAACTTCTTTAAAAAGCTTGATTATATTACATCATGTAAAAATTTATTTGGACAAATCCAATATTATTTTTATCAAAATTTGAATTGAAATTCTTCAGTTTGAATGCATTCTGAATTATCACAATACGGCACGATAAGAGAATTTCGTTTTTCTTCATTTGAAAATCATTCCATCGAAGACTATTTGACACGGTGTCAAGGAAAATCCTTATGGTAGATAATAAAACCGGTTTTAACACTTGTTTTAAGATCCATTTAAAGTGCATTTGTTACTGTCTACGGACTTTGACGGTTTCCGAAAATGCATTTATTTTATTTCGAACAGTCAACACTACCTGCTGGTGTCTAGATGTTCGAAAGGTTGCAGTGAGCATATAAAAATCGACTGATTCGTTTTCAATGGTCAACACATCTCCTGTCTATAAACGGTAAATTGTCTTTGCACTCCCAATAGCGGATATAAAGTTTTTTATTCGCTTTTTTTAATTTAAGATTTTGATATGCTCCTACATTTTATTTTCAATTTGTTTATTTCAGTAGACGTCAAATATAACAAAGCATAAAATACGATATAGTAAAATGGACCCTAGCAATGTATTTGAACTAAGAAACCTTCGCGCTTAAGTATGCGTATCGCGTTTTCCACCCAGGATCGATGAGCTCCGTAGTGCCTCCATAGCTCTCAACAACTTTATCCTTTCACTCCTACCGCTACCTGGTCGGGAACCGCAGATCTCGCTAAGTATGACATAAATTTATTTAACGGAAAGCTTTACGTCTTTCTGGCCTCTTACTATTCGCCACAATCACTAAATCCGAGGGATTGTGCTTGTATATATACCATACGCCTATTATACGGGATGAGTCTGATGTAAAAGGTGAAAATTTGCCGAGTAATAACAACGCTTACAGAAAGTATAGAAATTCCAAGAACGACGGTCTATTAGAAGAAGAAAACAATATACAGGGTGAGGCATTAGTGTGTCAAACCTAGATGTATCCCTTATCGTATAAGATATCAAAAAAAAGTTATTTACGAATATTGTAGGCAGCTACTTGCATATACACAGGATGTTTCATATTACCAGGGTGAACCAAACATACGTTTTCTTAAATGGAACAGCCTGTATATTATTGCAGATTTAGATTAAGTATGTATATACCTCC
This sequence comes from Osmoderma eremita, assembly GCA_031763485.1. Lineage (NCBI taxonomy): Eukaryota > Metazoa > Arthropoda > Insecta > Coleoptera > Scarabaeidae > Osmoderma > Osmoderma eremita. Next base: position 37,496 of record JARFOC010000258.1, on the reverse strand, counting down.
CACTTCAAACGTACAATTTCGTTGAATTATACAGCGTGTTCTAGAAATTACGGTCAATTTTATATGCAAATCACTGTGAATTCAGGGTCTTGCATACTGCAAACGACACGGTCAGATTTTTTTACGAGCATAGATTTTCAATATTGGCCCAGTTTTATAGCAAAGTGACATTTTTTCAAAACTATTAAAACATTAATTGATTTTTCAGTTATGTTCATTGGATCACCGTGTATTTTATATCATAAAAAGAAAGATTAGTTTAGGTATTTTCATTTTTATTAAACAATCTCTACACTTAAGTAATTACTTTCTTAGATATTTTGAAGTTTTTTAGTCATGTTATGTATGTATTTTCAGTATTTTTACCACAATATAGCGATTAAAACAGACTTAAAACGATTTAAAATTCTGTTACCGTTTCACCTTTTCGATTGTTCTTTCTAACAAAGGAACAAAATGGTCATAAAACTGAATTAAACATCATCAAGGACTCTTATCGTGTAGCATTCCCTTATTCTACTTAGCATTCCGAGACGAAACAAATACGAAGTGGGGACACGGAGAATATGAGGAGAACGTAGATAAGGTTACACGGGAATTCGCTGGTTTTCCACCACAATCTTTAGTCCGAAACGAGAGTGGTGAGAATTATGCAGATTTTCTCATTTTTTATCGCGTTTCCTTCCTTCCCGTCTGAAAGTGTATAAGCGTTTCGTTGATATTCTTATCCTATTTTACACCGCTTCTCCTCTCCGTGCTGTCAGCCGCCTAAATACACTTTGCTATTCCCCGTAAAATGAGAATATATAACTCAAGTGGAAAAAAATGCCGTGAAAATACAAAACATGCTTATCCATAATATATTTTACTTACCATTTACCTTTTCATCACGGCCATAATTTTATAAAAGCACACCTTCTCATAACTCGAAATTAAATTCCATGAATTCCGCGCGGCAACAGAGAGGAAAGGAGAATCTCCCAGAGATTTTTATTTCTATATGGAGCAGTGTTATGGGAAATGATATCCTAAAATATTTAAACGATAGATCGTCTCAACCTCCGAATACAGTAGGTACGGAGCTTATGAGAATTCGATACACGGTTGCCAAATCGTCGAATCAGCTGTACATTATTACTTCCGATTCCATTATTAGGGTTTCTGACAGTTAGTGCATTCTTTCAGGAAAACAGTAAAATATAAAAAAACAATTTTTTTATTTAGAAACAGTGAAAAAGCCCATAATTTTATTTATTATTATTCAACATTAACGTAATTTACATTTCGAACATTTATTTATTATTATACGATTTATTAAATTTAAAGTAAAATATATAATCCTTTAACGAATAATAGTTTCCACTTTTGCAACAAAAATAGCTGGAATCATACAAATCCGCATATAATACAATAATATTTAAGAACGGAATAGCAATTACACATACATATGTCTTGTTTCAACTTTTAGTCAGTCGATGAATCATCTTCAGATGACGAATCTGTTACAGCAATAATAAATTCTTCAATGTCATCTTGCAAATTTTCCACTATCCACATTTCCTTTTCAATATTTTTTACATGTTTGATGTAAATTTGCCAGTTATCAACTGTTGCAGTGCTATACGCTCTTCGAATTAATTCCTCCACATCTTTAAATGTGGTGTTATTCATTTTTCAGTTCGTTTCAGTTTTTAACTTGTGCCCATACACTTTCAATGGGATTTAACTCGCAGTGGTAAGGTGGTAATCGAAGAATTTCATGACCTTTTCTTTCGCAAGTTCGTCAATCCTATTATCATACTGCGGTTTAATTTGTGACACGCAAAACAGCAAGTCCCTTTTTAGCATATCGTCAGTGGTAGGTATTTGTTTCTCACGGAGCCAATCAATGATATTGTTTTTTCTCCATGCTGCCGTTGGAACTTTTTCTAATTTTCTGCAATGATAGGAAGCATTATCAAGAACAATCACTGATTTCTCCGGTATATTTTGAAGCAATCTCTTAATAAACCAATCCTCGTAAGCGTCTGAATCCATCTCATGATGAACATCGGCAGTGTTTTTCTTGCAGAGAAATGTATATTCAGCACCAAGAACAAATCCGTCATCATCACCAGCATGGACTAATGCAAAACTAGGCCCAAGCCCGGTTGGGGATTTCAAACCAGTACTTAATCCTTGGATGAAAGTTTGTCCACTATTTTGAATTGTAGTGTCTGTCCAAGTTTTATTTACTGTACGCCCTGTATTCACCCATGATTCATCAGTATATATTATACTTCGACCTGAAATAATTAAAGTTACAGAAATATCAAACATTCTACCTATTTCTCTAAATTCCTTGATCTCTAGTACGTATTTGTGCCTCTACCGAATAATGTCGTCTCGTTCGATTAGTATACTTTTACGTCCTACTTTTTAAATTCGAAACCCATATCGTATAACCATCTATCTAAAGTTGCTCGACCGAAGTTAGGGAGATCATCATCAGCATTGACAGCAGCAAGAATTGCATTTAATGTATGTGGCGGATTCTGTGTAAAAAAACTATGCACTTTACGTCGAATAGCTGCTTGCGTGTTCTCATCATATGTTTGAGATCGGTTATTTAGTGGTGTGATTTTCCTATTCTTGGGGTTTTTTGAACTTGATTGTATTTTATAAGGACAATCTGCAATCATTTGATAAACTCTGCTGTAATAATGTTGTTTATCCAGAATCACTAACTTATTGCCTTTAAGTAAAAGCAATTAAAGATGCGCGGTAATCAGTTCCATTCAAACGACGGGAAGACAGACTCTTAGTATCAAGCTTTCCTATTTCAATGACTATAAAGCTCCAAATAGAAGCTCTAGTTTGAATTCAGCTTCCTACTCGATTCTACGCATTACTAGCCTAGACAACTATTTACTACATTTGATTGTGAACATAATTTTGCGCATATATGGTATAAAGAAAATATGCTTAATGATTACACTCGTCTTCAATTTACTAACTATTTTTTATATTTCAAAACTTCCCAAGAAAGAGGCTTTAGTTCACTGTCGTTTAATTGTGGATATTTTCTCTACATTCGACTTTTCACTGTACATTAACTAGAAGAGCGTTTTGTAACTGAATCTATTATTATTGTTTAAGTTAAAACAAGTTCGGTATTCACTAGTTTAACCCATTAATTAAATATTCATGCGATTATCCAGTTTAAATCTAACCAAGTATCCAACCCAACAAGCACACGCACTTGTACTTGTACCTTTAATTACATATCCCATGTGTTCAACGCTCGCGAAAATTGAATTCGACATTGGGTAAGTCTATCCGTGTAATTATCGATCTCCCGTAGTGATTTGCTCGCAGCAACTCCGAATTGCGGACTCTCCCACACCATCACTCTTATCAGAACCGCAATAATGTCTTCCGATCGATTGCCCAGCTCGGTTTACCGTTCTCATCGCTTTCCTCTTTACGCACCCGCTAATTCGTAAGAGCTGCGACAAATCGGGACAGTCGTAACAACCTTTCCGCTACCGCCTTCGGACGAAATTAATGGGCGGCATCGGTCAGTAGCCAAAGTAATGGTACAGCCGTAAATAACCCTTTCGTATAAAGGGGAGAGTTAACGAATCCTCGATATGTCGAACGAGTTCTCTCGTAATAACTAGAGTAGGTACTGGTCGAGTGGCAGGTGTAGCTTTCGAGCAACCGATTCGGTGATTTAATGTCAACGGTATGGACAATGGTCTGTGTTCGTGCGGATAGGGAAGTTGGAAATTGTTGCGTGAAGGTTTAGTACAAATACTAACCATTCCCAAAAGCATATGAACAAGAGTATCCAATCTACGAAATAAACTGTATAAAGCAGATCTGGATATACGTAATATGTATTGCTACGATCTTTTACAGCATCTTGCGGTGATTCCAAAATCCATTGTTATCGTATTAGGTTCGTGTGCCAGGGACGTTGTCGCTACCATCAAATTGTTTATCATCAGGATTAATTAACGTACAGGACTGCCACCTATACGATCGGTATCTGAATTTAATATTAGAGTTTCCATTAACATCCGAGGTTCAATGAGTAAAGGCGGCCTCTGTTGTGTAGGGAGTAAGGGTAATATCGCAGGCAGCGACAATCAATGGGTATAGAAAATGTTACTAAATCAAAGAATACATTATTGTTTTTGTATCTGTAAATTAACATAAAAACATTACACATCACACAACACCACATAACAGAAGGGTTTGCAAGAATTTCATACACTACATCGCGGGTCTACCCGACGAAGAACCAAGCACCAGTAAAATTAACTGAGCTCAAGTTGCCACCATGGAGCCCGAAATATGACGAGGAAGGTTGTATGTTGTTAGTATAATTTGGAAACCGACGACATAGCCATTCGTTAGGTCGTCGGTTAGTGCTGCAGCGGCCCTCAACGCGTACCACGTCTATGTTCTGTCCCGTATCCGGTAGGGTACGGGTAGGGTGATCTTCTGGGGACCTTCGGTTGATGCTGCGCGGGTGCTTGCGCAAAAAAATGTGTTTGCTAACTATCCTCGGCATGAAAATAACCCAAACATGTAGAGGTGAATTTGCTAGAAACTATATACTTACTCTGCCCGGAGTATATGTGCACGAATGCGCATTTATAGACACTAGAATAATCAGAAATGATGACAATACCATCTTCATCGACTGGTATAGCGAACCTAGTGATTCAAGTATACTGACGAATTTCCATTCTAATCATAATATGAAACAAAATGTTAACACCACCTTAGCTATGAAAGATAGAGTTGTAAAAATAAGTCACCACAACTTCCTTCAAAAAAATCAGAAGATATTTTCCAATAATGATTATCCAAAACCATTAATTAATAAAATACTTTTTAACACAACTCCTAACAATGTTCTCAACCACCCGTACAGATGAAGATCTAATCACAAATAACAGAGTCAGATATTTCCGTGTTCCATATATACCAGATATTTCATCACAGATATCTAAGATTCTTGCGACTGACAACAATTAGTTGGCTTATTACAATTATAAACTTTTAAACACCTTCTCTTCTCATGTGAAAGACAAAACTAATCTATTAACGCAATCTAATGTAATTTATTATATCCCTTGTAGTAATTGTGAGAAAATTTATAAAGGTCGAACATCAACTTGGCTAGAAACAAGAATTACTCTGCACGAAAGTGATCTTAACACTTAGAAGCTTAGATGTGCGTTGGTAGGACATATGAGAGAAAAGAGACATATACCCAACTCTGATAACGTTAAACTGTTGAAAACAACAAACAGAAGAGGAGAGAATTCTTAGAACTATCAATAACAACAATACAGTGAATTTCAGATTTGACATAAGTAATTTACATTACAAATTGTATATTAATTAGATCAAATTTGTATATCTGTATTGTTCAAAATATTATAGTACTTTTCACTTTTCTCTTAAAACATTTAAAATTTATCATTTCACGTTTAACTTTTGATCAACACTGTATATTCCTTTTTTTCTGACATTTTCTACACACTGTTGTGTATTATTGAAATAAAATTTATTTCAATAATTTTTTTTGTCTTCATTTTTTGTTTTCTGTCTGAAACGGACAACACAACAATTTGCCGATTATATAGCTATTCCCTCAATACATGATGATCCCATTACTTCTTCAGATAATATGGAGGTCCACCTAAATCCTGTAATGAATGGTATAACAGATGGCGATCTAAATCGGTACAGGTAATTTTTACTGCAAGAACTAACACTTGCCCTCATGTAAACATCAATAGAGCTCCTATCCCAGTAAAACCTGACGTAAAACATTTGGACCTCCATATCGATCAACACCTAGCATGGGATGAACAAGTCGAAAGAAAACATGACACCTGTACTTTAGACCCAGGCAAATATATTACTAATCGAAATAAAATGCAGAACAAAATTACCCTATACAAATCAACGCTGAAGCCTATCTGATCAAACGGGATTTTACTCTGGGGATTCGCCAAACTTGCAAGAATAATAATCATACAAATATTCCAGTCTAAAATTCGGCGCTCCTTATTATATCAGCAACATACTTGCAAATTAGATAAATTGTATAAATTGCAACATATTTGAAAATTACATAAATTATTTAAACTTTGCCAGTGACTACACGTTTTATACCCAATTAGTAACAACATGGATTATTTCTAACTCGATATTGTATCATAATTTGAAAACAATGTTTGTTCATTAGTACTAGACGTTCGGCTGTCAATCACGAATTATCCACTTAAAAGTAATGCAATAAGCGAACGCGCCACTTCGAGAATCGATAATGGGAAATTTCAAACGACTGGTTGATAGAAATAATTCAATTAAAAGCTTGTCGCGTATTTTTCAATCAAGAGACATTCTCATTAGAATATTAAAAAAAAAGTAAGCAATATTACTCATTTTTAAGTGTGATTACAGTGCTTTGTAATTGTTTGCATGCATTTTTAAGCTTACGTTATCGTTTATAGCAATGTACGATTCGACTAATCTAACGTACTGACGCTTCACTTTACGCTTGGTATACTGCATACCTTTGAAAGAAGATTTGATAAGGGCTTTGAATTCGGCATCGCAAATATATTCAACAATTAATCTTACTTGTACGGTATGAAATTTGGTGTTGACCAAATGTAGGCAAGGAAATCTATGCAAAATATTAAACGATACAGAGAAAAATAGTAAATGTTATGTTGTACCATGTTTCTTTCGGTCTTCCTCTCTTTCTTCTTGTCCGGATTGTTGCTTCCCATATTTTTTTTCTGGTCTCCCCCTGGACCCATGCTTTTGAGCATTTCCGCTATTATTTTGTCACGACATACGGCTATACCATTTTTTTAAATTTTTGCATCTCTTGTAGTAGTTCCTCCATCGTTATTTTGTCCCCCAGTTCTTCTGGTTCTTCTCTTTCTCGATCAACTATGCTCTTTTGTAGCTCTTCTTGTCTATTTGCACATAGCAATTCTTGAAGGTACTCCTGCCATCTTAGTATTATTTCATTCTCGTCTGTTAATATATTTCCCTTAACATCATTTATAGTCGTTTGTTGCACTTTTTTCCCCTTCTCTTAGGGTTTTCACTATTTTGTAAAACAGCAATTTACAAGTACTTAAAAATCTCGGAAACAAGCAAAAAAAGTTATCCACTCATATTTGTCTCATAGGGGAAATATAAAATCACCGTTTCCGTTAAAAAAAGTATCTTCGCTAACTGCCACAAACAACCATCGACGCACACAAAAGAAAAACAAACAAAGAACTGTATAACAGATATCTCGTATAAGTTGTCACACCCCGATAGTCAGGACTTGCGTCCTTGTTTGTCCGCCTTTTCTCTCGCCTTCTCTCTTCCACCGTCAAGACAAAAAAATAATAATGACGTAAACAAGCCGTTGTAAGTAGTATAGAACACATTACGAGTTCCTGATGAATGAATGTCTGGACTGATGTTCAAGATGATGTTACGCCCATCTCGCTCTAACTTCAAATTTCCCGAGAAAATGTCGCCAGGCGTTCGATAGTAGGAAGCTGGCGAATGAACTAGATCACAGATGTGTTTGCTTGTTTAAGACAGAAACGTGCACAGAACAATAATCGCCAAAATACGGAATGACTATTGCATTTATTTTCGAAAATATGATCTAAGTGTATAACTTTGTGATTTCGTCCATGCAACTAAAGATGCTATGGATAAGTAAAATTTGCCATATACATATGTGAATGTTGACTATATTTTTTTCGTTAGTTTTCTGTTATTCGATGCATATCTGTTTTCAATAACTGGTGTTGTTATTCTCGGAGTGTTCATTAGCATTTTTTCTGTCTAGTGTGAAATAAAACTTCGCTTTTTCAATACTACACGTACTTCCTATTACTAGAGAACCAAATGCTTAAAATGTTTAGCAGAGCATCGGCTGATGCTGTTAGTGACGCACTTTCTGAAGCAGGAGTTAGCGCAGCTTTTTCATCAGGGTATCTGCAAGATGATACACGATACCCAGTCTTTGTTGGGTCTATGTTTAATTCTGCTATCATATCAGACGTACAAAAACAAAAAAGAAAAAATAAATATAAACGGAAAATTGCTGTTGACTATATATTTTTAGATGACCAGAAGTTTTCCAAGTGCATTGGGAATCCATTAGATCTTTCATGGTGCATGTGCCTTCAGATGCCACACACGGCAGTAGGTGGCCATCGGTCTGCACATCCTTGCACTCGCGAAAGCATTGACTCCATAGGAACGCTTCACATCGGCAGGTCTAACATAACGTGCTGTGCAATCTGTTGAGGGCATCAGCAGCTCACCTCTCACCTTTCCGAGTTACCAGGAGCCACTTCTTCTTTCTGGAGCAGCCATTCTTAAAGTGAAATGATCTTAGTTGTGGTTGGATTCGGCGTCATATGGTTTTCCTTCTTTGAGGATTTCAGATAACTTCTGAAAGCAATCTAACTGAATAGTGGTCGCATAAATCAGCATAATAAGCTCTGGATTCCATCAGGTAGAATCTGATCATTAGTAGAAATATCAAATAAAATTGGTGCAAGTCCATTGCCTTGAGATAACTCATTCCTCTGTGTCCCGAGTCATCTTCTTCGTTCCTAAAATTCCGAATCTGTATTGGTGTAGATGCGCTGAAAGGCTTTGGTTCTTATTGAATCATTTACTTTGGTTCCGCTTAAACATTTGTAGGTTTTCCTTGTCAAAACATTTACTCATTTTAGTCGCCAAATCAAATAATTGTGTGCCTATATGGGTTTCGAAAATGCTAATCGCGAAACATATCGATTGACGCGTAATCCTGAATTTTGAAACACATACATGAAAAATAATCCCATTCTCTAAATCTGTTATTAATGCGTTTCTACATTACGCCCGTGGATTTATGGAAATTCATCAGGCGTACAAGAATTTCAATAAACGCTGGCGCATATTTTGAACTTTTTGCATTTAGTTCCGCCGTATTGGCTGTGTTTCGAATTCCTGCTTCGTCTACATCCGATGCTGTGTGATTAATACCAATCCGCGGCCCATAGGTATTTCGAATATCAGGTTCCGATATCACCTCCATCCACGTAATGTCCACCGCCCTCCGGTAGTTCATCAGCTTGTAGCAATAAAATATTGATATGTCTGATAGGATAGGTCACATTTTTATGCAATCAAATATTATATAATAGTATAATTTCTTGTGTCCGTCTTTCAGAACTTTACAGAGTCGCTGTCTTATGAACATGAACGCCAGTAGCATTTTTACCTTAGACATAGACTGCATTTTATTCTAAATTTCCAACTAAGCCAAAAATATTTTTATAATGATACTTTCAAGAAGTTAATCATCTCTCAGAACGAAGTTCTACCTGGCGAAATATTAATAATCTGACCTACGATAACTAATCAATTATCGTAGAGAATTGAGGTAATTCATTTGAATTACTTAGGCAAATGTTTTTTTTTTGAAAAGGCACATGTTTCATCTGTAGTTCAAAATCATTATAATTCCAACCCTTAAATTAATTTGTAGAGAAGATCCATGAAATTGGTTATGAAATATAACTTAAGAAACACATTCCCATAGTATAGTAAAATAGACGAATTCGTTACGAATAGAAAATGGAAAAGATGTTTTCACATCTCCTGCTTCAACATTAAATGTATGTACGTAGTTAGTATTGTTTGCTGGCTGTTATAACCGTCTAGTATAATGTTTTAAATAATTCACACGTAATTCTAGAGGAGCACAGCATCCAGACATCAATTTAAATTCAATAGTTCGCTTGGTAACATCGGTATAATTCCTGGGTAGTAACCGAAGGCTTAATTAACTCCAAGCAAACAAATTTCATTTTATTACTACACAAACTGTAATTAAAGCATATGTTCTAGCAGAAACAACGGTTTTTAGAAACATTCAAGCTCAGATTAATCAACAACATTTTTTTATATCCTATTATTCATTAATGTAGACTACTCGTGTTCAAAACAAGTACAGATCTAAAATATCTCAGTACAAAAAATATTTTGAAATTTCTCTGCTATTAAAATATGTATACAATTATTAAACTCTGTGTAAATGTTTAGAATCTGTCCCGTCCGGAACGGACAATAGAGTACAAACTTTCCTAAAATTTCAGTGTCAGGTCATATTCTTTTACTTTCGGCAGCACGTGCGGTTAGCAACACATCTGCTAGTTCATTTGTGTGACACTGTGTGACTTTTTATACAAAAACTTCACTACAAAATTATTTTTAGGTTTTGATATTTTATCCAAAATCCAATTATTAAATTTTAATTGCCAATTCGATATTATCTTCTGCATTTGCCTAGTTACAACAATTTTATATCAATAACATATATAGTGACGCGATAAAAGCTAACACTCTCTAGATACGTATTTCGGCAACTAAGTTGCCATCCTCAGCAGAATCTCTGAACGAAAATAATGTTAGGCGCAGCACCTTGGAAGACATGCACCACACCGAACACCGCATGAATAATATGAATATAATGCAAGAAAATGCCGCATTAGAAGATTAGACAATTGGTATCATCACACTTTTATACAAAAAAGCGGATAGTAAAAACTGCCAAAATTATCGATGTATCATATTAATCAGTGCAGTAGCTAAAACATATTCTAGAATATTAGAAAAAAAATTAAGAACAAAATTTTGAACAGACACTTGAAGAAACGCAATTAGGATTTCGGCAAAATAATGATGCTGTTTTTCTAATGAGCCAAATAGGAGAAAAAGCTTCATTGGCCTAAAAGAAGGTTTTGATGAGGAGAAGGGGAAAGACATATGGACAATACTAAGACGTAGATGAACATCAGAAACATTAATAAGTGTTATACAGAGTTTATATAAAGAAACGAAAAGTTACGTATTGATAAAACTAGAAAAATGGAATCTTGGGTTTTAATCAGGGTTGTATTTTCAGTCCTCTCCTATTTATGATAGTATTGAAGGCTGCAATAAATGAGGCAAAAATGGAAGCCGTTGGAAGTCGGCTACTGGAAATTAAAAGAATATAAGCATCGAAGCTGTGTTACGCTGACGATATGGTGACTATAACAAAAAAAAAACAGTTAATCATAACATGGCAGGGTATAAGGAAGCACTGGATAAAATAAACGTGAAAATCAACCAAGAAAATGCAAAAACGATAACCAAACAACATGTAACAAAAGCAGAAGAAAGACTAGCAGCTAAAGGAAGGTTATTTATCGACATTACGCAAGAAAGAAATACCTAGAGATATTAAAACAGAAACATTTAACACCGATATTGATACATGGAGCAGAGACATGAATGACGACAGAAAGACACAAAAGTAAGATGACGCCAATAGAAATGAGATATTTGAGTAGAATCGAAAACAAAACAAAACTGGATACAATTAGAAATACAACGTGTATTGTTTGAAAATAAGATCCCCATAGTAGAGAAAATACAATCCAATCAATCCAAACTATCCAATCTAGCATTGCGAAATCTATTTGTTGATTGATTCCTATCTGTTCCACCTACAGATATTTTACACGTTTATTGATCTAGTTCGTGTCAGGTGCCACCTTGCCGACAAGTTTCTGAATTCTTGACAACGACACACTTTGCTTCAGATATTTTACTCCAAACTACAACCGCTACAGTCAAGTTGAAAGTCTCGAAATTGTTATAGCTTAAGCTAGAAGTTCACGCAGAGCGCCTTGGCAATATGAACGGCTACATATAAAACTCGCGAGGACTTCAAACTAACACACAATATACGAACATATTACACATTGACATATTATAATTCAAAAGTATTTTGGCGATTCAGTTGATTGCAACAGAATTAAAGAATAACATTGCAATACGTATGTATTGTATACCCAGGGAATGAAACACTTATAGGGTATTTATGTACGATTCCCGAATACCAAATATTGTTGCAGAGTTTCAGGATGCAGAATTAACTATAGCTCAGTTACTATATATGTATTAGTCACTTGTATAGATAATGAGTGGCAGTAACTACGGTTGTCAGTAACAAATGGGTTGTAAATTTTATACAATACATACGTATTGCAATGTTAAATTTAAAATATCGTTTTAATATTTACTAATAATTCTGATTACTTTAGTTAATTTAATCACATATTTGATATATTGAAAACTGTACCAGCACAATAATTTAGCACAAATTTATGCCTTTATTCAATTTTCAACATATACTCATAAACAGATATGTCAAATTTTAATATTCTTCACCAAATATCCTTTCTCCTGTTCATCTTCCTTAATCCAATCGTATACGCTCAAATAAAATAGCCTTTTTTTGTAATTAAATGCCAATTGGTGCCATCATAATCAATGTTATGATTTAAATTAAAAGTAAGAATCACCTTTGTACAATAATAAGTTTCCTAAAAGGACGCTGTGGACTCAAAGGACACGTACAGAAAATTTGGGTTAACATTGAGGACCCAAGCTGCAAACTGTGTGAAGGGGCAATAGAGACTGCGTATCACATCTTATGTGAATGCAAGGCCTTTGACCCTAGAAGACAGGCAATCTTTTAGAAACCAAAAATGACGGGATATATAGACCAACCGGCCAAGGACCTGTACAAACTGGTGCAGAACACAAGTATTTGAGAACGGCTGGTACACTACATGGGTACAAAAAATGGGAGGCAAATACAAAAGGCCAGACACTGGAGACTTATGTCAGGTGGCTCTCAAGAAAAAAGGATGGTTCCGGGCAGTTCCCTCTGTGATCGAACCGCGTGCTCTCTCTTCCTGGGCTCTACCCACAATCATTAGCTTGTCCAAATTGTCTGCTGGTCTTGTTGCAATTTGACCGAAGTAAGTGAGGATCCTTAGCATTCATCGATTAGTTCAAGGATCGATAAGTAAGTCCAGGGGAGCATTCGTGTCCAATATCGCATTTCCAGCAGTATTTTTATTTTCAGTGGTGTGTATAGCACAAGATTTCTCTAAGAAAGATGGAAAGGATTAATGTACCTACACACTAGTTGCACTTTAGTTTTATTTTAAATATTGTAGTTTACCCGCGGCTTTTTATGCATTGCCGATCTGACCATTTGAGCTTATTTCTCTTTGGCTTACATCCTTTTTACTAAGGAATGATCGCAAGTAGACGAATTCTTTATTTCGCAATCGATTAATTCTCCCGCCGGAATATTAGCATCGAAATTAAACAATATAAAATAAAATAACTAAAAGTTTTCTATTTCACAGCCAATAAGAGAAGATAGTCCAAAGCAAGAGATGTCACGGGATAAATATAACCTAACCTCAATCAAATTTAGCTTTGATGTCAAAAATTACTTCTATTTAATGATAATTCACAAGTAAAGGGGCGAAATTTCCAGCATAGTAAAACGATGCAATTAAAGCACCTAGAAAACCAATTCCATTTTGCTCCCGCTAGAGCCAAGGTAAAACGCTGCCAACATGAAATCCGCCCCCGCAATTTATTTCATTCATATAAATTGTGTATTAAAACAGAGTGCTTAAAGTTCTTTCATTATTGCGTTATGATTAAAACAGTTTTTGTGGGCGAGGTGCGCTACTCGTTCGTGTAAAGTGAGTGTTCTCGTCCGTGGGTTAATATAGGTCAGGTGCTCATGCTATTAGCGTAAAATACTAAGAGCGCAGGAAAAGAGCTGCAACGAAGTGCAAAAGGAATACGTATTTTGAGGTTAGGGCTAAACGCGTTCAATTAATTTCATATTTGCTTTTTTGCACCGCTTCCGCTTTATAAATAGGTATAGGGCATCGTCATTTCAAATCACAACTGTGCAGAGACTTACTATCACAAATATGAATAAACACGCTGAAAATGTCAACTGCGCACACCCCCTGGTTCGGTCTCTATGTCCTCCAAAGTTCCTCGATTGTGCTTCAAACCTCCTCAACTCTCGCTCAACTCTAATTTTCTTCCGACAGTTCTAGACAGCCGAATTGCAGGGATGGTTAGCCATATATGCTCAGTACACCCTGAAAATTTCAACTGCCTAGACCCTCTGGTTCGGTATCTATGCTCCTCCAAAGTTCCTCGATTGTACTTCAAAATTGACTATTTTCTTCACACATTTTGGCTAATATCTCGGAAATGGTTAGAGCTATCGGAATGTCCTAGTACAGTTTATATTCATTACATTTTAATAACCGAAAAAGCCACAAATGACTTAAATATTTAGTGACTTTAAGAACTTCAATTGTTCAATGTACTGCGTTAGTCGAACAACCTCTACAAATAACATCAGTAGTAATGTGGGTATATTTGTTACTAGAATGTGACGAGTGCGCTTGAAATGGCTGGCAAAATTCTCGTATTTCACCTTTCATCCAATTAACGTAAAGCCCGTCAACTCATCGTCCAATTCCCAAAACTCTACAAGCTGAATAGGGTGGCACTTGAAAACACACACTAAATCGGAAAGTTTAACATAATCGATACCTACGTTAAGCACGCAATTAAATTCTCATTTTTTTTCAGTCAACCGCTACCATTCGATTGCGTTTATCTTCTCATAAAAATGTTGTTACAAAAACACATTATTCGTATTTTAATTTCAGCGCCTATACTTACAAGGAAGGTAAATAATGATATGTGTACACATGGCTTGCGTATGTAGGGTATTGAAAACTTTATGACGCGAAAACAGGTACGCCAATATTTGTTTAAGCGCGTAATTTTAAAAATAATATTATATGTTATTATCTTCAAAATTGTACAATGCTATCATCCTATTGTTTTGCACTGTTATATCAATGAATAAATAATTACGCTAAGAAAAAGGAACTAGGTCAAGAAAATGTAAATATTAACCAAGTATTTAATTTCTATTTCCATGTAGTACAAGCATTTTATTTAAAAAAAGAAATTCAAATTATCTAGGGTTAACTATTGAAGTATGGCGAAGAAAATTGTAAATAAATTTAACCTCTTAGATGTTAAATTTATTTACAATTTTCTGTTGTCTGTATCATATTTAATTGTAGTTGTTTTATAGTTTTCGTACTTCTAACACTACTTGATATTTCACATACCCAAGATAAAAGTTAGAAACTATATTTATTAGAGTGTTTAGAAATTTATAGATATGATAAATTAGGTTTAGCTCTAAACGATCAAAATATTTTATACCACTCCCCTCTACTTTTTGTAAACGTATAAATAGCAAGGTATTCACTAGTTTAAATATACTTTCATCCACCTGATGATGCCACTGTGTGGCGAAACAATTGTAGTGGTTTATTAAATTAAATTATTTGAAACTCATTACTCGTTGTGTTATTATATATTCTTATATCTATCTCATTGTTGTTTAGAAAGAATAAGAAATTTCACGGTTTTCCCATTAGATTTCAGATAATAACAAAACACAATTTACTCCCATCAAGATAACCCGAACCACAAGCCTTCTATATTTTCAGTCTTTTTTTGTAAACATAAGCAAACTCATAAATTTTCTTTACACGCGCGCTCGAAATTTTATACTTTATGCCCCATATAGCGACAACAAAGCACCCCAAGGCTAAGCCCGCAGCTAATAGCGTAATGGAGCGTCAAATATGTCAACGTCTAAAACTCCCCCTTCGTCATTCGATTTTCACTTTCACTCATTGATCTCGATTTCTTTTGTAAATTATGAACATGAGCGGCGTAAAAATGTCGAAACCGTTATCGCGGGGAATGGGAAATTAGTTCCAGCGCAGAGTAATTGTTTTTATGCATTGAAAATTTTATTAATAAGCGGAATGTGGTGCTCTTCAATTATTGGTTTATTCTCGGAATGTACCGCTTAGAATCTTGATAGGTTTCTCCTTTGTATGATAAATATAGATATAATAAAGGAACTCATTGTCAGTCAAATGAAGCAAACAGGAAAAAAAAGGAAAGAGAAACACATTTTACATAAAACTCCTACTTATGCAGACCGCAAGTCCGTTATCGAATTTTTCCTGTTCACGTCGTATTTCGTAATTTTTTTTTTTTTTGGTTTCGTATTTACGCTGTGCACAAATTTTAATTTTTAATTAGTGAATGCATAATCCCTTCTCGGCATTAAAAGAAACAGTTTAAAAAATATTTTTAAGGTAGGTAGTGACCTAAATTATGAATAACTCCTATGAGTTTTTCTTTTGAATACATTGAATAAGTTTTCATTGGCTGGTATTTTAGAAATCAGATATAGTCAGCTATAAATATTTTAGGTCACTGTACGCTTAAGCTAGCAATACGGTATTTTCTTTTCAAGTTTTGGTTTACCTGAACTACTTCAAGACAGCTACTGAAAAAACGGATATCTAGTTCACGGTTCATGTTGAAGTTCATGGTTCTGTTGAGCTAATACATGAACCAACACTAAAAGATCGGGCAGAGGTGTGTTTTCTGACCGAGTTCTGCCCATTTTTGTTACGCTTCTTAGCAAACGTTGGTATGCATTAGTGCGAGCCCCTTCGCTATGTGCTAAATATGTTAGGTAACCAAATAAGTTCATATGGTTTTTGTATATAAAATAGAGTGCCATGAATATTTTTTAAGTTCTTGATCGACAGCATTTGTTCGTCATCTGTCATCTACTTTAGTATAAATCCTTCTTTTATCGGACACATACGCATTTTGTGTTTTTTTTTGTTTAATAAATATATCAACATGATTTTAGAACTTCTAGGATATATTTCTGTTTTATTACTTTTCTCTTATTTCGGGGATTAGTCGAATACGCAGATCGAATAAACGAAACGTTGAATAATGAAAATGGGGGAAAAACTCACTTCTACGTATTTCCATTTAGTCCGAAAACGGTTTTGTGTACGGAAAACGGTAAAAACAACAAAGTAAACCTAGTTCAAATGCGGCAAGCTGATTCCAAAGTGAATTCTACGTCATATTCCGGTCTAGTACACGGTCTGCTGACTTTAACAACGCTAACTCTGGAAACAGTTCGTGTTGCGCCATATGTAGATAATACATACATACTAAATAGAAAATAACGTAACCTCCCCGAGGTACGGGATCTCTATTCCTGTTTGTAAATATTACATGAGAAGCGACTCCCTGGTACCTGAATTAATGATAAGCTAATTACCAGATTTAGTATGTAGTTGAAAATAAGGAACTACAAGAACAAAATCAGTGAGGGATTAGGAAGCAATGAAGACCTGATGTAAATATTTAAAATTTGCGAATTAACCTTACTTAAATTATATCGTCCTTCTCTACGAAAGGCCATTTCGTTATCTCCTCCATTTGGTGTTCTTTTCTTCTGGAGTAACGTAAAATTATTTGTTTTGTAAAATGGATACAAACATTGATTCCAGCGCATGTGCCAGAAAAATTGATGCATTTAGGCAGTCTTGTTTTGCGATTGTGTTCATCACAGTCTGCGGTACGGCTTGTATCGTGTCAAATCTTTGCCGATTCAACTGGATCTTCATCTTTGGAAAGAGAAAAAAGTCGCAAGGAGTCAGATTGAGGACTATGCTGGATAAGGAACAATGGTCATACCGTTTTTGCACCAAGAATTACTCTAGTTGCATGTGGCATAAGATTGTCATGGTAGAAATCTCACTAGTTCCTGCGGCACTTCTTTGTACATTTCCTTCCTACCGTTCCTTGACTGTCAAAATTGAATTCCGCCTTAACAGTGTGACGTGGAGATTAGAAATCTTTGTAGATAATCCCAACAATATCGAAAAAACAGGTCGGTAAGGACTTGATGATGCTTTCGACTTAAGAGGCCGAGGTGATAATGAGATCTTCAATTGTGGCGATTGTTGTTTGGTTTCGAGATCATAGCTATAAACCCAACTTTCGACTTTAGAAAGAAAATGTGTTTGAGATCGAAGCTGTTCTTTCAATTCAAAACAGACATCCATGCGACGCTGTTAATGTTGCTGGTCTTCCAGACGTTGATCGTCATCAACTAATTCAGCCATTCTTGAAACGTTTAAAACAGTCGTACGTTTGACCTAAAGCATCGTTCCAGAATATTTCCTCCAAAATATTATGTATCTGCGACGGTTTGTGGAAATAAAAATTTGTTAACTCAGAATAAATCTTTAAAATACGTTCCAAATATATTTAATCCGAACATTAATTGCTATCAAGTATGGAAGTAAATCTCAATGAAGTATTAACTCACTGCCTGTAATAATAGATTATGTTTGTTGTGTAACATAAAGTTTACGTTAAATATTTAAAACACCGCGAAGCGGGAAGAGGATTCTACGTTAAATTAATTCAAAGTCCTTAAGTGCAACTTCGAGAAACGCTAAATAACTACTACTTAACGCCAACAGTAAATTATTTTTCATTACCGCTTCTCTTTTCGCCAAGTCGAAAAAGATCTACTAAGCAGATTACTTTGCAACCCGTTGAAGGAACCGATGTATTTTCTGTCCAGTTTCCTATTTCGCCAGATGTAAAACAAGCTAGCGTGTCGTTTAGAACACGTTGCACGGAAAAAGTTTACCTTTTACTTCAGTAACTGGTAGCGTCATTTCTTACTTTGCTAATAAAGTAGAAAAATAATTCACGTTGAAAGAAAACAGCAAGATAAAATCTCTAAGCATTCCTTCAATAATATTTCTTTAGTGTTAAGAGCATTAATTCGCTGGGCAATCTATCTACGTATTTCGTCAAACACATGCGATTTTTTAATAGGTGAAATTTTCTGATATTGATATCCTACCGTATATTCTATCAACCCTTCTTCCAGGTTTATACTTTTCCTCAGATGTTCATGAAATGTTAGTTTAAGACTATGCGGAATACGAAAAATACAACAAGCTCTTGCAATTATTTCTTCTTATTCGCACGAGATGTTATATGTGGATATATAATAAACAATGAGTGTATTGAGAACACCCATCATCAGTGAAAGGTTTTATATTATTATACAGATCAGATATTACAATAGCAATGAGGTTAGCAGCTATAGTGTATTGTGTAACTAAAATATAAGTTCAGAAGCAGAATTTTGTATTTTATAATGCTTACAATGATTCTGTTGTATCATACTAGCGCCATACACTTTTATGTAATGTTAAAAATACGGTCCGTAAACAGGTTTGGCGCAACTGTGACCGCATCCATTTGAACAACATTTAAATTTCCCAGGACAGGTACAATCGTCTATACATGCTTCAACGCATGGCCCCACAGTTCCCGGTGGTAATATTGGACAGGATCCCGGCTTGGGTATAAATGGTTGAGAACAAACATGTCCGCAACCATTGTAGCAGCATTTTTGCAAAGCCGGGCAATCGAAGTCGTCCGAACACTCTTCTACACAAATAGCAACTATTCCTGGAGGTAATAATTGACACAGTCCCGGTTTTTCATAGACAGGTTTTCGGCAGATCGAACCGCATCCATTGGAACAGCATTTGGTGTTTCCTTCGCAGTCATAATCACTCTCACAATTGACGGTGCAATCTATATCCGACGATAAATCTATTTTTGGACAGCTTCCTGGTTTCGGAGGAACTGGTCGATGATGCATTAAGATTTTATTGCTGGGATAGTAATAGAAATAATTTATAATTTATAGTCAATACTTACGAATTGGAGTTTGGCATGTAAAACCACATCCATTATAGCAACACTTCTGAATACCATCGCAACTGCTGTCATCTTCGCATTCTGCTATGCAAATTCCCGGTCCTGTAAGTATTGGACAAAGTCCAGGTTTGTCAGGTGGGCAAAATCCATAGGCAAGAGATGAACTAGCGATCACACATGATGAAAGTAGCAACGCATAGTGGTACCTCATTGCTCTGCTTTTTAGGTACATCAGAATAGAACTGCTTCAGCTATTTGGGCGCACGCCTTTATATATGCATCTGTGTAGATACTTAAGCGTATGAGTTTATTTATTACATCTTTCAGAACAAATATTTTGCATACAACATAAGTAAATACACTCCTATGTAGTGCATAGACGCAATAAAAATCAAACAAGGTTAAAACAATGAATACATTTGTATCCAATATATCTACATAATTCCGTATTTATTACGATTTAATAGAAATTGCCGTAATTTGCACTTCTTGCATATAAACACCGTATTGGATTACTCCTCCCGCACAAAATATTCATTAATCGGGACACGTATTCCCCAAACACGTGTCCCCAATTAATTAATCTTTTTTGTGCGGGGGGCAGTATCCGATACAATGTATTTATGGTACTGCCCCACAGTCCTTGCAATCTTTAGTTCTTACATATGTTAAACAACAATAAATTATTGATGAAATTGAGGAAAAATTGCAAAAATTTAGCACAGAGGCAACAAAATCGAAATGTACATTAACCCATATGCATTCACAGTGACATAGAGGCAGACCCTATATTATGGCACCAAGATTATCCGCATTTTAGTAGCATTGGTATAATACAATCTAAATATGTGGAGTAGTAGAATTAATAAATTTACACAAGGGAAGTTACACAATATAAAATGTAATTAAAAAATATTGCAATATAAAACATTCGTTTCAATTCTCAAGGCCGCTAAACGCTGTGGAATTGTGTGCGTGGAATACCCAATATATTGTGCATTAATCTTTTTTATATAAAATAATGAAAAAACATTTTTATTAGATTATTAGATTAGATATTTACGACGTTAATTTCGAAAAAGCCTGTGCAACGAGTCACACAACTATCTCCTATGCTGCGCGCGTATTGGCTCAAGAATTATTATGGCAAACATTGGAACACTGTTGAGAACTCCGCTAATAGCTGGGGAAAGTGTCGTCTAGTGCCGCCACAAATTACGTAGTAAATGCGCAAACGCAAAGGTAGGTACATATATGGGATTATTTAGACACGGCCAAAATCACGAAAGATGAACCCTTGTCTATTATTTATTTTATTTAGGGCAGATGATGTAATCTGGTGAAGGTAATCTGTCACTATCTAGTACAAGTTATTGTACATGTCAATTTTTGGCTGTAATTACGATATTAATTTTAATGCACATAAATATTAATAGGTATTGATTGATAAGACAAAATTATGGAGAGAACATATTTTGGAGTAATTAAAAAAATAAAAAGTTGCCCCAGGCAAATTCCTTTGATTAAAAAATATACTTTCACAAACAAAACCTTTAGAAAATTGTTATTATGCACTGCTTGAATCCATTCTTGCCTACGGTCTAACAATTTGGGATACTGTATTATCTATAGGCAATATGAAACATAAACCGGCTTCGAGCATTTATGACCGCATCCGTTTGAGCAACATTTCAGTTCCCCTGGACAACTACAATCATCTTTACAAGCTTCAACGCAAGGCCCTAGAGTGTCCGATGGTAATGTCGGACAAGACCCCGGTTTGGGTATAACGGGTTCCTTACAAACGGTTCCACAACCGTTCGAGCAGCATTTTTGCAAGCCTGGGCAGAAGAAATCGTCGCCACACTCTGCTATACAAATTCCAATCGTTCCTGGACGTAGTGGTGGACAAGATCCCGGTTTTTCGTATATAGGTTCAGAACAGAAGCGACTACAACCATTGGGACAGCATTTGGTGTTTCCTTTGCAATCGTAATCACTCTCGCATTCGATTCTACATCTTTCCTCCGAAACCGACAATAATGCTATTTTTGGGCAACTTCCAGGTTTTGGAGGAACTAGTTGGCATAAAAAAAGGCTGTTGTGATAATAGTGGTGAATGTATGATTTGTACTTACGAATTGGTGTTTGGCATGTTTGACCACATCCATTCGAACAGCACTTCTGAATACCCTTACAGTTGCTATCGTCCGCGCATCCCCTTCTGCAAATTCCAGATATTGTTGGTTTTGGACAAATGCCAGGCTTATTTGGTGAGCAAAATCCGTAGACAAAAGATGCCCTAGCGACGATAGAAAACAAAAATAGCAACAGAGAATACTTCATTTTTTCTATTCGTATGTCAGTACACGACTAGTTCCGCCCAGGTGTTTTTATATACCCGGATATCTCGCAACTAAGGTTACTAAGGCAACTTCGAGGTTATTAATTACACCTTTTTAACAAATATTTTGCACGCAACAGATTTTACTTATTTGAAATAAGCACGTTCGTGTGTGCGTAGGTGCAATAAACAAACGCCAGATAATCCAGTAAATCAGATAACTTTGTCACTCGTTAAAAGAACACGTTTCTATACCATATGGTTCGTTTTTTTCGAGGGATTTAATATAAGTATATCGCGACGTAGTCGTTTGAAACGTACTGTACTCCGCTTCCCGAAATACCATGGGAAGAGCTTATATTAAACTTCACGGAGCATTATCTCTAATGTTTGCTTCATTTTGTGGCAACCGATATAAAGAATATTATTGCGGAAAAACTTGATGTTCGAGAATGTTGTACCCAAGATTTCGGAGATAATAACCAGAGAATATGCAACATATAAGATAATATAGAGTGCCGCATAGCACATGCAAATAAACACAGAAAAGAATAGCTAGAGATGTGGAGGTTTAACAAAATTTAAAGTGTGCAATACATAATTTGCTATATACGTTCTTATTTCTTTCTTTGCCGATGATTGGTGGAAATATAAAGCAGTGTCGACTCATACACATTCTTCAAGAACGTCAGATTCGGGCTTTTAACATTGCATCGCTGGATCAGATTTATGGAATGTATTTTGTATATTTGTTTTGATTTATAATCCGCTCGGAACCAAGAAAAAAAATTTTAAAACCAGAGCCAAGTTAGGACTGATTGTCGATAAACTTCGTCAAAGTAGTGGAAATTGGAATGATGGAAACACTGCCAAAAAGTTTTGAGTTACCTACACATGTAGCGCAAATACAACTGAGGTAAATAAATTATCAAAAGAATTTATATAATTTTACAATTTTGTCTATGGCCAGCGGAAAGTCTATTGGCCCATGCAGGGCCTGTACAAGAGCAACGACCGAATATTTTTAGAGTACTGGTGCCGGCTTCTGTTCACAAGGTATTAATTCATAGAGAAAACATCTTCCTCTGTTACAACTGAGACAGCTTTCAGAGGATACCCAAAAAACATAGAACAGGGATTACAAAAATTTTCGCTTGCACCATGCCGATTATCAACAAGTGAAGATGAAAACCACGCTGATCCACATGGTTCTAACAAAGGTTGGTCTAAAGAAAAGTTATAGACCAGGGTAAAGTCATTTTGTAGCGTATACAATCAAATAGCGGCTGTTGTTTTAAGCTTTATTAGTATGGTAAATAGAGAGAAACATCCAAAAATGTCAAAACAATTTAATCGACAAAATGCCATCAAAGCCTTGTGGTCTCTTGTTAGAATCAGCAAACCAAGCAAAAACATGAAAGACCAAACACGGGTTTTTATATATCCGAAGATGTTTCAGTTAACTTACTGATTCAAAATAAATATTTTGGATGCAACATATGTGTGAGATAAACACGTTTGTGTGCATAGACGTAATAAAAAGTCTGCAGATAATCCACTTGCGAATAAGAATTGAAAGGAAAACATAAATAAACAGGTTCTTTTTGCCTTTGTTATTCTAAAGGTCGAATAATCAAACATTAATTTTGATATATTGGTTGGTCTTTTTACTTACCACCAGTTTTACATATACCTTTGCAATGACTCCATCCACCCATTGGATGATTAGAGCTGCATTTGAATGGCTATTCTTAAGAACAAACATTCAATCCGATATCGTTTTTCCATAATCCATCATGTCGCTCTACAACATTACTAGATCTGATTCATGCCTGGTTGTATAAGTTTTCTACTACCGTTTGTGTAATGAGCAATGGTGTCCCTAGATCCGATTCAGTTCTGTACCCACAGTTTCTTAATAGTAGATATCGACCATACCTTGATCCAATGTGGTCATTCGATTGACGATAGGAATCCACGTATTCCCGAAACACGTGTTCCGAATTGATCGATCTATTGTGCGGAAATAATTATCCGTACAGTGTGTTTATTATACTACCCCACAGACCTACCAAAATTAACTTTTTCTGGGTACTGTATTACTTGAATAGCCAAAGATGTATTTACTTTATCGATAGCTACTAAAAAGCTTAGTTCAAATTTCATTATCTACGGAAAACATCGCGAAAAAATTTATATTCGCCTAGGTAAGTATATTCCTAGACAATCTTCCAGCACGTTCAACCATCATATTGCGCGCAATCTCCTACATAATACCCGTTAAAGAAGTTGATCCTCTGAAACGACGTTAGTACAGGGACATACTCACCCATCAGATGCAATATTTTCTTAGGAATTGAATTTTATAGCATTGTATTCAGGAAATGTGTATTTACGTGCTGTTTGATAGATTTGCTTTTATTACAGTTTCTTACAACATACGGTAATTTTTTGAATATTTATGTTGCACAGATAATGTTCACGCAACAAAATACTAGTAGTTTTTATTGTGATAAATATCTCTGCTGATCTTAGATCGACAAATCCATGTTCTCAGAGCAATGTACACTTCGGTAATCAGTGACCGTTGTGTATTAACTGTATTTTTTGTAATAAAGAAACGAAAACCAAGTACACACGATAACTAATACTTAAACGCTATAAAACTGACTAAAATGCCTCGATATCACTTGAGGAAAACTCTTTAACAACCAACGGGACAAAACGAATGATTTGGACGCTTTGGGGTAGTTTTTGTATTAAGAGGAACACCTGTAAACTTGTTGGAGGTAATTTATTCACATTATTAGAAATAGGTCGTATATTTTCCAGAATTTCGTTTGAGAATTTCTGAACACTGTTTTGGTACATATTACAATGGTAACAAGGTTTAGGTACGGTATTAGCGACATATTCCGTTATTTTACTATTTATTAATAGTACGGACCATAAACAGGATTTGTGCATTGATGGCCGCAACCATTTGAGCAACATTTTGTCTTTCCACGACAGCTGCAATCGTCTATGCAGGCTTCGATGCAAGGTCCCACAGTTCCCGGTGGTAATATTGGACAGGAGCCTGGTTTGGGTATAACAGGTTCTTTACAAACGGTTCCACAGCCGTTTGAGCAGCACTTTTGCAAGCCGGGACAGTCAAAATCGTCGCTACACTCTGCTAAGCAAATACCAATCGTTCCTGGACATAACGCCGGACAAGATCCCGGTTTCTCGTAGATAGGTTTATAACAGACGCGGTGGCAATCATAGGAACAGCATTTGGTGTTTCCCTTGCAATCGTAGTCACTCTCGCATTCGACTCTACATCTTTCTTCCGTATATGACAATAATTTTTTTGGACAGCTACCAGGTTTTGGAGGAACTAGTCGATGCATAAAGAATTAGTAATTTTAATTAATAATAAGTTTGTAAATACTTACGAATGGGTGTTTGGCATGTAACACCGCATCCATTCGAACAGCATTTCTTGATACCTTTACAGACGCTATCATCCGTGCATCCCACTATGCAAGTTCCAGGTCCAGTTGGTGTAGGACAAATGCCAGGTTTATTAGGTGGACAAAATCCGTAGACGACAGACGAACATATAATACAAGATAATAATAGCGATGCAGAGAGCTTCATTTCCCTACTTTTAATGTATATCAGGGTCTTAATTACTACTTGAGATATCTGAACCTGGGCTTATATATACCGGAAAATCTAGATGTCCCAGTCAACTTATTGTTTTAAAATAAATATTTTGCATGCAACATATTTTTGGGATAAACACGTTCATGTGTGCATAGACGCAATAAAAGTATGCAGATAATCCACTTGCGAATATGAGTTGAAACGAAAACATAAACAGGTTGTTTTTCCTTTATTATTCTAAATGGATATAAAATACAAAATAGGATACGGTGGCTTAAAATAGTAAAAAATAATAAAAATACCCTTACCACCTCGATGAGTGAAGAACTCCTGGATACGTATTTCGGCAACTAAGTTGCCATCCTCACCAGAAACTACGAAGGATGGCAACTTAGTTGCTGAAATACGTATCCAGGAGTTCTTCACTCATCGAGGTGGTAAGGGCATTTTTATTATTTTTTACCATTCTAAATGGAATCAATCTAATTACCAAGCAACATTAATTTTAATTTACTGATTGATCTTTTAGTTACCAGCAGTTTCACATACACGTATAAATATAATCGAGATATTAGATCTATGTAGTTACAATTACTTACAATTAGTTAATGAAGTGAAAACAGACGGTCAACAAGAAAACAGAAAAACAACAGGCATGACTCTTGCTGTTGATCTGAATATTGGTCTTGTGTAGAGAATATTGACTCAAGTTCAGACGAAGAACTGAATATTCACTCTTATTGGGATGGAGTGAGTAAAGGAGGACCCAACAATCGATAGTTGATGGGATGATGAAACCATAAAAACTTAGAAGGACTTTGACAACAAGAAAATAGATATTTGGCAAGCAGTCACTTTATCTCAGGGTTTCGATATAAAAAGGCTCCTGAAGTTATTAAAAAAACAAGTATGATGTACATATGTCATGAAAGGCTTATGTTGAAACTAAAATAGATCTAAAAATTGTTGTTCATGAAGTAGTGTTTAAATACTCCAACAATAACTCTACCAGAATTATTGATTTAACACGACAATTAAACATCTGAGCAATAAAAACAATTTATAAAAGTTCCTGTTCCTAACTATGTTTGCTAGCAGAAAGATAGCAGTCAATAGCTCACGACTTTGTATACACCTGGCTGTAGTGAACACAGAGCAGTAAATCACCCAATTACAATACAATGGTAGTTAGTGTATACAATTACGCCATATTATCGCTAAAATGTCTACACAGATAAACTAGAAAGTAATAAATCTTCCGATTTTAATTTCCCAAAGAATAATATAATTTGCAGTTTTCCTATTTGAAAGTTATTTGAAACCATAGTCTATCTGTTCGTAAATATTTATTTGAGCTTAGGTTTTAGGTCCGGCTTCAAAATCACACTCCAAATGTTCCTTTAACTAAAGTCAGCTTTGATTTAAAAGCAAGTTTTTAAGTAGATACGTTTCATAAAGACAGTAGCACTCTTCGTTAGTTAAAGGCAAGTTGGTTACTCTGAATGTCAGTATTTTCACATTTTTCCGCATTTATGTTGGTTATATGGACAGTTTTTCGCGTGTAAATCAATCACATGACCTGCTTTTTGGTTGTTTGTATCTATCTTTGTTATTATTTCTATTACGAAATAATTATTTTCAATACCTAAGAGTTGTGTATGTGATTCAATACGATGTGCAACAAAGAAAATATAAACTGCCGATTGTAACAAGGAAATTATAGCTGCTAGAACCACAGAAAGACCAGCATGTTGTCCAGTGGTCTCTCTCCCATCAAAATGACAGCAACTTTATCTGTACAAATGCAACAAGGAGTGAATACTCTTTGTTTTTTTCACGTCGTGTTTCTACTGAATTTTACCTTATCAAACACCTAGTGTACTTATGATGCTATGGCACGCAATTTAAACTCTTTTTAGCACCGAAATAACAACAAAGTAAATAAGCAAAGCATCAATTTTGAAATTTTCTTGCTTCTAATGAACCATTGTGTAACCTGAAATTAACTATTGCAAGGTATTTATTAGAATCATTATTACCCAAAGCCTATAAATAACGAAATCCTCCATTACTACCTCCGATGAAATTAATTCACCTATTTACCTACCCATGCAGAACTCCTGTGGGAGCGGAACATTATTTATCTCGGACAAACAGGAGACGGTATAAATCTAGAGCACTTCTTAAATTAATAGAGTGCCGACTTTATGGCGCAGAAAACAAAGTAAGTGATAACTCAACGATGGCGCTCCCGCGGCAAAATATTACACTGGCTAATTTTTGCGGGGTGCCGACAAAAAGAGTAATACATTACAGATAAGGAGACGGTGTACTCCGTAAACGAAGTCGGAGAACTTTATTTGCAAAACATATTCTCCACGGGCCCGCGGCAATTAGCAAATTCCGTAGCTTAAAATATAAAAATTTTAATTTTTTTTTCTGCAACTAAAAATCCATTTTCAGTGTATTATTGAATTTATCCTACTTAATTAATGTAAGCCGGTTAATACTTGCCCAACAGCGGTGTAGAAAAATCAAATTATATCAATTGAAAAACAAAGTTGGTGGTTGTGTTGATAGTGGGACGCATCTGTGCTAATTTTTGCAGTAACATTACTTTCAATTATGGTTTTTACAAATGCTAATAGGTAGGAAATTGCAAAAATAACCGAAGACACATTATCAAAAGTTTTTTTTGCGGCGAATGCATTTGTGTAATTCTTGCATAATATGTAATTTGAAAAGATATATTTTAAACAACAATATTAAGTATTAGTAAAGATAGGAAGGACTGTGGGGCAGCACAATAAACACACTGTTCGGATTACTGCTCCCGCACAAGTATTAATTAATTCGGGACGGCACGTGTTTCGGGAATACGTGGATTCCCATTATCAGGAATCGGGAGGAGTAATCCGAACAGTGTGTTTAATATTAAGTATTACATCATTGAAAACTTTACAAAAATACGGCTTTCGTGAGATCATAGTCAACTATGATTCCAATTACGACAGTTTACATAGAAACTCGATTGGGTTTAAAGACTTCTACAACTATTTACTTTACATGTTTTTTTAAGCTAATGATATCAGCGATACAAGCATTTAACTAAAACAAACGATTTTTTTCAAACATCAAAATGAACATTGTTTTATCGTGTATAATTACAAATAATAAAATAAATACGGCATTGTTAGACCGTGGACAACGTTATCTCACAATAATTAGTCCAATTATAAAACTACTTATTTTCTAATAGGTGAAAAATCAATACTTATCTAATATAGTGTCGACTTTTTCGACCTTTCTTGTCTATAATAGATACTATAATACAAAATCATTTTTTAAGTCTGCCGTACCTTGTCGTGTGTCACCACTAAAGACAAAAACCAAAGTTAGCAGGTGGCTATTTGAGAAGGATTTTGGTCAAAAGATGAAGTAGGTACATAAAAAATATGTTTAAAAAAAATATATATATACTTCTGGGATCACACAACACGTCTGATTGTATAGTTCCAGGCATTCCTCACCTACAGACAGCTGTTTCGGACTGACTAGTCCTCATCAGTGCACGTCTGAGGAATGCCTGTCGCTGGTTCAGTACGTCGTATCGTCAACTGGGAGGTATTAGAGGGATTTGAGGCTGTTCGTCTATTTGTTGGCATTTACGGCAATTGAAGACCACACAGCCAAACTTCCTAAACGCTTTGACGATCCTTTCAATCGTCGAATACGAAGAAATAGGATGATCCACGTACTCTGCAAATAGATAGACCTTGCTTTGGTAGGAATTTTCAGCAAAATATCATGTTATGATTTGTACCTTCTCTGCGGTTGTATAAACTAACATAGTGTACTCGAAATCGACGATCACTTCTTAGAACTTTGCGTGCACATAGATAGATACAAATGTCCAGCGGGGTAAAAGCAAGTGTGCCAGACCTCGCTACGTACAATAGATATTTCTCCGCACTCCGGCGAGAGCTGAGCGTACGTGTATATTTATTTAATATTCTGTAATAGTAATATTCTTACTTGTATATGGTATGACATCTGATTATCCTCTTTTTGGGATATCCAAGCCAGCGATTATAATATCGATTTTATGACTTTTTTATAGCTGTATATTGGTCACCACGTGTCCTCGTAAAGGCCTCCCTCCTCTCTAAGTCTCTTTAGCATGCGTTTAGTGATCCGGAAGCGAGTCGACCGCATGACAATTTACGAAGGGTTTTACCTTTTGAAGCGATAAGTCTTTCGTTTAAATTGTGGATTTCCTCGTTTATCTATATTGTTAGTATTGAGAGAATTCTACATTAGGGTGGATATTTTTTTTATTTGCCATATTCTTATACGCAGATAATTTATTGCATTATTTAATGACGCAAATGAACCTTGTACACCAAAATGAAATCTACCTATAACAACATTATTTATTTTCTTGAATTATTTTGGAAATACGGAGAGTTTTTAAAGTCCAATCTCCATTTAAATAATCTGGACCTCACGTGTTATAGCTACCGTTTTGTTGAGGACAACTAAGAATTATTAAAAAAAAACATATATAGGACAATAAATAATAATAAAGTCTAACCTCCATGATTTCTATTTTATATTCTCGTCTATGCATCATCGAAATAAAGAAATATCCAAAGTATTTGGCGAATATAAGCAACATAAATTCTCGCTTAGCGGCAATAAAGAGCATCGTCTCGACCGATAAGCGCAACTGAAGATCTAAGGAATTCAGTTGAATGGAATCAACGCTAAAGAATCTACTACAACATAAATCTCTCTGTTAGATTCATACGGGACGTGTTTACGAAACGCGTACACAATGTATCAGACACTCTCTCGAGATTCTCGCTCTCCGGCGAAATTTAACCATGCGAACACGGAACGATAACAAAGAGCAGGGAGATCCGCTCCCTGTATAATGAAATCGAAGCCTTTTTTGTTCCACCTCAGTTTTCCAATCGACGGGAAACAAGAGTCCCGGAAGAAAATTGAAATTCAAAAGAAAAAAAATGAGCGCTCCTCGGTTTGTTTATTGTATCGTTAAAATTTAGCGAACACTTGTGATCTTCGGGAGCAGTGATTGGAAAATTGTAATCAATACAGAATGGGAATCGATTATACTCTAAGTGCCTTTTTGTTTTCTTTTCCCTTCTTATGTACAACATACAACCATTTTCGTACCTAATGTAATGGGTTTGTTTTAAATGATATTTATATAACATAGCTTACATGCAAGTACAGTATGGGGCAAAAAAATTGTACTGAACTTATAATTGTTTTATTTTTTATATTATTTAGACTTTATTACATGTTCTAAATGTGCACCTCTCCGTTCAAGATAGACTTCATAACGAAGTTTGAAGTTGGTCGTCATGTTATCGAATAAGGGTTGCCTCAGTTGTGCGAAGAACGCTCAAATGGCATCCTTGTATTCATCGATGGTTTGTAGTGACCTTTTGAAGACGGCATCTTTGGTCATGCCCCAAATCTATGCGTCTGGAGAGGTAAGGTCTGGCGAATTTGAAGGATAAGGAAAGTCAGTAAATCGTGACATGATTTTGGTTTGAAAGTGTCCCTGAAGAAATTAACGAACTGTTTGACGTGCCACAAACGGCAGCTAGATCCAATGACGCCACAAATGCAAAAGGTACAAATGAAACCCTTAATTGATACCCACCCTACTCAGGGTTGCTCCGGCCAGCTTAGTGGAGAGTTAAAGAGTTGGCGCCACTTCCGTTAAAAATTGTTCTTACCCCGTGATTCCACGTACGGAAGAACGGGGATGAATATCGTCCAGGTTAGACATTTCTTACAAAATTCATTAAGCAAGACAAACTTTAGTGTATAACTGATATGTATATTAATATAATTAATGAGTGTAAAAAAAAAACAAGTAAAAAGTTACGAGGTTATGTAGGTTGAAAAAGCTTAAAAAATTGCTTAGCATACAATTCAAACCTTCTACATGAGCATACTTATCTGTGTAAATATATAAATTGTATACGTATTTACAGAACAGCTGCATAAATGTAGTTGTTGGTGCGAGCAAAGATTTAAGTGTGTAAGCTCGAATATTAATCATTTCATACACTTCACCATCCCTATTTTTGCTGACTAATTCACATTTATATTTACATTTTTCACAATTACGTGTAAAACTTAAGTTTTCTTAGTTATAACACCTGAAATATACCCTTTTAGTGATGATATTTTAGGTAATATATCTACTGGTTCTAATGTAATAAAATTTAGTGGTGAAGGATTGAATATTTGATTAGCTTTGAATGAATCTCTTCAAATCATCCAAAGCTCCTTCACAGGTGTCATTTTCACAATTAGCCTCTGGAGAATGTTTGGAAAAAAATTGTCACAATTAGTGAAGTGAAGGATTGCCTGAACAAGCTGCACGAAGGCTTAACATTCCTTATGCCATAGCTTCGAATACATCCGAAGAAATTTTCCACAGGATCCTGATTGAAGTTTCTTGGACTCGGGAATATTTGAGGATCGTCCTGTAGTCTCTAATTCCTTCTTTATCCAATTTTTGGATGTGTTGTAGAACTACACTTCAAACTTTGTAAACAAAGTAGGTAACTATGATAACTACTATCAAACCTGAAATCCTAAATTCTCCGAGGCACACGAGCGCTCTCAGATACGTGGAGTATTGTACTAATACACCGAATGACCTTAGCTGTAAGACATTAATCACCGTGTTAGTGGGCTTTGAAAATTAATGAAGTCTTGCCAGATTAATTTTCTTCAGTTTCTGCCACGCATCGATTTTGAAATGACACAAACAAATCAAACTAGTACATAGCTTGGTATTTGAAAAATTATCAAATATTTTCAAATAACAAAAAATGTTATTGTTTTGCAACACTGGTGCAAAATGTTATTTTGTGAGAGAATGAGACAATAGTGGGAATAAACTGTTTCTTCTGGGATTACCGTGCTGCTTTGCGAATAAATAATATGAATAAACATGTTTTGCGATAGTAACTTCCTTATCTCAACAAACCTGAGACCAATATTGAAACTGGCGTTGTTATTCCAACAGACACCTAACAGCTTGATATCTGACTACAATATTTCTAATCTTAGGACGGAGCAACGCTTGCTGAAAATCGAATGTAGTTTGCGCTTACAGCCGACGCTTACACGAACGATAAAATTTCCTTACCAAACACACAGACGCGAAAGGAGAACGCGATAACGCAGCCTGCTATTACTTGCAGCTAGTTTACTTTTATGAATATTGGAAATTCAATCGTTAGTATGAAAATTATAAGCGCTAACCGTTCTCCCCTGTGAGGTTCGGCGAATTTATCTCGGAAAATCAGACGCAACAATGCTTAAAGCGTCGCAGCACGATACGTACGTCGCGTCGGCACGTCACGCTGGGCTCCGTAAACATTTTATGTGTCTCTCTAACGTGTTATTTTATGTTACGGTGGCCTTTGTTATGGTTTATGGAGGCCAGCTATGCTTTGATGAAATGAGTTTTTGTAATGGCAAGGTCATACAGGTCGTAAAAGTACATCAAAGTAATTACATTATCTAAACTTGCCTTATTTTCATATTCCCACAGTATATACGCAGAGAAAACGCAAGGAGCATGTAAGTACAGCTAAGGGAATTTTAGCGAACATGTAACTAGACTCATGGTTATATCCCTATGGCTATTACGGCCGGTTTAATAATATATCCAGGTAACCAAACAAGTTGGTGCGGGTTTTATATAAAGTAGAGTGCCATGAATATATTTTAAATAGTTGATCGATAGCACTTCTTTGTTATCTGTCATCTACTTTAGTATGAATCCTTTGTTTATCTGATACATAGACATTTTGTGTTTTTTTTTGTTTAATTCCTAGTTTTAAATAATTAAAAATAGCAACGAGTGAAACTTTGGTAGGTATATTTTGATTTTACGCAATGATCAGTTTCTTGTGCTTGTAAATTACAATTTGTACAATCTACTTTCGCTCGACTTTGACTTTCACACAGACGATTCGTGTTTTGTCGACGTTCAATTCGATGGAAGTTCTGAATCCCTTAGTAGGGTTGGGACTCTGTAACAAACATTAGGAAGGCGGTGTATCTTTAATTCCAATTTTGTACGCTATAACTCACCCGGGTTATGCCGTATGTATCTAAGTAGGCCGAATATTGTAAAGCGAAGAGGTCTTTGTGACTATTTCCTCGTTTTCTATCCCTTCTTTTTTCTGTAGGTTCGTACAACATCGTTGTGCCTTCGTCACTTTGAATTGTGAGTGAGCATTCCGCATTTATAAACATAACCTCTGATTCGAAAAGTCTCAACGTCTCAATCACATGTCCAGGCATCACATGTTGAACAACTGAGTATATAGTATAATGTATTGGTGTACCTATTTATATGAATATGGAAAACAGAATCAAAGCAATTCAGAACAGTGCGCAGTACTATTACAAAAAAACTTCGTGGATCCCCTTCCTCAAAGGAAAGATATAGTAAATTGTGGGAAGAGGTTAACTAATCAGCTAAATAGTATGAGGTATGACAGCAGATCTGTTGAAAGATGGCAAAATGTAAGTAAAGAAAATACCTGACGTACCATGTTAAATAGATTACAGGTAACTAAAACTATATACAAAACAATTTAATTTTTCCCAGCGACACTGTCAGTACCAAACCAAAAATATATATATATATCATAGCTTCGTTTAAAACGCACTGCTGACGATGAGGTAGAATGTATAGAACTCGTTCGTCTCATCCAATTATAAACTCAAATGCTAGCTGCGGAATCAACTGAAAATGAATGCAAATATTAAAATAATAAATGAAATTATTCCAGATTCCGGAACACCGCTCCGTTTGTACTGTTTTAATTGACTAAAACACTCGAGTACCACTGCGTTACGTCTGCAGTAGAAGGATGTGTATGTACGAGTTCTCTTGTCTGTACAAATATTATGCTTTAATAATTAGTGCTCTTATGTATATGCGGTGAGGGTACTTGAAAAGCTACTCATGTGTTAAAAAAACTTCTAGTTTCAACGTTAATTGCATCAATGTTTCTAAAATAAGTATAATTACTGGGAGAAGTGGAGGCACCTAATAGTAAACTGGAGGGTAGCAGAAACTATCAATAAAAAATACATATGGAGTTAGTACCGCTGAGAATTTGATACTCCATTGTACGTGCTCTTCAATTATTTAAATACATATTTAATTGGCCGCAATAATTATAGTAGAATAATTATTCCATTGGCAATATATGTATAAATGATAAGGCTTAATCTTTATTTATATAAACACACTATTCGAATTACTCCTTCTGCACAAAGTATTAATTAATTCGGGACGACACGTGTTTCGGGAATACGTGGATTCCCATTATCAAGTCGAATAACCGAATTTATTTATATGTATTACAATTTTAATGTTTGTGTGAGAGATCGTGAAGTACTAAACGAAACGTTAACTGGCGCAGTCAATAGGATTATAAAAACTCTTACAATCCCTTCTAATGTGAAAAACCTAGGATGAAGAGTGTCAGAAGGCGACGCTCTAGAAAACTGTATTTCAGAGGTCCACGACCAGGTGCAGTAACAAATGTGCATTCCTTCTTTATTTCTTTCCGGACGTGCATGTGTTTCTGTGCAATTATTATTAAATGCGTATAGAAAGTGTATAGTATATAATTTCAAGTTGCATTGAAGAGTCCTTCGAAGAGTTAGCAAAATTCACTAGAAACTGACACTTAAGAATTGGAA
The DNA here is from genome assembly GCA_031763485.1 of Osmoderma eremita. Lineage (NCBI taxonomy): Eukaryota > Metazoa > Arthropoda > Insecta > Coleoptera > Scarabaeidae > Osmoderma > Osmoderma eremita. The sequence continues at coordinate 2,080 of JARFOC010000258.1, read as the reverse complement.
TCCTCAAATTGTATGATCTGCTAGCATGTCGGCAATAGCAATAGCGAAAGCCATGGCAGATTGCTTACCGATTTTGACGGGGATTGCGAACAACTAGAAAAGGTTTTTTGTTGCTAACACATCTAAAGATACCACTATCGGCCAAAGGAAATGGAATTGATGTTTATTTATTAACTTTAAAATCATTTCTATAATATGATGTATGTACCTATAATTTTTTTCTGCGAATTAAAATATATAATTAAAAGAAATAGGAACCTATTTTATTTTGTGAATGTAGTTTGGTATGCATATCTTAATAGCAATTGATATTTATTTCTGAACATTAAAAATCGCTTCTGTAATGTGTATGAATTAAATTCTGTTGGGAATTTAAACATCAGGTCATAACCTTACAAAGCTGTTAGTTGTCTTTAATGAGGGTAACCTGTGCTAATAGAAATTTATTAAAAAACATATTTGCACATATTTGAATTGCAATACACGAGTATACATATCTCTCACCATGTGACGCGAAAAGGTAAATACACCAAAAAGCTGTGAAAGCTCCTTAAGCGCAAGCTTTTAATAAAGACCATTTGCTCATTCGAATTGTTATACACAAACCTACTTTATTCCGTAACGTTTAGAACACTAGTAGCATTCCTCGCTTCCGATTTACATAAAATCATTATCTAAAATAACATTAGTTTCAAAATTATTACAATCCCGCACGGTAGGAAACTGTGCCGACGTCAGCTTCAACTGTTCTCATAGTTCCAATTGAATATTCCTTAATCCGCGAAAATAGAACAACTAACTATACGGACACAACCTTGGAACATGCTAAAATTTCCATGGCAATGTTTGTTATTGATATAAATATTCAAATCATTCCCGCTCCTATAATTTGCAACAGTATTTGTTCGATTCCACGGTGTCCACAGTCTTTATAAATATTCATTAGTATTACAGCTGCTGTAAGCACTTCCCTTAAGTGATTAGGAAGATGATATGCGCATTATAATAATATTTTGGAAGATGTGAGAAATAAGAAAACTGATTTGTTGGTTGTTTGAATAAGTTAATTGTTACATTAGTAAGTACATTCGTATGTTTTTTTTGTTTTGCTAGATACTTGGGTGGGGAGTTGGGCAGTTGGGCATATACTAGCATTGGCCGCTCCACAATTAGCAAAGCTATTTAGGATACTTTAGAAGAAGAAAGTTTACATAAATTAACAGAAGAATGCAAGATATAAGATATACAGCCAATGTTCCGCAACGCCTGAAGTCTGAAGTAGATTTCCAAATATTAATGTAAAATCAAATCATTTACCTTTGTATTTTCGGACGTATTGGTTGTCTTCTTATGATAGATAGTTAGATAGATAGATAGATAGATTTATTTCCATAACATAATACATGTATTTGTATTGTCAACACTAAACAACTAAAACAACTACATATGTAAATGGGACTACACATTTAAAATTTCGTATTAAAATATTCGTCAAAGGTGTAAATTTATTTTGCCAGTAGCATCTCCTTCATTTTAAGTTTAAATTTCTTCTCTTCCATTTCTTTTATATCATCAGATAAATGGTTATAGAATTTCAACCTGTAATAATTCTCAGCACATCTTGTCCTGTTTATGCGTTGGTATGGTATTGAGTATTTGTTCTTGCCTCTCGTGTCATGCTTGTGCATTTCTATAATTTGTGTGAATTAGTTCTTACATTTGTGCACATATTCCAGACATTGTAGAATGTATGTAGATGTTAATGTTAATGTTTTGTTTTATAAATAAATTTCTACATAATAGTATTCCATACGTTGCACGTGAATGGAATAATGCAAAATAAGATATCTTTGCCGCTTCTCTTGTGGCTATGTCCATTAATCACCTTATCGCATAAATTGCTGAAGCTAATTTTTTTGTTATTTCGTTTACATGAAGTTTGTAACTTAAATTATGTGATTTGTAGTCCCAGGAACTGCACAGTCTTTTTCTCATCCTCTGGTAGGTGCTTCATGGTAAGTACCAACCTTTGTGTCTTTGTTTCATTTAAATGTAATCCATTTCCCATGAACCATTCCTG